>OZ037997.1:9721001-9952103 GCA_964035705.1 Porites rus | reverse complement strand
GAAACTGATGGAGATCTCCTGGAAATGTCCCTGGGACTCTTGTGATGTCTCAAGTAAGAGGATGTAAGTATATTTCATTCTGGAAAAAACGTCTTTTACCTGCCGTAGGACACGCAGGATATCACCTCGTTTTGATCTTTCAGGCTGATTTCATGATTCTATTACAAGTTTTCGGTCGCATCGGTAGCATTTTAGTATGATTTACACTGCTACTTGCAGATTTCCTATTGCAGTTAAAAGGGTACCAGATTCAGGCTAGGGTACTGTAGTCGCCTAGTTAGAGAAAAACGCAGTTTTTCTTGATTTCGAAGCTAAGGGTCATATTGCTAGCTCCAAGTCTATTAAAAGTCCCATAACCTTCGCGTTTTTCATTTAATAGATCAGTTTTGCTCGTTGCAGGAACACTTGTAAAAGGCGTGAGAATAACATGCATATTCTCCATACTCATTCCTTTACCGTTCATCTGGCGCTAACGAGGAGAATTCGATTAGAAATCACAATTTCTTTCGCTGCTGAGCAGTTTGCTCTATTTTCAGCCTTTTATGATTGATACTGTTCAGTGGTAGGATATATAGCGAGAATGTAAATTGATGTTGATCACTGTTAACCGTACAGAAACTGTTTCTTGTGATCACAACTGAAAGCAAACGCACCGACGGACATTTCAAGTATTTCAATATTATACAAAACTTACAGCTAAAAGCAAAATTGCCCGTCGGAAAAACGTGAAAGCGCTAAGTGCTTTTTTTAAATTTACGAGCGTTCAGAAAGATACAAGAATCCACTGAAAAGAAGCTTTCGCAAAGCCGAGAAGGCTACAGTTTCCATTATGTTTGGTAAACTTTGGTTTGTTTTGGCTCTTGGACCTGTGGGACCTCAGGGACCTCTGGGCCAAAGGTTCACGATGTCATTGTTTTCAACAGCCAATGAAGGGCAAGAATTTGATTTGCATATGAATAACATACAAAAAAACCATTGAATTCGTAACCGAGCCGGGATAGCGCAATTGGCATAAGCATTGAATTGGTAATTAATTGGCAAACAAAGAGGTGACGGGTTCGAGTCCCGCCTGATTAGCATAAAAAAGAAAAAAAAAAAAAAAGAGCGCGGCTTGGATCTGGGAGGGCTTGGGGCGAGGAGAGGGAAGATAAAAGGCCTTGGGAAGGGTATGGGAAGCGGGAGTTGGTACACCGGCCCGGGGGCGGGCCGGGGGGAGGGCAGGGAGAGGAGGAGGCAGGTGGGAGGGGGGTAGGTAGATAGGTAGATTGGTAGATTGAGGGCTAGGTAGATAGATAGAGAGGTAGATAAGTAGATAGGTAGATAGGTAGATAGGTAGAGGGGTAGGTAGTGGTGGGTAGGTAGATAGGGAGATAGGTAGAGGGCGGAGGGATGGGAGGGGGAAGGGAAGGGAGGGAGGGAGGGGGGACAGGGAGGGGGTCTAGCCTGCGAGCAAGGTCTCTTGCTGCCGGGATTGGGGGGAGGAATGGGTGGGGTGGGGCAGTGAGAGACCTTGCTCGCAGGCTAGACCCGGGGAGGGTTTTGCTGCTCAGCACAATTTTTTTTCTTCTTACTTTTATGAAATTCTTGACTCAAAATAAGCACTTTTAGAAAAAGATGCATTGACGTAAGAAAAAAACGGGAAAAAAAACGACGTGTGCGAAGAAACCAGCAAAATTTGTGATTATACAGTTGTCAATACTTGGGAACAACTTCTCCACACTTTGAGACGCACAGGACGCTTTTTCCCACATTCAACTTCCCGAGTTAGTCTGCTTATAGTACTTTCCTTTTCTTTAATGCAGTGGATAAACAGACCATGAAGTTCCAAACCGCTCTTCGTCTGAAGTTAAAGAATTTTCTTTATTGGTCATGGACCTTGGGTTACATTTAACAGCCTGATTTTAAGACTGGATTGGAAATAGCTGGAATTAACCTTGCCTGCGAAAGAAACACGACCTGATGGAATTTCTAAAGGTCAATAGGCCGGGCAAACAATGTTTGTTTGGTTCATCTTGTCAACTGCCTTTTGGGTCAAGTTCGAAACTGATGGAGATCTCCTGGAAATGTCCCTGGGACTCTTGTGATGTCTCAAGTAAGAGGATGTAAGTATATTTCATTCTGGAAAAAACGTCTTTTACCTGCCGTAGGACACGCAGGATATCACCTCGTTTTGATCTTTCAGGCTGATTTCATGATTCTATTACAAGTTTTCGGTCGCATCGGTAGCATTTTAGTATGATTTACACTGCTACTTGCAGATTTCCTATTGCAGTTAAAAGGGTACCAGATTCAGGCTAGGGTACTGTAGTCGCCTAGTTAGAGAAAAACGCAGTTTTTCTTGATTTCGAAGCTAAGGGTCATATTGCTAGCTCCAAGTCTATTAAAAGTCCCATAACCTTCGCGTTTTTCATTTAATAGATCAGTTTTGCTCGTTGCAGGAACACTTGTAAAAGGCGTGAGAATAACATGCATATTCTCCATACTCATTCCTTTACCGTTCATCTGGCGCTAACGAGGAGAATTCGATTAGAAATCACAATTTCTTTCGCTGCTGAGCAGTTTGCTCTATTTTCAGCCTTTTATGATTGATACTGTTCAGTGGTAGGATATATAGCGAGAATGTAAATTGATGTTGATCACTGTTAACCGTACAGAAACTGTTTCTTGTGATCACAACTGAAAGCAAACGCACCGACGGACATTTCAAGTATTTCAATATTATACAAAACTTACAGCTAAAAGCAAAATTGCCCGTCGGAAAAACGTGAAAGCGCTAAGTGCTTTTTTTAAATTTACGAGCGTTCAGAAAGATACAAGAATCCACTGAAAAGAAGCTTTCGCAAAGCCGAGAAGGCTACAGTTTCCATTATGTTTGGTAAACTTTGGTTTGTTTTGGCTCTTGGACCTGTGGGACCTCAGGGACCTCTGGGCCAAAGGTTCACGATGTCATTGTTTTCAACAGCCAATGAAGGGCAAGAATTTGATTTGCATATGAATAACATACAAAAAAACCATTGAATTCGTAACCGAGCCGGGATAGCGCAATTGGCATAAGCATTGAATTGGTAATTAATTGGCAAACAAAGAGGTGACGGGTTCGAGTCCCGCCTGATTAGCATAAAAAAGAAAAAAAAAAAAAAAGAGCGCGGCTTGGATCTGGGAGGGCTTGGGGCGAGGAGAGGGAAGATAAAAGGCCTTGGGAAGGGTATGGGAAGCGGGAGTTGGTACACCGGCCCGGGGGCGGGCCGGGGGGAGGGCAGGGAGAGGAGGAGGCAGGTGGGAGGGGGGTAGGTAGATAGGTAGATTGGTAGATTGAGGGCTAGGTAGATAGATAGAGAGGTAGATAAGTAGATAGGTAGATAGGTAGATAGGTAGAGGGGTAGGTAGTGGTGGGTAGGTAGATAGGGAGATAGGTAGAGGGCGGAGGGATGGGAGGGGGAAGGGAAGGGAGGGAGGGAGGGGGGACAGGGAGGGGGTCTAGCCTGCGAGCAAGGTCTCTTGCTGCCGGGATTGGGGGGAGGAATGGGTGGGGTGGGGCAGTGAGAGACCTTGCTCGCAGGCTAGACCCGGGGAGGGTTTTGCTGCTCAGCACAATTTTTTTTCTTCTTACTTTTATGAAATTCTTGACTCAAAATAAGCACTTTTAGAAAAAGATGCATTGACGTAAGAAAAAAACGGGAAAAAAAACGACGTGTGCGAAGAAACCAGCAAAATTTGTGATTATACAGTTGTCAATACTTGGGAACAACTTCTCCACACTTTGAGACGCACAGGACGCTTTTTCCCACATTCAACTTCCCGAGTTAGTCTGCTTATAGTACTTTCCTTTTCTTTAATGCAGTGGATAAACAGACCATGAAGTTCCAAACCGCTCTTCGTCTGAAGTTAAAGAATTTTCTTTATTGGTCATGGACCTTGGGTTACATTTAACAGCCTGATTTTAAGACTGGATTGGAAATAGCTGGAATTAACCTTGCCTGCGAAAGAAACACGACCTGATGGAATTTCTAAAGGTCAATAGGCCGGGCAAACAATGTTTGTTTGGTTCATCTTGTCAACTGCCTTTTGGGTCAAGTTCGAAACTGATGGAGATCTCCTGGAAATGTCCCTGGGACTCTTGTGATGTCTCAAGTAAGAGGATGTAAGTATATTTCATTCTGGAAAAAACGTCTTTTACCTGCCGTAGGACACGCAGGATATCACCTCGTTTTGATCTTTCAGGCTGATTTCATGATTCTATTACAAGTTTTCGGTCGCATCGGTAGCATTTTAGTATGATTTACACTGCTACTTGCAGATTTCCTATTGCAGTTAAAAGGGTACCAGATTCAGGCTAGGGTACTGTAGTCGCCTAGTTAGAGAAAAACGCAGTTTTTCTTGATTTCGAAGCTAAGGGTCATATTGCTAGCTCCAAGTCTATTAAAAGTCCCATAACCTTCGCGTTTTTCATTTAATAGATCAGTTTTGCTCGTTGCAGGAACACTTGTAAAAGGCGTGAGAATAACATGCATATTCTCCATACTCATTCCTTTACCGTTCATCTGGCGCTAACGAGGAGAATTCGATTAGAAATCACAATTTCTTTCGCTGCTGAGCAGTTTGCTCTATTTTCAGCCTTTTATGATTGATACTGTTCAGTGGTAGGATATATAGCGAGAATGTAAATTGATGTTGATCACTGTTAACCGTACAGAAACTGTTTCTTGTGATCACAACTGAAAGCAAACGCACCGACGGACATTTCAAGTATTTCAATATTATACAAAACTTACAGCTAAAAGCAAAATTGCCCGTCGGAAAAACGTGAAAGCGCTAAGTGCTTTTTTTAAATTTACGAGCGTTCAGAAAGATACAAGAATCCACTGAAAAGAAGCTTTCGCAAAGCCGAGAAGGCTACAGTTTCCATTATGTTTGGTAAACTTTGGTTTGTTTTGGCTCTTGGACCTGTGGGACCTCAGGGACCTCTGGGCCAAAGGTTCACGATGTCATTGTTTTCAACAGCCAATGAAGGGCAAGAATTTGATTTGCATATGAATAACATACAAAAAAACCATTGAATTCGTAACCGAGCCGGGATAGCGCAATTGGCATAAGCATTGAATTGGTAATTAATTGGCAAACAAAGAGGTGACGGGTTCGAGTCCCGCCTGATTAGCATAAAAAAGAAAAAAAAAAAAAAAGAGCGCGGCTTGGATCTGGGAGGGCTTGGGGCGAGGAGAGGGAAGATAAAAGGCCTTGGGAAGGGTATGGGAAGCGGGAGTTGGTACACCGGCCCGGGGGCGGGCCGGGGGGAGGGCAGGGAGAGGAGGAGGCAGGTGGGAGGGGGGTAGGTAGATAGGTAGATTGGTAGATTGAGGGCTAGGTAGATAGATAGAGAGGTAGATAAGTAGATAGGTAGATAGGTAGATAGGTAGAGGGGTAGGTAGTGGTGGGTAGGTAGATAGGGAGATAGGTAGAGGGCGGAGGGATGGGAGGGGGAAGGGAAGGGAGGGAGGGAGGGGGGACAGGGAGGGGGTCTAGCCTGCGAGCAAGGTCTCTTGCTGCCGGGATTGGGGGGAGGAATGGGTGGGGTGGGGCAGTGAGAGACCTTGCTCGCAGGCTAGACCCGGGGAGGGTTTTGCTGCTCAGCACAATTTTTTTTCTTCTTACTTTTATGAAATTCTTGACTCAAAATAAGCACTTTTAGAAAAAGATGCATTGACGTAAGAAAAAAACGGGAAAAAAAACGACGTGTGCGAAGAAACCAGCAAAATTTGTGATTATACAGTTGTCAATACTTGGGAACAACTTCTCCACACTTTGAGACGCACAGGACGCTTTTTCCCACATTCAACTTCCCGAGTTAGTCTGCTTATAGTACTTTCCTTTTCTTTAATGCAGTGGATAAACAGACCATGAAGTTCCAAACCGCTCTTCGTCTGAAGTTAAAGAATTTTCTTTATTGGTCATGGACCTTGGGTTACATTTAACAGCCTGATTTTAAGACTGGATTGGAAATAGCTGGAATTAACCTTGCCTGCGAAAGAAACACGACCTGATGGAATTTCTAAAGGTCAATAGGCCGGGCAAACAATGTTTGTTTGGTTCATCTTGTCAACTGCCTTTTGGGTCAAGTTCGAAACTGATGGAGATCTCCTGGAAATGTCCCTGGGACTCTTGTGATGTCTCAAGTAAGAGGATGTAAGTATATTTCATTCTGGAAAAAACGTCTTTTACCTGCCGTAGGACACGCAGGATATCACCTCGTTTTGATCTTTCAGGCTGATTTCATGATTCTATTACAAGTTTTCGGTCGCATCGGTAGCATTTTAGTATGATTTACACTGCTACTTGCAGATTTCCTATTGCAGTTAAAAGGGTACCAGATTCAGGCTAGGGTACTGTAGTCGCCTAGTTAGAGAAAAACGCAGTTTTTCTTGATTTCGAAGCTAAGGGTCATATTGCTAGCTCCAAGTCTATTAAAAGTCCCATAACCTTCGCGTTTTTCATTTAATAGATCAGTTTTGCTCGTTGCAGGAACACTTGTAAAAGGCGTGAGAATAACATGCATATTCTCCATACTCATTCCTTTACCGTTCATCTGGCGCTAACGAGGAGAATTCGATTAGAAATCACAATTTCTTTCGCTGCTGAGCAGTTTGCTCTATTTTCAGCCTTTTATGATTGATACTGTTCAGTGGTAGGATATATAGCGAGAATGTAAATTGATGTTGATCACTGTTAACCGTACAGAAACTGTTTCTTGTGATCACAACTGAAAGCAAACGCACCGACGGACATTTCAAGTATTTCAATATTATACAAAACTTACAGCTAAAAGCAAAATTGCCCGTCGGAAAAACGTGAAAGCGCTAAGTGCTTTTTTTAAATTTACGAGCGTTCAGAAAGATACAAGAATCCACTGAAAAGAAGCTTTCGCAAAGCCGAGAAGGCTACAGTTTCCATTATGTTTGGTAAACTTTGGTTTGTTTTGGCTCTTGGACCTGTGGGACCTCAGGGACCTCTGGGCCAAAGGTTCACGATGTCATTGTTTTCAACAGCCAATGAAGGGCAAGAATTTGATTTGCATATGAATAACATACAAAAAAACCATTGAATTCGTAACCGAGCCGGGATAGCGCAATTGGCATAAGCATTGAATTGGTAATTAATTGGCAAACAAAGAGGTGACGGGTTCGAGTCCCGCCTGATTAGCATAAAAAAGAAAAAAAAAAAAAAAGAGCGCGGCTTGGATCTGGGAGGGCTTGGGGCGAGGAGAGGGAAGATAAAAGGCCTTGGGAAGGGTATGGGAAGCGGGAGTTGGTACACCGGCCCGGGGGCGGGCCGGGGGGAGGGCAGGGAGAGGAGGAGGCAGGTGGGAGGGGGGTAGGTAGATAGGTAGATTGGTAGATTGAGGGCTAGGTAGATAGATAGAGAGGTAGATAAGTAGATAGGTAGATAGGTAGATAGGTAGAGGGGTAGGTAGTGGTGGGTAGGTAGATAGGGAGATAGGTAGAGGGCGGAGGGATGGGAGGGGGAAGGGAAGGGAGGGAGGGAGGGGGGACAGGGAGGGGGTCTAGCCTGCGAGCAAGGTCTCTTGCTGCCGGGATTGGGGGGAGGAATGGGTGGGGTGGGGCAGTGAGAGACCTTGCTCGCAGGCTAGACCCGGGGAGGGTTTTGCTGCTCAGCACAATTTTTTTTCTTCTTACTTTTATGAAATTCTTGACTCAAAATAAGCACTTTTAGAAAAAGATGCATTGACGTAAGAAAAAAACGGGAAAAAAAACGACGTGTGCGAAGAAACCAGCAAAATTTGTGATTATACAGTTGTCAATACTTGGGAACAACTTCTCCACACTTTGAGACGCACAGGACGCTTTTTCCCACATTCAACTTCCCGAGTTAGTCTGCTTATAGTACTTTCCTTTTCTTTAATGCAGTGGATAAACAGACCATGAAGTTCCAAACCGCTCTTCGTCTGAAGTTAAAGAATTTTCTTTATTGGTCATGGACCTTGGGTTACATTTAACAGCCTGATTTTAAGACTGGATTGGAAATAGCTGGAATTAACCTTGCCTGCGAAAGAAACACGACCTGATGGAATTTCTAAAGGTCAATAGGCCGGGCAAACAATGTTTGTTTGGTTCATCTTGTCAACTGCCTTTTGGGTCAAGTTCGAAACTGATGGAGATCTCCTGGAAATGTCCCTGGGACTCTTGTGATGTCTCAAGTAAGAGGATGTAAGTATATTTCATTCTGGAAAAAACGTCTTTTACCTGCCGTAGGACACGCAGGATATCACCTCGTTTTGATCTTTCAGGCTGATTTCATGATTCTATTACAAGTTTTCGGTCGCATCGGTAGCATTTTAGTATGATTTACACTGCTACTTGCAGATTTCCTATTGCAGTTAAAAGGGTACCAGATTCAGGCTAGGGTACTGTAGTCGCCTAGTTAGAGAAAAACGCAGTTTTTCTTGATTTCGAAGCTAAGGGTCATATTGCTAGCTCCAAGTCTATTAAAAGTCCCATAACCTTCGCGTTTTTCATTTAATAGATCAGTTTTGCTCGTTGCAGGAACACTTGTAAAAGGCGTGAGAATAACATGCATATTCTCCATACTCATTCCTTTACCGTTCATCTGGCGCTAACGAGGAGAATTCGATTAGAAATCACAATTTCTTTCGCTGCTGAGCAGTTTGCTCTATTTTCAGCCTTTTATGATTGATACTGTTCAGTGGTAGGATATATAGCGAGAATGTAAATTGATGTTGATCACTGTTAACCGTACAGAAACTGTTTCTTGTGATCACAACTGAAAGCAAACGCACCGACGGACATTTCAAGTATTTCAATATTATACAAAACTTACAGCTAAAAGCAAAATTGCCCGTCGGAAAAACGTGAAAGCGCTAAGTGCTTTTTTTAAATTTACGAGCGTTCAGAAAGATACAAGAATCCACTGAAAAGAAGCTTTCGCAAAGCCGAGAAGGCTACAGTTTCCATTATGTTTGGTAAACTTTGGTTTGTTTTGGCTCTTGGACCTGTGGGACCTCAGGGACCTCTGGGCCAAAGGTTCACGATGTCATTGTTTTCAACAGCCAATGAAGGGCAAGAATTTGATTTGCATATGAATAACATACAAAAAAACCATTGAATTCGTAACCGAGCCGGGATAGCGCAATTGGCATAAGCATTGAATTGGTAATTAATTGGCAAACAAAGAGGTGACGGGTTCGAGTCCCGCCTGATTAGCATAAAAAAGAAAAAAAAAAAAAAAGAGCGCGGCTTGGATCTGGGAGGGCTTGGGGCGAGGAGAGGGAAGATAAAAGGCCTTGGGAAGGGTATGGGAAGCGGGAGTTGGTACACCGGCCCGGGGGCGGGCCGGGGGGAGGGCAGGGAGAGGAGGAGGCAGGTGGGAGGGGGGTAGGTAGATAGGTAGATTGGTAGATTGAGGGCTAGGTAGATAGATAGAGAGGTAGATAAGTAGATAGGTAGATAGGTAGATAGGTAGAGGGGTAGGTAGTGGTGGGTAGGTAGATAGGGAGATAGGTAGAGGGCGGAGGGATGGGAGGGGGAAGGGAAGGGAGGGAGGGAGGGGGGACAGGGAGGGGGTCTAGCCTGCGAGCAAGGTCTCTTGCTGCCGGGATTGGGGGGAGGAATGGGTGGGGTGGGGCAGTGAGAGACCTTGCTCGCAGGCTAGACCCGGGGAGGGTTTTGCTGCTCAGCACAATTTTTTTTCTTCTTACTTTTATGAAATTCTTGACTCAAAATAAGCACTTTTAGAAAAAGATGCATTGACGTAAGAAAAAAACGGGAAAAAAAACGACGTGTGCGAAGAAACCAGCAAAATTTGTGATTATACAGTTGTCAATACTTGGGAACAACTTCTCCACACTTTGAGACGCACAGGACGCTTTTTCCCACATTCAACTTCCCGAGTTAGTCTGCTTATAGTACTTTCCTTTTCTTTAATGCAGTGGATAAACAGACCATGAAGTTCCAAACCGCTCTTCGTCTGAAGTTAAAGAATTTTCTTTATTGGTCATGGACCTTGGGTTACATTTAACAGCCTGATTTTAAGACTGGATTGGAAATAGCTGGAATTAACCTTGCCTGCGAAAGAAACACGACCTGATGGAATTTCTAAAGGTCAATAGGCCGGGCAAACAATGTTTGTTTGGTTCATCTTGTCAACTGCCTTTTGGGTCAAGTTCGAAACTGATGGAGATCTCCTGGAAATGTCCCTGGGACTCTTGTGATGTCTCAAGTAAGAGGATGTAAGTATATTTCATTCTGGAAAAAACGTCTTTTACCTGCCGTAGGACACGCAGGATATCACCTCGTTTTGATCTTTCAGGCTGATTTCATGATTCTATTACAAGTTTTCGGTCGCATCGGTAGCATTTTAGTATGATTTACACTGCTACTTGCAGATTTCCTATTGCAGTTAAAAGGGTACCAGATTCAGGCTAGGGTACTGTAGTTGCCTAGTTAGAGAAAAACGCAGTTTTTCTTGATTTCGAAGCTAAGGGTCATATTGCTAGCTCCAAGTCTATTAAAAGTCCCATAACCTTCGCGTTTTTCATTTAATAGATCAGTTTTGCTCGTTGCAGGAACACTTGTAAAAGGCGTGAGAATAACATGCATATTCTCCATACTCATTCCTTTACCGTTCATCTGGCGCTAACGAGGAGAATTCGATTAGAAATCACAATTTCTTTCGCTGCTGAGCAGTTTGCTCTATTTTCAGCCTTTTATGATTGATACTGTTCAGTGGTAGGATATATAGCGAGAATGTAAATTGATGTTGATCACTGTTAACCGTACAGAAACTGTTTCTTGTGATCACAACTGAAAGCAAACGCACCGACGGACATTTCAAGTATTTCAATATTATACAAAACTTACAGCTAAAAGCAAAATTGCCCGTCGGAAAAACGTGAAAGCGCTAAGTGCTTTTTTTAAATTTACGAGCGTTCAGAAAGATACAAGAATCCACTGAAAAGAAGCTTTCGCAAAGCCGAGAAGGCTACAGTTTCCATTATGTTTGGTAAACTTTGGTTTGTTTTGGCTCTTGGACCTGTGGGACCTCAGGGACCTCTGGGCCAAAGGTTCACGATGTCATTGTTTTCAACAGCCAATGAAGGGCAAGAATTTGATTTGCATATGAATAACATACAAAAAAACCATTGAATTCGTAACCGAGCCGGGATAGCGCAATTGGCATAAGCATTGAATTGGTAATTAATTGGCAAACAAAGAGGTGACGGGTTCGAGTCCCGCCTGATTAGCATAAAAAAGAAAAAAAAAAAAAAAGAGCGCGGCTTGGATCTGGGAGGGCTTGGGGCGAGGAGAGGGAAGATAAAAGGCCTTGGGAAGGGTATGGGAAGCGGGAGTTGGTACACCGGCCCGGGGGCGGGCCGGGGGGAGGGCAGGGAGAGGAGGAGGCAGGTGGGAGGGGGGTAGGTAGATAGGTAGATTGGTAGATTGAGGGCTAGGTAGATAGATAGAGAGGTAGATAAGTAGATAGGTAGATAGGTAGATAGGTAGAGGGGTAGGTAGTGGTGGGTAGGTAGATAGGGAGATAGGTAGAGGGCGGAGGGATGGGAGGGGGAAGGGAAGGGAGGGAGGGAGGGGGGACAGGGAGGGGGTCTAGCCTGCGAGCAAGGTCTCTTGCTGCCGGGATTGGGGGGAGGAATGGGTGGGGTGGGGCAGTGAGAGACCTTGCTCGCAGGCTAGACCCGGGGAGGGTTTTGCTGCTCAGCACAATTTTTTTTCTTCTTACTTTTATGAAATTCTTGACTCAAAATAAGCACTTTTAGAAAAAGATGCATTGACGTAAGAAAAAAACGGGAAAAAAAACGACGTGTGCGAAGAAACCAGCAAAATTTGTGATTATACAGTTGTCAATACTTGGGAACAACTTCTCCACACTTTGAGACGCACAGGACGCTTTTTCCCACATTCAACTTCCCGAGTTAGTCTGCTTATAGTACTTTCCTTTTCTTTAATGCAGTGGATAAACAGACCATGAAGTTCCAAACCGCTCTTCGTCTGAAGTTAAAGAATTTTCTTTATTGGTCATGGACCTTGGGTTACATTTAACAGCCTGATTTTAAGACTGGATTGGAAATAGCTGGAATTAACCTTGCCTGCGAAAGAAACACGACCTGATGGAATTTCTAAAGGTCAATAGGCCGGGCAAACAATGTTTGTTTGGTTCATCTTGTCAACTGCCTTTTGGGTCAAGTTCGAAACTGATGGAGATCTCCTGGAAATGTCCCTGGGACTCTTGTGATGTCTCAAGTAAGAGGATGTAAGTATATTTCATTCTGGAAAAAACGTCTTTTACCTGCCGTAGGACACGCAGGATATCACCTCGTTTTGATCTTTCAGGCTGATTTCATGATTCTATTACAAGTTTTCGGTCGCATCGGTAGCATTTTAGTATGATTTACACTGCTACTTGCAGATTTCCTATTGCAGTTAAAAGGGTACCAGATTCAGGCTAGGGTACTGTAGTCGCCTAGTTAGAGAAAAACGCAGTTTTTCTTGATTTCGAAGCTAAGGGTCATATTGCTAGCTCCAAGTCTATTAAAAGTCCCATAACCTTCGCGTTTTTCATTTAATAGATCAGTTTTGCTCGTTGCAGGAACACTTGTAAAAGGCGTGAGAATAACATGCATATTCTCCATACTCATTCCTTTACCGTTCATCTGGCGCTAACGAGGAGAATTCGATTAGAAATCACAATTTCTTTCGCTGCTGAGCAGTTTGCTCTATTTTCAGCCTTTTATGATTGATACTGTTCAGTGGTAGGATATATAGCGAGAATGTAAATTGATGTTGATCACTGTTAACCGTACAGAAACTGTTTCTTGTGATCACAACTGAAAGCAAACGCACCGACGGACATTTCAAGTATTTCAATATTATACAAAACTTACAGCTAAAAGCAAAATTGCCCGTCGGAAAAACGTGAAAGCGCTAAGTGCTTTTTTTAAATTTACGAGCGTTCAGAAAGATACAAGAATCCACTGAAAAGAAGCTTTCGCAAAGCCGAGAAGGCTACAGTTTCCATTATGTTTGGTAAACTTTGGTTTGTTTTGGCTCTTGGACCTGTGGGACCTCAGGGACCTCTGGGCCAAAGGTTCACGATGTCATTGTTTTCAACAGCCAATGAAGGGCAAGAATTTGATTTGCATATGAATAACATACAAAAAAACCATTGAATTCGTAACCGAGCCGGGATAGCGCAATTGGCATAAGCATTGAATTGGTAATTAATTGGCAAACAAAGAGGTGACGGGTTCGAGTCCCGCCTGATTAGCATAAAAAAGAAAAAAAAAAAAAAAGAGCGCGGCTTGGATCTGGGAGGGCTTGGGGCGAGGAGAGGGAAGATAAAAGGCCTTGGGAAGGGTATGGGAAGCGGGAGTTGGTACACCGGCCCGGGGGCGGGCCGGGGGGAGGGCAGGGAGAGGAGGAGGCAGGTGGGAGGGGGGTAGGTAGATAGGTAGATTGGTAGATTGAGGGCTAGGTAGATAGATAGAGAGGTAGATAAGTAGATAGGTAGATAGGTAGATAGGTAGAGGGGTAGGTAGTGGTGGGTAGGTAGATAGGGAGATAGGTAGAGGGCGGAGGGATGGGAGGGGGAAGGGAAGGGAGGGAGGGAGGGGGGACAGGGAGGGGGTCTAGCCTGCGAGCAAGGTCTCTTGCTGCCGGGATTGGGGGGAGGAATGGGTGGGGTGGGGCAGTGAGAGACCTTGCTCGCAGGCTAGACCCGGGGAGGGTTTTGCTGCTCAGCACAATTTTTTTTCTTCTTACTTTTATGAAATTCTTGACTCAAAATAAGCACTTTTAGAAAAAGATGCATTGACGTAAGAAAAAAACGGGAAAAAAAACGACGTGTGCGAAGAAACCAGCAAAATTTGTGATTATACAGTTGTCAATACTTGGGAACAACTTCTCCACACTTTGAGACGCACAGGACGCTTTTTCCCACATTCAACTTCCCGAGTTAGTCTGCTTATAGTACTTTCCTTTTCTTTAATGCAGTGGATAAACAGACCATGAAGTTCCAAACCGCTCTTCGTCTGAAGTTAAAGAATTTTCTTTATTGGTCATGGACCTTGGGTTACATTTAACAGCCTGATTTTAAGACTGGATTGGAAATAGCTGGAATTAACCTTGCCTGCGAAAGAAACACGACCTGATGGAATTTCTAAAGGTCAATAGGCCGGGCAAACAATGTTTGTTTGGTTCATCTTGTCAACTGCCTTTTGGGTCAAGTTCGAAACTGATGGAGATCTCCTGGAAATGTCCCTGGGACTCTTGTGATGTCTCAAGTAAGAGGATGTAAGTATATTTCATTCTGGAAAAAACGTCTTTTACCTGCCGTAGGACACGCAGGATATCACCTCGTTTTGATCTTTCAGGCTGATTTCATGATTCTATTACAAGTTTTCGGTCGCATCGGTAGCATTTTAGTATGATTTACACTGCTACTTGCAGATTTCCTATTGCAGTTAAAAGGGTACCAGATTCAGGCTAGGGTACTGTAGTTGCCTAGTTAGAGAAAAACGCAGTTTTTCTTGATTTCGAAGCTAAGGGTCATATTGCTAGCTCCAAGTCTATTAAAAGTCCCATAACCTTCGCGTTTTTCATTTAATAGATCAGTTTTGCTCGTTGCAGGAACACTTGTAAAAGGCGTGAGAATAACATGCATATTCTCCATACTCATTCCTTTACCGTTCATCTGGCGCTAACGAGGAGAATTCGATTAGAAATCACAATTTCTTTCGCTGCTGAGCAGTTTGCTCTATTTTCAGCCTTTTATGATTGATACTGTTCAGTGGTAGGATATATAGCGAGAATGTAAATTGATGTTGATCACTGTTAACCGTACAGAAACTGTTTCTTGTGATCACAACTGAAAGCAAACGCACCGACGGACATTTCAAGTATTTCAATATTATACAAAACTTACAGCTAAAAGCAAAATTGCCCGTCGGAAAAACGTGAAAGCGCTAAGTGCTTTTTTTAAATTTACGAGCGTTCAGAAAGATACAAGAATCCACTGAAAAGAAGCTTTCGCAAAGCCGAGAAGGCTACAGTTTCCATTATGTTTGGTAAACTTTGGTTTGTTTTGGCTCTTGGACCTGTGGGACCTCAGGGACCTCTGGGCCAAAGGTTCACGATGTCATTGTTTTCAACAGCCAATGAAGGGCAAGAATTTGATTTGCATATGAATAACATACAAAAAAACCATTGAATTCGTAACCGAGCCGGGATAGCGCAATTGGCATAAGCATTGAATTGGTAATTAATTGGCAAACAAAGAGGTGACGGGTTCGAGTCCCGCCTGATTAGCATAAAAAAGAAAAAAAAAAAAAAAGAGCGCGGCTTGGATCTGGGAGGGCTTGGGGCGAGGAGAGGGAAGATAAAAGGCCTTGGGAAGGGTATGGGAAGCGGGAGTTGGTACACCGGCCCGGGGGCGGGCCGGGGGGAGGGCAGGGAGAGGAGGAGGCAGGTGGGAGGGGGGTAGGTAGATAGGTAGATTGGTAGATTGAGGGCTAGGTAGATAGATAGAGAGGTAGATAAGTAGATAGGTAGATAGGTAGATAGGTAGAGGGGTAGGTAGTGGTGGGTAGGTAGATAGGGAGATAGGTAGAGGGCGGAGGGATGGGAGGGGGAAGGGAAGGGAGGGAGGGAGGGGGGACAGGGAGGGGGTCTAGCCTGCGAGCAAGGTCTCTTGCTGCCGGGATTGGGGGGAGGAATGGGTGGGGTGGGGCAGTGAGAGACCTTGCTCGCAGGCTAGACCCGGGGAGGGTTTTGCTGCTCAGCACAATTTTTTTTCTTCTTACTTTTATGAAATTCTTGACTCAAAATAAGCACTTTTAGAAAAAGATGCATTGACGTAAGAAAAAAACGGGAAAAAAAACGACGTGTGCGAAGAAACCAGCAAAATTTGTGATTATACAGTTGTCAATACTTGGGAACAACTTCTCCACACTTTGAGACGCACAGGACGCTTTTTCCCACATTCAACTTCCCGAGTTAGTCTGCTTATAGTACTTTCCTTTTCTTTAATGCAGTGGATAAACAGACCATGAAGTTCCAAACCGCTCTTCGTCTGAAGTTAAAGAATTTTCTTTATTGGTCATGGACCTTGGGTTACATTTAACAGCCTGATTTTAAGACTGGATTGGAAATAGCTGGAATTAACCTTGCCTGCGAAAGAAACACGACCTGATGGAATTTCTAAAGGTCAATAGGCCGGGCAAACAATGTTTGTTTGGTTCATCTTGTCAACTGCCTTTTGGGTCAAGTTCGAAACTGATGGAGATCTCCTGGAAATGTCCCTGGGACTCTTGTGATGTCTCAAGTAAGAGGATGTAAGTATATTTCATTCTGGAAAAAACGTCTTTTACCTGCCGTAGGACACGCAGGATATCACCTCGTTTTGATCTTTCAGGCTGATTTCATGATTCTATTACAAGTTTTCGGTCGCATCGGTAGCATTTTAGTATGATTTACACTGCTACTTGCAGATTTCCTATTGCAGTTAAAAGGGTACCAGATTCAGGCTAGGGTACTGTAGTCGCCTAGTTAGAGAAAAACGCAGTTTTTCTTGATTTCGAAGCTAAGGGTCATATTGCTAGCTCCAAGTCTATTAAAAGTCCCATAACCTTCGCGTTTTTCATTTAATAGATCAGTTTTGCTCGTTGCAGGAACACTTGTAAAAGGCGTGAGAATAACATGCATATTCTCCATACTCATTCCTTTACCGTTCATCTGGCGCTAACGAGGAGAATTCGATTAGAAATCACAATTTCTTTCGCTGCTGAGCAGTTTGCTCTATTTTCAGCCTTTTATGATTGATACTGTTCAGTGGTAGGATATATAGCGAGAATGTAAATTGATGTTGATCACTGTTAACCGTACAGAAACTGTTTCTTGTGATCACAACTGAAAGCAAACGCACCGACGGACATTTCAAGTATTTCAATATTATACAAAACTTACAGCTAAAAGCAAAATTGCCCGTCGGAAAAACGTGAAAGCGCTAAGTGCTTTTTTTAAATTTACGAGCGTTCAGAAAGATACAAGAATCCACTGAAAAGAAGCTTTCGCAAAGCCGAGAAGGCTACAGTTTCCATTATGTTTGGTAAACTTTGGTTTGTTTTGGCTCTTGGACCTGTGGGACCTCAGGGACCTCTGGGCCAAAGGTTCACGATGTCATTGTTTTCAACAGCCAATGAAGGGCAAGAATTTGATTTGCATATGAATAACATACAAAAAAACCATTGAATTCGTAACCGAGCCGGGATAGCGCAATTGGCATAAGCATTGAATTGGTAATTAATTGGCAAACAAAGAGGTGACGGGTTCGAGTCCCGCCTGATTAGCATAAAAAAGAAAAAAAAAAAAAAAGAGCGCGGCTTGGATCTGGGAGGGCTTGGGGCGAGGAGAGGGAAGATAAAAGGCCTTGGGAAGGGTATGGGAAGCGGGAGTTGGTACACCGGCCCGGGGGCGGGCCGGGGGGAGGGCAGGGAGAGGAGGAGGCAGGTGGGAGGGGGGTAGGTAGATAGGTAGATTGGTAGATTGAGGGCTAGGTAGATAGATAGAGAGGTAGATAAGTAGATAGGTAGATAGGTAGATAGGTAGAGGGGTAGGTAGTGGTGGGTAGGTAGATAGGGAGATAGGTAGAGGGCGGAGGGATGGGAGGGGGAAGGGAAGGGAGGGAGGGAGGGGGGACAGGGAGGGGGTCTAGCCTGCGAGCAAGGTCTCTTGCTGCCGGGATTGGGGGGAGGAATGGGTGGGGTGGGGCAGTGAGAGACCTTGCTCGCAGGCTAGACCCGGGGAGGGTTTTGCTGCTCAGCACAATTTTTTTTCTTCTTACTTTTATGAAATTCTTGACTCAAAATAAGCACTTTTAGAAAAAGATGCATTGACGTAAGAAAAAAACGGGAAAAAAAACGACGTGTGCGAAGAAACCAGCAAAATTTGTGATTATACAGTTGTCAATACTTGGGAACAACTTCTCCACACTTTGAGACGCACAGGACGCTTTTTCCCACATTCAACTTCCCGAGTTAGTCTGCTTATAGTACTTTCCTTTTCTTTAATGCAGTGGATAAACAGACCATGAAGTTCCAAACCGCTCTTCGTCTGAAGTTAAAGAATTTTCTTTATTGGTCATGGACCTTGGGTTACATTTAACAGCCTGATTTTAAGACTGGATTGGAAATAGCTGGAATTAACCTTGCCTGCGAAAGAAACACGACCTGATGGAATTTCTAAAGGTCAATAGGCCGGGCAAACAATGTTTGTTTGGTTCATCTTGTCAACTGCCTTTTGGGTCAAGTTCGAAACTGATGGAGATCTCCTGGAAATGTCCCTGGGACTCTTGTGATGTCTCAAGTAAGAGGATGTAAGTATATTTCATTCTGGAAAAAACGTCTTTTACCTGCCGTAGGACACGCAGGATATCACCTCGTTTTGATCTTTCAGGCTGATTTCATGATTCTATTACAAGTTTTCGGTCGCATCGGTAGCATTTTAGTATGATTTACACTGCTACTTGCAGATTTCCTATTGCAGTTAAAAGGGTACCAGATTCAGGCTAGGGTACTGTAGTCGCCTAGTTAGAGAAAAACGCAGTTTTTCTTGATTTCGAAGCTAAGGGTCATATTGCTAGCTCCAAGTCTATTAAAAGTCCCATAACCTTCGCGTTTTTCATTTAATAGATCAGTTTTGCTCGTTGCAGGAACACTTGTAAAAGGCGTGAGAATAACATGCATATTCTCCATACTCATTCCTTTACCGTTCATCTGGCGCTAACGAGGAGAATTCGATTAGAAATCACAATTTCTTTCGCTGCTGAGCAGTTTGCTCTATTTTCAGCCTTTTATGATTGATACTGTTCAGTGGTAGGATATATAGCGAGAATGTAAATTGATGTTGATCACTGTTAACCGTACAGAAACTGTTTCTTGTGATCACAACTGAAAGCAAACGCACCGACGGACATTTCAAGTATTTCAATATTATACAAAACTTACAGCTAAAAGCAAAATTGCCCGTCGGAAAAACGTGAAAGCGCTAAGTGCTTTTTTTAAATTTACGAGCGTTCAGAAAGATACAAGAATCCACTGAAAAGAAGCTTTCGCAAAGCCGAGAAGGCTACAGTTTCCATTATGTTTGGTAAACTTTGGTTTGTTTTGGCTCTTGGACCTGTGGGACCTCAGGGACCTCTGGGCCAAAGGTTCACGATGTCATTGTTTTCAACAGCCAATGAAGGGCAAGAATTTGATTTGCATATGAATAACATACAAAAAAACCATTGAATTCGTAACCGAGCCGGGATAGCGCAATTGGCATAAGCATTGAATTGGTAATTAATTGGCAAACAAAGAGGTGACGGGTTCGAGTCCCGCCTGATTAGCATAAAAAAGAAAAAAAAAAAAAAAGAGCGCGGCTTGGATCTGGGAGGGCTTGGGGCGAGGAGAGGGAAGATAAAAGGCCTTGGGAAGGGTATGGGAAGCGGGAGTTGGTACACCGGCCCGGGGGCGGGCCGGGGGGAGGGCAGGGAGAGGAGGAGGCAGGTGGGAGGGGGGTAGGTAGATAGGTAGATTGGTAGATTGAGGGCTAGGTAGATAGATAGAGAGGTAGATAAGTAGATAGGTAGATAGGTAGATAGGTAGAGGGGTAGGTAGTGGTGGGTAGGTAGATAGGGAGATAGGTAGAGGGCGGAGGGATGGGAGGGGGAAGGGAAGGGAGGGAGGGAGGGGGGACAGGGAGGGGGTCTAGCCTGCGAGCAAGGTCTCTTGCTGCCGGGATTGGGGGGAGGAATGGGTGGGGTGGGGCAGTGAGAGACCTTGCTCGCAGGCTAGACCCGGGGAGGGTTTTGCTGCTCAGCACAATTTTTTTTCTTCTTACTTTTATGAAATTCTTGACTCAAAATAAGCACTTTTAGAAAAAGATGCATTGACGTAAGAAAAAAACGGGAAAAAAAACGACGTGTGCGAAGAAACCAGCAAAATTTGTGATTATACAGTTGTCAATACTTGGGAACAACTTCTCCACACTTTGAGACGCACAGGACGCTTTTTCCCACATTCAACTTCCCGAGTTAGTCTGCTTATAGTACTTTCCTTTTCTTTAATGCAGTGGATAAACAGACCATGAAGTTCCAAACCGCTCTTCGTCTGAAGTTAAAGAATTTTCTTTATTGGTCATGGACCTTGGGTTACATTTAACAGCCTGATTTTAAGACTGGATTGGAAATAGCTGGAATTAACCTTGCCTGCGAAAGAAACACGACCTGATGGAATTTCTAAAGGTCAATAGGCCGGGCAAACAATGTTTGTTTGGTTCATCTTGTCAACTGCCTTTTGGGTCAAGTTCGAAACTGATGGAGATCTCCTGGAAATGTCCCTGGGACTCTTGTGATGTCTCAAGTAAGAGGATGTAAGTATATTTCATTCTGGAAAAAACGTCTTTTACCTGCCGTAGGACACGCAGGATATCACCTCGTTTTGATCTTTCAGGCTGATTTCATGATTCTATTACAAGTTTTCGGTCGCATCGGTAGCATTTTAGTATGATTTACACTGCTACTTGCAGATTTCCTATTGCAGTTAAAAGGGTACCAGATTCAGGCTAGGGTACTGTAGTCGCCTAGTTAGAGAAAAACGCAGTTTTTCTTGATTTCGAAGCTAAGGGTCATATTGCTAGCTCCAAGTCTATTAAAAGTCCCATAACCTTCGCGTTTTTCATTTAATAGATCAGTTTTGCTCGTTGCAGGAACACTTGTAAAAGGCGTGAGAATAACATGCATATTCTCCATACTCATTCCTTTACCGTTCATCTGGCGCTAACGAGGAGAATTCGATTAGAAATCACAATTTCTTTCGCTGCTGAGCAGTTTGCTCTATTTTCAGCCTTTTATGATTGATACTGTTCAGTGGTAGGATATATAGCGAGAATGTAAATTGATGTTGATCACTGTTAACCGTACAGAAACTGTTTCTTGTGATCACAACTGAAAGCAAACGCACCGACGGACATTTCAAGTATTTCAATATTATACAAAACTTACAGCTAAAAGCAAAATTGCCCGTCGGAAAAACGTGAAAGCGCTAAGTGCTTTTTTTAAATTTACGAGCGTTCAGAAAGATACAAGAATCCACTGAAAAGAAGCTTTCGCAAAGCCGAGAAGGCTACAGTTTCCATTATGTTTGGTAAACTTTGGTTTGTTTTGGCTCTTGGACCTGTGGGACCTCAGGGACCTCTGGGCCAAAGGTTCACGATGTCATTGTTTTCAACAGCCAATGAAGGGCAAGAATTTGATTTGCATATGAATAACATACAAAAAAACCATTGAATTCGTAACCGAGCCGGGATAGCGCAATTGGCATAAGCATTGAATTGGTAATTAATTGGCAAACAAAGAGGTGACGGGTTCGAGTCCCGCCTGATTAGCATAAAAAAGAAAAAAAAAAAAAAAGAGCGCGGCTTGGATCTGGGAGGGCTTGGGGCGAGGAGAGGGAAGATAAAAGGCCTTGGGAAGGGTATGGGAAGCGGGAGTTGGTACACCGGCCCGGGGGCGGGCCGGGGGGAGGGCAGGGAGAGGAGGAGGCAGGTGGGAGGGGGGTAGGTAGATAGGTAGATTGGTAGATTGAGGGCTAGGTAGATAGATAGAGAGGTAGATAAGTAGATAGGTAGATAGGTAGATAGGTAGAGGGGTAGGTAGTGGTGGGTAGGTAGATAGGGAGATAGGTAGAGGGCGGAGGGATGGGAGGGGGAAGGGAAGGGAGGGAGGGAGGGGGGACAGGGAGGGGGTCTAGCCTGCGAGCAAGGTCTCTTGCTGCCGGGATTGGGGGGAGGAATGGGTGGGGTGGGGCAGTGAGAGACCTTGCTCGCAGGCTAGACCCGGGGAGGGTTTTGCTGCTCAGCACAATTTTTTTTCTTCTTACTTTTATGAAATTCTTGACTCAAAATAAGCACTTTTAGAAAAAGATGCATTGACGTAAGAAAAAAACGGGAAAAAAAACGACGTGTGCGAAGAAACCAGCAAAATTTGTGATTATACAGTTGTCAATACTTGGGAACAACTTCTCCACACTTTGAGACGCACAGGACGCTTTTTCCCACATTCAACTTCCCGAGTTAGTCTGCTTATAGTACTTTCCTTTTCTTTAATGCAGTGGATAAACAGACCATGAAGTTCCAAACCGCTCTTCGTCTGAAGTTAAAGAATTTTCTTTATTGGTCATGGACCTTGGGTTACATTTAACAGCCTGATTTTAAGACTGGATTGGAAATAGCTGGAATTAACCTTGCCTGCGAAAGAAACACGACCTGATGGAATTTCTAAAGGTCAATAGGCCGGGCAAACAATGTTTGTTTGGTTCATCTTGTCAACTGCCTTTTGGGTCAAGTTCGAAACTGATGGAGATCTCCTGGAAATGTCCCTGGGACTCTTGTGATGTCTCAAGTAAGAGGATGTAAGTATACCTGGATTTTTTAAAACTGGGCTAGCAAAAATATCAACTCATTCTAGTACTTGGTAATTTAAAATAACAAAACTTATTTAAAGGCCGATTAAAAGCCTTTATCTGACGCCGGGCAGTAAGTTAATGGTCCCCAGAAGAATTCCAACGAGTCGAAATTTAAAATGACGCAAATTTTAGAAGATTTATTCAGTAAACTGACCTCGCGAAGTTTCAAACCGTTGTCATTTCGGTCTAGAAATTTTTAAGTTGAGAGTGAACTTCAGCGAAAGAGTGCCGGGTTAAGGCTTACATAACAACTTAAATAGGTAGCAAAACACTACTTTTTTCGCGGTCCGATAAACAACAGGATTCCGCATGGAATAGACAACAAACTGAATGAAAAAACATAGTGCACAAATTATCGCCTTCTTATCTGCAAAACCGGCCTATGGTGCAATTCCATTAGAGCCCGCTGAAACTAGACCTAGATCCAATCTTCTGAGTCGAAAGTTGCTTTTCTAAGGTACAATCAGCTAAGCTAAACAGCGACGAAACAACATTAATAGCTGGCACAGAATATTTTGGCGAAACCGCAGTTCAACCACGCGATCACATACCTGTCAACACCATGCGGAAATCACGCAATCACACACTTTCGCGGCCCTGATAAGACTATCCACAACCACGTATAATCTTCTCACGTTTAACATAAGCGAAATATCATCGAATAACTCGGAAAAACTCAGCCTATTGCCAGATAAACACCTCTGGACTTTTCTCTTACACTCGTCTTATTCAAGTTCCCGGATGTAGAGTCACACGGTCGGCGGATCACCTTAGCCTTGCTTTCACACCAGAAAAAAACTAAGTCTTGGCCCGGGTCAATGGTCACTGGCAATTTGGCTCTCACCTAATTCATTTGACTCCTAAGAGCCTGTTCCCGAGGCCAAAGACTTAGTGGTCACCTTAGAAAAGCGAACAATATCGTACCTTTCTGTCTCAGCCCGGATCAGGGTGATTGATCCGTTTAGCCAAATGAAACGAGAATATAATACGATATTGGACGATGCAGACTCTGCGAATCGTAATAACTTTGTCCCATCTCAGAGCTTTACATGATGCTCTCCGGGAAACTTTTCTCAAGGTGACCAATATATAAAACTAAACTGCTAAACAGGACTGAAACCAGCTTTTGGCGCGCGCTGATTTCAAATAACTGTCACTTGTGTTAAAAGAATTGTGGGTAGAGTGAAAAAATCGGGGAGGGGGGAGAGGGCTTAAGATAGTAATTTTGTCTACATCCACTTCTACCCAAATCCCTAACCACAAAACAAGCAAAAAAACAAAAGACATAAGCAAGCAACAAAGTAAACATATGTCAAGCAATTAGACAGGGGAAGTTGAGAAAAATTACAAAATGTTTGCTAACCCGGTTTTCATAACTCCAGGTAGAAGTATATTTCATTCTGGAAAAAGCGCCTTTCACCTGCCGTAGGACACGCAGGATATCACCTCGTTTTGACCTTTCAGGCTGATTTCATGATTCTATTACAAGCTTTTGGTCGCATCTGTAGCATTTTAGTATGATTTACACTGCTACTTGCAGATTTCCTGTTGCAGTTGCAGTTTTAAGGTTACCAGATTGAGACTAGGGTAGGGAAGTGGTAAGGAACAACGCAGTTTTTCTTGTTTTCGAAGGGTCATATCAGGCTCTCAATGGGGTTATTCGCGATCGATAGGCGTAAAACGGCCAAAAATTTAGTCGATAGCCGTAAAATTGAAAAATTTTAACCGTCAGCCGTAAATAGGGTAAGAAAGAGTTAACCGTAAAATAAACTGTTCCCTAGATTTGTTAATTTTAGGGAAGGTGCTAAACTCACTTATGGTTGCGTCGTTTATTGCCCGGCTACCCTTAACTCCGTACGCACGTTAGGCCAAGCACATTTTAGGTGTTGACCTAGACCTATACTCCATTTCCGCCTCTCTCGAAGAAGAAGCAAGTTTTTTCCATAGCGAAAATACTGGAGTTTTTAATATTTGTGATTTTCAGAAGGTCGTGCCCTCGAAATACTAGTGAAACAACACGCAGAGATGTCACTGTTTGTAAAACACGTTACCGATAAACAACAATTCCTTGTAACAATTCCCTGTTTTTCTCTGACGCTAAGGTAGGCACTACCATGCCTAGTCCCTGTACGGCGTTTTCCCACGCAATCTCGGTCAAGGCATTTCGGTGGCGTATCTGAGAAAAAAACTCGCTTGGACCACGCGACCCGAAACACATTAGCCGCGCGGAATAAAGAGGCCTATGGACAAGGCAACGGCAGACAGTCGTTCTTTACAGTCCTTCGCTATTATTAAAAACGCTGGACACGGGAATTTTGTTATTGGCCGTTTTCACACTACAGCTAGAAATGGATTATCCGTCTGAGACTAGCCTTTGTAAAGCCGCCCCCTCCTCTACAGAAACCCTTCTCCGATGTTTTCTGAGGGGAGGGGGCGGCTGTACACAGACAATCTGAAATGGATAATCCATCTTCAAACTGTCCGTCAAAATTGACGGATAAATTCAGGCAGATTGTTCATTCAAATTTAATACCATATCCATTTTCAAATTAACACTTTTTACCTATCTGACGCGAATTATCAAACGGATAACCCGTCTCACACGGATAATCCGTCTCTAGTGTTAAAACAGCCATTTCTGTTAAAAATGAATGTCGCGCCCAGGCCTTAAGTTGGGCGTTCGCGCGTCAGCTTTTGCTTTTTACAGAGATTATTTTAAATTGACAATTGAAATTTCTATGCGTATAATAATATTAGAAGTGAAATACTTTATAAAATGAAAAGTATGATCTATCAAATGTTAAATTTTTTTCAAAAGAATAGCTTACTTCATCCCGA
Organism: Porites rus; assembly: GCA_964035705.1. Lineage (NCBI taxonomy): Eukaryota > Metazoa > Cnidaria > Anthozoa > Scleractinia > Poritidae > Porites > Porites rus. The sequence goes on along the minus strand of OZ037997.1, from coordinate 9,926,719 downwards.
GATGATCCAAAGACCTTTATTTTTCTTTTGAAGATAGAAAACTCTTTGAAACAAAAAAAATTAATTTTTAACTTTTTTGTTCACCGTAAATGAAAAAAAAAATTACCCGATAAGCGTAAAAGAGCCAAAATTTTAGCCGATAACCAAGCCACCACTCCATTGAGACCCTTAAATTTGCATACCTGCTGGTCACGTGAGCGAAAAGGCTCCATCAACGACTAGGACTGGGGGAGACTGGCACGATAAATTTACGAGTCCGCTGTTCCTAGCACTGTCTAAATCTTGTCCGATCTTGTTCACGTAGATGAACAGTAAACATGCATTATCCCGGATAATTTCAGTTGCATTTTAACTTCAATTTCTCATGATGATGTTATGTAAAGAACTAATTAGTTCAATGCTGTTCTCGCTAATAGCTGGAACCAAAGTAGACGTTGTTAATGTTTTGTTGGATGCCAGTAGCGTTGTTGGTCCGTTGCAACACTTCTGGGAAAGCACTGGATTCTGCCCTCCAGATCCTCACCAAGACTTCCAAAAATTCTTTTTTACAAACGATGAAATGCAGAACTTGGCGTACATTGGCTCTGTACCTAAAAAGGGAATAAAACAAGTGCGAATTCATTGGCTGTTAGACCTGATTTCTGTGGAAAGAACAGTTGATAAGGACGTTGTCTACAACTTTACGTATCTGGACAACGCAATTAAGCTGCTTGTTGACAATGGCTTACGGCCTGGATTTGAACTGATGGGAAATCCATCTAACTTCTTTTCAGATTTCGATGACGTTCAACAAATATATGCTTGGAGAGGTCTTGTAGCAGCCCTAGGAAAACATCTGATAGGTGCTGTAACCAAACCTTTATCCAGTTGATCAATCAATCAATCAATCAATGAATCAAACTAGAAATTGATTTAACTACGCTAGCCACACACTAGCCTGCGAAAACATCCGTTTCTCCTCCCTCTTCGTCGCTGAGGACGTTTCGCGCGGAGGAACGTCTGCGACTCAGTGAGAGAAATTCCATACTGATGATGCAAAATCAATGTTTACATAATAAATCCGGTAGTCATGGGGTTCCAAATATAAATTTGTCTAATTTTGCGTGTCTTCTGGTCGATTTTGGTAAAGTGTTGTGTTGATCTGCCCACGAGCTGCAGCAAAACTCAAATGCTTCTTCTAGAGAAGACTATATTCCACAAATATTGACTGTTTTGTTAGAGATTCTTCGTGTTTACATTTGACCTTTTTGGCCTTTTGTCTTTTGTCTGTCATTTGTAAACAATAGCTAAAACAATGTAACTGCTCCGTCGACCAATCAGCGCTTCTGACTGGATTCTGGACAGATTTTACGTCATCAGTATGGAATTTCTGTCGCTGAGTCGCAGACTTTCCTCCACGTGAAACGTCCTCAGCGACAAAGAACGAGGAGAAACGGATGTTTTCGCAGGCTAGCCACACACAACAAAAGCTTATTTCCAAGTGGGGCGTAGGCAAACACACATTATTGATTTATTGGTTTGCCCAATATTGTATGTTACAACATTTTGATAGTAGTTAAGAAATAATTACAATATTGAACAGGAAGTCTCAAGGGGCATAGCCAGCATTCATAGAGGGGTTCCTAATGTGGTATTTTTGTCTAGATTGACAATCAATCTTCGGAGGGTTTCCCGGAAAAGTTTATACTTTAGTCCTCAGAAATCCCGTTTTGTGACTCTGAGCACAAATTTCCGATGACAGCAGTGCCAAATGAAGCTAGCTTTTTTCACTTCCAGTGAAGAGATAGTGTGATAGACTTTATAATGTTTATGTTGTGGATTGTTAATATTTTATCTCAGGTAATTTTTGTTTTTCTTTTGTTTTTGGGTATAGAAATGTATACTAATGCAGTTGAAACAAAAGAAAAATAAAAATTCCCTGAGACAAAAAATTAACTACAACATATATGTTGATAATCGTTGAATATGTTAAAACACACACTGTAGTCCTGTGATTTGCCGTTTACTCAGTTAGGGTATTAGCAAGAAGAAGACATCATGGATGCTTCTGTGCAAAGGTGTCGATTGTTGGCCTTAGGGCCAATTTGCATAATGCAATGTTCCTCAGAGCAAGTGCAGCGGACTCTCGCTTCAGTCATGGTTGCCGACAAGTACTTTTTAAGTCTGCACAACGTGCTAAGCCATCTCATTTTCTTTAGCAGCTAAAATCTCATTCCTCTTGAAATTATAGCCAGTGCCGCAGCCCAAGGGAGAGTTCCAGAACCCCTGGAACCCTCCCTTGGCTATGCCACTGGTCTCAGATGACTTTCTGGGCTTATCCAGGAGACTCCCTGTCAATTTGCATCAATTTTATTTGATGACATATATGATTTTGGCCAGGACTTAAGGTTTTACATCATCAATACAAAAATAAATAGAAGCAATATGGTTCACTGTTGGAACAAGTAAACAATGATGAATAAGAAAGTGGAGCCCGCTTATCCAGTTTTTAAGATAAAGATGGGGGCCAGTTTTAAAATTAACTTTTCTTGGCCCTGAGGATCTCAGTTTGGGCTAAAAGTAAGTGGGGGCCTGTTCCCCCTCCTGCTTAGGCCACTCCTCTTGATCTGCCACTGTTAAATTTTTATGGCAGATATTAAAATACTGTAAGATCCCATTTAGAGAGCTTATGTTTTCTACAAATTTTGAAGGAAGTCAGGTGGTATTTTAGCCAAGGTGAGGGCCAGTGCCTTGTAAATGGTTTGGTGTGTATTGCAAAGGTTATTGAATGCTGACCTTATTTTGGGGGAAAAATTGAAAATCAACACCCCTTTTAAGGCACATACAGCTATTTCGGGAAAGGTTGTTGGAAAAACTGTGCACGCAACAATCCCGAAAGGCAATATGGGATATGATCAATCCACTTTTCCTGGCACTGTAGCTGTCGAATCTTCTATTGTTGCTTTCTTTTAGCACTGGCAAACATACGTCCATGGCTTCTCGTACCATTCTTTGAAATTTTTTTGAAAAACAGTAAACTAGAAATCACCCGCAATACATTTTGGGATTGTCACGTGCACTTTTTCCGATAACCTTTCTTGAAATAGCTGTAAACAGAAAAGGTGAAACATTATGTCATGCTATTTGGTTCAAACAGGTTGTTTTTTGTTTCTTTTCTTTACCTGGACATTCATAAAGCTAGAATTTGAGGGTAAACATGGTTCCTAGATTTGGTTAATGTTAAGTATATCAGATGTAGTTTAGTTTCAGGTGTTTACAGTGGATTAGGTCCTTTACTTTCAGGTGCCATATCAAAGGACCACTATCCTGAAAGATACCCCATTTAAGGACTGAGCATCTTGAAAACTGGGTTTGTAGCATAAATATAGGGTTGTCCCAGGACCAATTATCATTGTGACTTCGTATGGTAGTGTCATGTTACATAATAATAAACTGTTATTATTGTTATTATTATTATTATTATTATTATTACTATTATTATTATTATTATTATTATTATTATTATTACTCATTAGCAAAAGCCAAGCAATTAGCTTTTGACTTTCAGTCAGTCAGTCAGTCAGTCGGTCTGTCTCAGTTATTCAGTAGGTAAAACTATAGGTGACCAATTATAAAGACAACTTCTGGTTCTAATAAAGACCAGTTAATTAAAGGGCAGCTTACTTAAGTTTCCCTCTACTTTATAAGGCTTAGTGTACTTTACTGTCAACTCCCTCCTAACAGACACCTCTTTGTGGTCGCATAATTTCCTAAAATAGACTCTTAGAGTTGATCCAGGCTGTTTTCCTTTCATTTTCTCTTATTCTCTCTGTAACTGGCCTGCAGCTCTCTAAGATGATAATGTTTAGCTGATTCTGAGAGGTGGCTCTATAAGGGAGAGTTGACTCTATTTTTATCTTTTCATCTCTGTGCAAGTTGCATAATTTAATTTGTAGGAATCTTTTTTTAAATTGACCATTCTGCTGTTGTGATAGGGAATGTGTTTGCAATATTATAATCATGAATCAATTGCCTAAAAGCAAAGAATTAACTATGCATTGTTTTCTTAATTTTCTGAAGAGGTCTTTGGTGTAAAAGAAGTATCAGAGTGGAATTTTGAATCTTGGAATGAACCAGAGAATGAAAAGCATTTTGATGGTCTGCATGTGTCGACTGAAGGATTCCTTCGGTATTATGATGCATGTTCTGAGGGACTTAAAATGGCCCATCCTTCTTTGCGCCTTGGAGGACCAGCAACAGGGCACCCAAGCACTGCTCCAATATTTTGGGTATGTTTAATACTTGTGCATCACTTTTACTATAATAAGTTATTGTTTTTCCATTTTTAGTGCAGGAAGCTGTGGACCCTCCAAATGAGGATTAACCAAATATAACTCGGGTCTCATCTGGTCCCATGCCAGGCTGCCTTTTCCCACAATCCTTGAAGACAGTAGATATTGATCGTCTCGGTTACAACTTGTGAGGTTGTTACATAAGTTAGTGTCTTTTATTCCCACCAACTGAGACAAGGCCATGGGACAAGGCTGATTTGGGTCTGTAATTGTCCTTTTTAATTTCAACTGATGACTGTTTGATCATTTTTGGTTCCTAACAATAAACTAGTGCATCAAACCCTTTTTTTCTGTACTTTACTACTGCCTCTACATGTTGGGTTACTTGATTATTGTGTGACTTCGTCGTATAATAGACTAATTGTATTTCTTTAAGATTTTTATTGTTTACTCTATTTGGTTTTAGAATAAGCCAGCTTCTGGTTGATAACTTCTTTCGTTTCAGACTGTCATCACTACAAATATATACATTTGCTGTGTATATTGTGTTACTTAGTCATGTATAATAAATTATTGTATTTCCTTGTTATTTAATTATTTACTCTATTTGGTTTCAAAATAAACTAGTTTGTGAAAGGTTTGAACCCAGGAGTCATTTCAAAAGTAGGTTGAGTTTGATCGTCCGGGTGAACGTAGTCCTGAATATGACTGTTGTTGTTGACAGTGACTGACGTTTCGACAACCTTTGCATTAGTCATCTTCAGAGTCAAAGTGAGTTGTATCACGTCAGTTGATGGTATTATACTCTGGTTATTGATCTGATTGGTCAATTACATCGCGATGTTATTGTCGTCTGTCAGTTAAGCTGTGATGTTATTGGCTATGAAGACTCGTAATCAGTAATTGGTGCGTTTAGATCCGTCTGTTGTCACCGTTAAACAGTCGTCTATTGTTAGTCAAATTGTCATTCTCTTGTAGTTAGTTTTGCTTGATCTCATCAATAAGTCGTTTGTACGGCGCTGGTAACTGTTGGCTACGATTCAGTGGCGTTTGTTCTAAGTTAGTAAACCAGCTTTCTAAAGTAAGACGTTGATAGTAGGCTGTAGAATACATCATACATGTCGCAGAGTCCCAGTCAATTTGATGTTTCGTCTTTAAATGGTGCTCAGCAATGTGATTGCTGACGTCACCATTCTTCGTAGCTCGTTTGTGTTTGGTCAGTCACGTGCTTAGGTTTCTGCCGGTTTCACCAATGTAAGAAGCCTGGCAGTCACAGCATTTGATCTTGTATACTGCTCCCTGTCTGTCCTCCGGTTGTCTTTTTCTGGTTAAAAACTTTTTTTTGTTTCACACTGTCATTACCACAAAAAAATTAAAGCTAAAAGACAATTTCAATATTTTTTTAGTGAAAACTGTGGCTTAAACAGAGCCATACTTAATATCTGTTTTGTTATATTATATAGCTGCCTTCTGCATTAGTGGGTAAGATGAAACAAAGCAAGTCCTGTGTCCCAGTTGGCTACCCTATACAGACAAGATGGGTCTATCTTGCTTGCTATGGACTGCATAGACTATACAGTAAATTGTTCAGTCATGATTGTTGATTATTGGCCGCGATCCTTTGTTTTGTGCATTTTTATGGGCCAAGATAGAAAAAGAAAAACAAAAACAAAACTTGGCCAATATTCAGCCATCTTGATCTCATTCTTGATAAATAATGCCTACAGATGTTTTGAAATGTTTTCTAAAAGACCTAAAAGTGTGATTTTATCTATTTTTACTTTGTAGACTTTGCTGCAGCACTGTTACAATGGAACTAACTTCTTTACTGGTGAGAGAGGGGTAAGGCTTGACTTTGTGTCATTTCACATCAAAGGCCAGGGACACTCTATGACCATTTTTCATGATGAATATGTGACCCAAGAGGAAATGGCACAAAGGTTTCCTAAGTACAAGAATGTACCTGTGTACAATGATGAAGGAGATCCACTTGTTGGATGGAGCAAAACTGAAGACTGGAGAGCAGATGCAACATATGCAGCTATTGTTGTCAAAGTAAGGAAACTTGATATAAGCTCAGTATAGACTACTGTAACAGAACAGCCTAAAAGAAATCATGATCTTGTAGTTAGATGCAACACCTTCGAATTCACAAATTAATCAAGGCAAAACAACTTTTAAAGGTACGCTTTCTTGAAGAGATGGGTTTTTAGTTGACTTTTAAAGGCACTGATGTCGGCAGCCTTTCTTAAAGAATCTGGTAGCTCATTCCAAAGCCTTGGTCCAGGGATGGGGAACGCCCTATCTCCGTAAGTCACAGTTCTAGATCTCCGAACACTTAAAAGAACGATGGAGTGAACTAAGGTTTCAGCAGAACCTTGATCTAAGAATTTTGTAACGTTCCCTATGTTTCGAAGATGGTGTTGGGAGGTTTTACATATCATACCTATGAGTTTATCCATTGCCACATCCTGGTCAAGTATCACTCCCAAGTTTTTCACAAAGGGCTGGTGACTAATAGTTTCAACTCATACTTGAATGGAAGTGACCATTGGCCGTAATCGATACTTGGAGCTTAAAACCAGCTCTTTTTTTTTTATTTTACGGATCAAGGGCGAAAAGTAGTTGTTTTAAAACCTTAGCCTTGGGCCTGTGTTGCTCAAACCTTGTAGCCACGTCACTTTTGCTATCACACCTAGCTCATACTTTAAATTTCCCATTGATAATGACAGCGAAGACTTTATTTCATTTGGATCCTTGGTAAAGTCATCGCAGTACATGCTTGTAGCTTAAGGTATTTATCAAATGACAATTTTTTTTGCTATTAGATACTGGCACAGCATCAAGAGATGTTATTAAAGCATAACTTCAGTATCAGGTACTATATTTAACCGTTTAAGTCCTTACCTTGTGAGCAGAGGTTTCTTTCTTGTATGGCTTTTAGCGTTTACGAAATCCTTCGCGTGGCGAAAAACGACAGGGTCATTAGCAGAATAGCAATCTGCTGACTTCGTTTATTTGATTCTCGCTTAGATCGTAAATGAATTCTGTCGATGGTAAAAAATAGCGTTTAGGACATGCTTTATGAGCTATGTCCTATAGGTGTAACATTATTTAGACAGTGTATCTCCTCAGTTCAATGAGTCTAAAATTTCAAAGAAAAACCTCCAAATCGTTCTGCTATGACTCTGAAGTTTTTTTATTTTTCGAAGTCCAAAAAATTCTTACTTCGTAGTAACTCAAATTTAAAGTAGTGACTGAACGTGTCTTGGAATAACTGTTATTCTTACTCTTTCCAGATACATCCTACTAAGTAACGATAATGGGTTTATTGGTTATCCTCCATCTTACTTCCGTCAACGCACACTGTTAGCTCGATTCCAAATGAACCACTCTCATCCCAGAAAGGTTGAATTTTTGAAGAAACCTGTTCTTAGTGCAATGGGACTGCTGGCTCTGTTAGGCGATCAACAAATCAAAAGCCTTGTTACAACTCACAACAGTGACAACGATGTTGGAGTAATGGCATCTGTTCGGAAGCCTCAAATGTACTCTGACATTACTGATTGGGAATTGGTAGCCATCCTGTACAACAGCAATGACACATCAGGGAGAACTGCTATTTCGCAAGTGATCGTGTCTGTAGTGAATTTACCAGTAAAAGAGGATTTAGTTTTTGTCTTATATAAGCTGGATAATGCCCATGGTAATCCATATCAGTTGTGGAAAGAGATGGGATCCCCTGTGTTTCCTAGTGATGATCAGTTTAATGAGCTTCGTCGTCACCAGGTGAACAAACCGTGATAGTTATTACTTATGCCGTGCGCTTTTATCCACTAAAAACAAAACGGGCTTCTTGATGTTTGGGAAACTATATATTGAGTAGTGTGCTGGTGTGAGTTTTGTTCAGTGTTTTCAGTCCCGCTTTTGGTTATGTTATTTGGTGATTGAATCTGTCCGCAACACCAAGACACCCCAAGAATAATCTCTAATTCTTACAAACTTTGGAAATATGAAAAGTAGCATGAAATTATGAACATTTTCGGGTATATCCAGTTTAGCACCCAGGCGTTCGATCCCTTACCGGTCACCCGAAATTCGTCACATGCCGTCAGCATTTACAAGTTCCACGCCGCGTGAAGAGAACGCTGAACGTCTTACGCCTGATGCCTAACTAGAGAAACCGTCTTTTTTTGAAGTGTTAACTAGTCGGGCCAAGTACTTGATCGTTCGACAGCGTTTTTATTTAGTCGCAAGATGTATCTTCTAATTCTTTAAATTGACAGAATAGACAGACTGCAGCTAAGCTCGTCAATTTTCCATTACTCGTAGCTCGATACTCAACTCGCAACTCTTAACACGCCACTCCTTACTCCCATTTCCACGACTCACATTCTAGGCACATTGTTTTGATATTGTTTCGAATTGTCACAACATTGTTGAGATATTGATTCGAACAGTTCCAACATCGGTAACATTGTTACAACAGTTTTTACCCTAAGGAACGTCGGTACATGCAGATGGTCTCCTGCCTCGTCAACCCGGGTATCCAGTGTCGATGAATATCTCTCGTACTGTGTCCTGCGTAGTGTGCTTCCACTTCTTTCAAATTTGCTAGTCAGTACTGCTGATTTATGGATTTTCCGTAGACAAATGCTGTACTCTTTGCTGCTTCTTGCCGTGCATTATAATACGATAATGTACCTACACTGTTGTTTCTTTTTAAATCATTTCAGGAGCCTGTCAGAACCATTGGTCCCAGTAGTCTATCATCAAATCCATTCAATATATCACTGAATGTTCCATTGCCAGGAATAAGTTTGATGCATGTCTGTGCAAAGACTACAGCACCTCCTCCTAAGGTGATTAATAGCAGTGTTTATTTAGTGAATAGTGCTCCTTATTTGTCTGCGTATGTTATCTATAAAAGTAACCGGCTTAGGGATCCACAATCCGCTTTCCGTTTTCCCTCTTCGCCTGCTACAAGCCATTCAGTGGAAATTTTTCTTTTACTTGCAAAATAGGTTTTCTACAAAACACCGATTAGAAACTTTTTAAACGTCTTTCTAAAACGGACGGATGTTTGAAAACGGGCTAGTTAACCGTTTAATTCTTTTAAAGTTGTTTAACGGATGCTGGTTTTTCAAAAACATCTTGGACAACTGTTCAAATGGTTAAATTAGGAGGCTTTTTAAAAGAAGATTGAAACGGATACTCTGAGTTTTCCATTTGAAACGATAAAGCCTTTGTGTGCGCATTTTTTTCAGTTATAGTTCCTCTAAACCTCCTTTCTCTCCTAAAAGAGATGTTTTGCAAAGGTATCCATCAGGGACATTTTGGTTAGGTCATCGGTCAGAATTTGTCGCGCCCCGCGCTTGTTCTTGTGGTCGAGTTATCGTCAAGTCTATTTGATTTTCTCAAGATACTTTTAATCAACGTCCAAAATGGTCGCATTTCATGGCAAAATAGCACGGATTTAAGTGCGTGTTTCTTAAAAACTAGTCTCCTCCGTATTTTTACTAAATCCTTTAATAGTAGACCATAGTACACGGAGCAGGTCATTAATCCCAGCGTTTGCGTACATGATTTGCTTTGTGTGCACAGGTTGTAGGTATTAGACTGATCACTGTGTCTTCTTATGAGGTGTTAGTGACGTGGACAGATGTGCCGTCAAGGTAACAATTGTCAGTTTTATTCTTCACTGTAACCATAACTTCAACTGTAATAGTGAAACCACAATGCCTAAAACTTGATGGAAAGCGCCAAAAACTGCAGATTTGGCTTTTTCAAAACATTTTATGGATGTTCTTGTTAAAGTTTAACTATACGGACTTTGGAGGACAGATAGGGAGCAGTATTTAAGATCAAATGCTGCGACTGCCAGGTCACTAACATTGGTGAAACCGGCAGAAACCTTGGCACGCGACTGATTGAACATAAGCGAGTGACAAGAAATGGTGACGTCAACCATCACGTTGCTGAACTTCATTTACAGGCGAAACACCAAATCGACTTGGACTCTGCAACATGTATTAATTATTCTACAGTCTACTCTCAACGACTAACTTTAGAGCCCATGTTTACTAACTTAGAGCAAATGCCCCTGAATCGTAGTCAACAGTTACCGGCGCCGACCAAACGACTTATTGACGGACTCAAGCAAAACTTACTACGAGAGAATGACTGGACAGCCGACAATTTGACTAGAAAGGTATGACAATAGACGGATCGGAACGCACCAATGACGTCACAGCTCAACTGACAGACGATCAACAACATCGCCTCTTAATTAACCAATCAGGTCAATAACCAAGGTTTAATACTATCAACTGACATAATACAACTCACTGACTGACCGCACAGGTTGTCGAAACGTCAGTCGCTTTCAACGACATTCCTATTCAAGACTACGTTTACCCGAACGATCATGCTCAGCCTACTTATGAGAGTTTTAATTTCTCCAAAAAATGCACCTTATTAATAATCAACGCAACAAATAACTATCGAAAACCGAAAAACCACCTTCCTTTTTTCGGAAACCTAAAACTGACCAATGGCAAAAGGAAAACAGCGTCAATCGCTGCAGCAAAGATGGCTTTATTAAACCGCCGACACCATGTCATCTTAATGATTTCAACAGAGTTGTTGTGACGTGATATATTCTCTAAGACTTCCAAACTAACCTGTGTTTGAGAACACCAATTGTTCATGATTCTAGTTACTGTCCACCATAAACCCAACACTTCAGCATTGGTTCCCTTGTCCCAAGCACATGTTGTACTTGCATGGCCTATGTAACAGTAGGCGGGCATACTTGAACGTTTGTTATTGTGGTTCGCCTTGTAGATGCATTCGCTCCTTTGAAGTTTTATACTCAGTCAAGAGTTCACATGGACCCTTCAATCGAGTAAATGAAATCGACATAATTTTTACCAGCTTTCATCATGTGTTATCTCAAGGTAAGTTCATGAGATGTTAGACTTGTAGAAGTGTAAGAAAGCTATAGAATTGCTGCGTTTTATATTATCAAAAACTTATCGTTTACCCGGCTAGCTTTACTCGAGTTCATTATTATTGGCGCCATTTTCTGATATCAGAAATTCCTGGTTTTCGGAGACGAATCCCACAAGTGTCAGTCTTGTCTTGTGTTGTGCAATATCTTTTCTTGTCTTGGGTCTTGTCTTGTGTCTTGTCATTTTTTGTCTAGTGTCTTGTCTTGTTTCGTCTTGTTTTTGTGTTGTGTTCTGTTGTCTTGACTTGTCTTTAATCTCGTACCCAGATCTCTTAATGACAAAGGCGAAGGTGGAATCCGGTCAAGTGAGAAAATTCCGTTTTTTGGATTGGCTAGATTGTGAGCGAATGACGCGAAGTTGTCTCCTGCGCGCGCTATGGCGTGTACACAAAAGGTCATTCTTTGCAAAGTCTTCAGTTCTGTTAAAAAATATATTTTCACTGAAAAAGTAGTTTTCCGTCTCAATATAAATTGTAAACCATTTTATCGTATCTTTAAAGACTTTTCAAAACTCTCTCTCGATATCAAGAAAGACTTTTAAAAAGAAACTGACGCGTACTGCCTTAAGGCTTTAGCGCGCGCTATGATAATTACTAAATTTAAACAGGAGCCCATTTTAAAGTAACTGTTGAGGTGAATTTGATGTTACAAAGAACAACAACAACAAATTAGTTGGTTCATACTTACAGCGGTTACCACTAGCACGCGGCCTCGAAGGGTTTTTTTTTCTCTTTGTTGAAACCTGAGTTTTCGTGGACGTCAATCAACTGTTTCCATGATTTTCTCACGCGCGCTGAAAGAGGTTCCTTCATTGCTGAATGCAGGGCAAAGACTTACAAGAATAATTTCGAATGACGACGGCGTTTTTAATTATTGAATTAAGATGAAGGATTACATTGGTAAAACAACGAAGTCTCTGCGAGCTGAGTGAAATAGCCGAAACACTCTTTATTTACGTAAACGTTTTCAGGTTGTTTATTTATTTGATTGTATGAAAACACGGGAGCCGTGGACGAATTGCCAAGGAGTAGAAATTCAAAGAAACGAAAGATATCACACCGACAAGGGAGAAACGTTTCCTCTAAATGGAGGCTGTTTTCGAAAATGAATTTTGTAACCTGCAGATCTACTTATCATTCTTCAAGTTATCGAATAGAATCCAGAACTAGCAAGAACTCGCAGAAAACCATTTGAGGACGCGTGTTAGTGGTAGTCGCTGTAAGATGTGCGTATAACCACGTTTTGTTAGAAAAACTTTACGGCTCTATCAAATTTGCCGTTTAACACGGCGAAAAACGGCCGCGATTTTGAGGATTTATTTGGAGCATGCGCTCTTTCATCGCCTGACACATTCCTGACAGGAGATCACGTGTACAAATCGGATTTGACCAGACCAGATCTCGCCTTCGGCTTCATCAACAAGAGCTCTGGGAACGAGATTAGATTTGTGTTGTCTTTTACCTTTCTTGTCTCGCCTTGTAGTCGTCTTGTGTTTTCTTGTCAAGAGTTTTGTCTCTTCTTGTCTTGTTTGTCTTGTCTCATCCTGTCTCGTCTCTTCTTATCCTGTCTTGTCTTGTCTTGTCTCATGTCATCTCGTTCCGTCTTGCTGTGTTCTGTCCTGTCCTGTCGTGTCTTGTCCTTTACTGTCCTGTCCTGTCCTATCTTGTCTTGTCTTGTCTTGGCCTGTTCTGTCCTGTCTTGTCCTGTCTTGTCTCATCTCGTCTCATCTCGTTTCGTCTGGTCTTGTCCTGTCTTGGCAAACGTTTTTGAGGAACGCAAGTCAACCGGAAGTGCACTTTTTGCATTCTTAGGCAGTGGTTTTGCACAAGTTCTGGGGGGGGGGGGGGGGAAATCGTCTCTAAAAGCGTAAGCATAAAGACAAAGAAGTACAAATTTGCTAGCGTCAAGGCATACTAAAAGGGAAAAGGCCTCACTTCCAGTTGACGTACGTCATTTTTTTTTTTGCAGACGACAGAAGGCATGCTCAAGGATGGTATGTTATTGTAGCCTTGGATTTTTGGGGAAGACGCAGTCTTTTTTCAGATCCAGTTATCCAGAGGATACACCCATCACTTGAATTCTGATTGTTTTCAGATACTTTAGTAAAAAGGGCAGTTAATTCACTTATTAGAAAAACAAGGAGCATTTAGATCGATTATTGGAATGTAGAGAGTATGCAAAAACATGAAATTGCTACATTACGAGGCAACGGATATCTCACTTTCTTGCAAATGTGTTTTACCTCATTAAGCAAAGACCAGTTTTTTGAAAATATGTGCTACAAGTAAATCGAAAGATCTCAAGAACTACAAAACGTAGGAAAATAAATTCATAATTGAGACCTTGACGCGTGGCGGGAAAAATTACTTCCGGTCACCGTACCAGACGCTTCCATAGTCCTTGCGTAAAGTCCCCATTGCTTTATTTCATGCTCTGGGAGGATTTACACGAGTCTGCATGTCATTACTGGATTATTAACACGAGATTTTCTTAGTATTCTATTTCCCAACGCTCTTACTTGCACTCATTGTTTAATATAGGCGTGGGAGCATTAATCTCGCCGCTTCTCTCCACTAATCCTGTTGATTGATAGACAAAGAAGAAATCTTCAAACCGAAAAGAAGTGTGTTGTAATGGAAATACGAGCAACCACCATGGATCCCAAGGTAGGCTCTACTTTTTTCAGCCAACAAAAGGTGGTCATATCCAGACCTCTCGTCATGGACGGTTTGATAAGATTGTCGGCTAACATACCGGGGCAAGTAGGAGAGACAGTCAAACTTGAATGGAGCATTAACCATCCAAAGATTAAGGAAACGGGCGTCATGACCTAGCCTTTGCTGGTTCAACAGTCAATAATAATACGGGGTGGGGTAGACGAACCTAACCAACGTACACTACCACCCCCGGATATAGCACCAGAGTGGATCCTATCAAGCAATGTCTTGCGTTAAAACTTAGCAAAAGGTCTACATGAAAGATTATTTTTAAATTGAGTGGGTAGCGGGCGAGCCGAGTCTTACGCCTTCCCTTTGAAGTTACCACTAAAGGAACGAAAAAGTCCTCAACCGATACTTTGTTCCAAATCCAACGCAAGACCCGGAGTTGTTGAGGAGTCGAATCATCGCCAAAATCTCTTCCCAGCTTTCCACATGGTTATGTAGTTACCCAGCTCGAAAATGACCCGGGCCTCTAAACTGTAATTCTGAGACACTCCCAGGGCCATCACGCAGAATGAATTAATAGAGTCTTAATCGGTATTGTTGTCACTCCCACACTGCCCCCGGAAGGATCTCTCCATTGGTCAACCCAGTGAACATATTGAGGTGGTGAATGAACAACAGCTAAGAGAGCAACGTCAAAAAATTGGTCGAGATCGCATTCCTATGCCAAGTGAAAATTACCCTGGAAAGACAAAGGGTAAAAATGTTTGAGTGAGAATGTCAAACAACTAGCTATAACACATAACAAAAGGGGAAACCTAGAGGCCAGCAGGGGGGACAATTGAGACCCAGAATGACTAGGAAGCTTTATTTAAGTTACCCCGTTTTTGCAATTGTGTTTCGCTGCAGCCTAAAGGGTGAGAAAAGGAGACTTGACGATAATGACAGTCAAAGAAAACAATCATTCGTATGGCAAAAACAAGTATTTATTCTCCAAGTATCACTGATCAAGGAGTATGTTGTGCACATAAACAAGTTCACTTCAGCTACTTTTTTTCCCATTACTATTCGCAGCATTTTGCCCTACCTGGGAGTAAGACACCCAGATCTCTCTTCCTTTTATAACAAGTCAACCTAGTATGACCAAACTTCTGGCAATAATAGCAACGAATAGGTATATAGGGGGCTAGGTCCACCTCAGATCCCGGTCTGCTGAAACTCGTCTTTGACGGTTTTGCGCCGGTTACTCTTCTTAACCTTCGCAATAATATCTAGGATTTTTTCCTGATCCTTATCCCCTAAGAAAGGTAAAAGGTATTCGCAAAAAAGTGTGGAAATCAGAACAGCTATTTAGTTGGGAACGGAGGGTCTCACTCGTCAGTCTGTAATAATTTGCCTTCTCATTCATGTATCATGAGCGGCAGTCTTTATGACTTCCAGCATTTCCATCGCCTCAAAACAAGAGAACTCGGAAATTGGACGAGAAGCCGAGTTTACAGACGGTTGTCCAAGGATGATGTAGTCAAGGATTCCACCTTTCTTTTGACCTCCACAAGGTTCCACATCAATGTCTAGAAACAAAAGCGGCTTTGCAAATCCACCACAACAAAGTAAAGACAATAAAGGGAGTCGGTCACAAAATCGGAGAACAGCCATTAAACACCAAGCGTTCAGTGTAAATACTATTAAGGACCCCTATCGCTAAAAAACACAGTCGTCATTTCGAGCTCCACAGTGATTCTTGTAAACATTTTAACTACAAGTGATCACCACAAGGTCCTTCACCAAAGAACAAGACTCTTTGGGAGCGTATATTTGAGCGTCGATGTATTACGCGAGTGTGAAGTTGTTTATGCGTATTAGGGATGTGTGAGTAGTGCAGTAGAGTTGTTTACTTCAGGGGTTGGTTGAGATGTGTGAAGTGGAAGGCGGGGAGTTATATTGGACGTGGATTGATTGGTAAGATAATGGCTGTAGTTTGTTAATCATTGAAACTGGTTTCTTGTAGAATTGAATATGAAGTAACAAAAAATGATTTCTTTGGAAGGTAAAACTGATTTTAGGTGTCGCAGTGAGGTAGTTGGGAGTACTAATTTTGGTTTTGAAGAGATAGTGTGGTTACAGTCTGTTGAAATGAAGTGGTGGAAGTGAAAGATCTTATCGGTAGTCGAAAACATACTAGTCTTCAACTTATTTTAAACGTTGTTAGGCTATCTGTTTAGGATTATTCTTCGGTTATTTTTGCTAATATCTGTATGCAGAGAACGTGGATAAGGGATCTTTCATTTAATACAGAGAAGGACGTATGAAGATGTTGAGAGTGGGGGTGGGAGAAGGGGCTGAAATTTTGTATCTGTTCGGGGGATTTGAAAACTCGGTGAGGTCAAGAGGGAAGGCGTAAAATCTTGATATAGAACTAAGGGCCTGATTATGTGTGTTATGATTATTTCTGTGTTATATAAATTAACTTTCTCACAAGAGAGTCGGAGTCGCGTTACAAGCAACCGTTGAGACTTTGTATGAAAAATAAGATACTGAGGTCTGCGAACGCTAAATATCATTATTCTTCCTTTTTTATTTTAAATAAAGGAGACTTACCTTTGATGTATTCCTGTGTTTTTTGGTGTAAATTCATCGATTGAGTCGGGTTTTTTGGCTGTTATTGTTTGACCCTTGTCACTCTCTTCATAATACGAAGTAAAGGGAGCACAGAAAAGCAGCCGGCGGTCCAGACCTTGTCTACTCGAAGGCGCTTTGCGGCCCGAAAACCCATCCAATCGCAGGCAAACTTCTATCATCGCTGCAACGCATTAAACGTTTAGAAGCGAAATATCCCCACGCATGTTACTAGAAATGAACATTTCCTCGAGCCATGTCTAAAATACCTTCTTTCTCCAGACACTGTGACACGGCAACTGGACACGGGGCGTTGGCTCCGAGGTCAAATTTCCCTCGACGGAGGGTGGTTCAGTCTAATTAACTGAAATTTAATTTCAAGATTTTCAGTTCGTTTTCACGTGAGAATGATCATTCTTTGGGTTTATAATTTTAACGTGTAAAACTGTTATTGATATCCAAACAACAACAACAATTACAGTAAACGTTTTTTGCGGGTTTTCTTTGTTGACTGAGCCACCCTTGGTCGAAGGAAATTTGACCTCGGAGCCAACGCCCCGTGGGCTCCTCTCGTGAGCGCTTGATAAAGTTTCAAGGGCAGAATTCAGTGAGAGGCATCTCTTAAACTTTATTTCACCTCCCTAAAGAACACAGATCTCACAGGATTGCCTTAAATTGCCTTGGGTGTGAATACCTCTATGATGTAATCTTTGCACTTTAATTCGAGTGTCGAGAATAGTCAGGAAGAGCACACCAACCTTGGCGTTTGGCATAAATCTGGCCCGGGTTGCTCGAAGCATGGTTAGTGCTAACCAGCGTTAAATACCATGGAAACCTATACATTTTGATACCTCTTAACCAACGGTTAGCGCTAACCACGCTTCGAGCAACCGGCCCCTAGCCGATATTAAAGAAGGACAACGAGATACAGCATTGTAAAACTTGAAAAGTTCAAGTAAGAAATGCATGAATCAAGATTGTATCCGGAGGGTGACGAAGCATGGGAAATCAGGACCAAATATGATAAATTGAACGAGAATGGGAATACTCGGGCTCCGGTTGTACTAGGCAGAATGATATGCATCCTTTAAGAATTATTCAATTTCATGGGTTTCTGTAAAATTCCCAGTGTGTCCCGAGGTGGGTGGGTGGGTGGGGGTGGAGCTAACTCGACATCCCTTACTCTCTCTAGAGCAGAAAAAAGGCATTTTTATTGGAAAGAAAAAAGTGCGACTTTTTTTTTCTTTTAATTTTAACTGCAGTACTTAGTAATGTAGTATTATTCAAAACCATTTAGGCTACATAGGTTCTCATGAAAAGGGTGTTTAAAATGAAAATTTTAGCCCAACAGGTTTTTAAATTTTACGTTCTTATATGCGGGTTTTTACTGAAATTAAACAGGACATTCGACTCCACGATGTAGATTCCAAACTTGATGTACTTATTTGCATAACAGATATATTCACACCTGTCTTTCTGACAAGAAGTACTTAAAACCCGGCGAACAAAGAAAAATATAATGGGAAAACATTTTGAAACCATCATGATCCTTAAGGTTAAAGCTTACCGCCAAAAACTCACTTTGAAGTAATATTCTGATTATTATCTGACAAGTTTAGTGAATAAAGTGAATAAAATTGAGACAATTCTGTTTACCCAATAGGTATTGAAAAAGGGGTAACATATTTAGGATATGAAATGAAAATAAATTAGCTGGATGAACAGAAAAGTTGTCTGAGTGTCCCTCTAACAGCTCGCCTTACTTCCCTGACCTTCCAGCAGTAAAGAAACGGGTTTAACGATGAGTTGAAATAGACTAAAGAAAGGGTTAATTGCCTTACAAGGTACAGCGATATGTCCATCCCTCTCTGGGTTGTCAAAGCAACAGCTATGCCGTGAAGCAGGTAGCAAATAAACAGTGCTCCTTGAACCCAGAGTGCACTGTACCATAAGACTATAAAACAATAAAAAAGAAAGCAAAATCGATCCTTCTCTCCGCCGACGACGGATCATTCACGAAAACAACCACGCGAGGAATAAGCGCTTTCCACTTCCGGCGTTTCGGACGGCCAATCAGATCTTGTGGCATTGTTCTAACAGCCAATCAGCGTTACGGCCAAAATTTGGCCGTAACGAGCACAAACGTGAGAGAGCTTGTGTCAGGCCCAATTTTAGCGGTAGCCGTTAGAGAGAATGTATGAGAACCGCTAAAATTAGGTTAAGCTAACTCGACATCTCCTATTCTCTATAGAGCAGAAAAAAAGGCATTTTTCTTGGAAAGAAAAAAGTGCGACCTTTTTTTTTCTTTTAATTGTAACTGAAGCACTTAGTAATCTAGTATTATTCAAAACTATTTGGGCTAAACAGGTTCTTATGAAAATTTTAGGTTCTTATTATATATGCAGGTTTTTACTGTAATTAAACAGGAACGAAGTGTAAATATTCGACTCCACCATGTCGAATTCCAAACTTAATGTACTTATTTGCATAAAAGATATATTCACACCTGTCTTCTGACAAGTTGTTAAAACCCCCCGAACAAAGAAAAATATAATGGGAAAAAATTATTGGGAAAACATTTTGAATCCATCATGATCCTTAAGTTTAAAGCTTACACCAAAAACTCACTTTAAAGTAATATTCTGCTTATTATCTGAAAAGTTTAGCGAATAAAATTTGTGACAATTCCGTTTACACAATAGGTATTGAAAAAGGGGTAACATATTTAGGATATGAAATGAAAAAAAATTAGCTGGATGAACAGAAAAGTTGTCTGAGAGTCCCTCTAACAGCTCGCCTTACCTCCCTGGCCTTCCAGCAATAAAGAAAAGGGTTTAAAGATGAGTTGAAATAAACTAGAGTAAGGGTGAATTGCCTTACAAGGTACAGCGATATATGCATCCCTCTCTGTGGTGTCAAAGCTACAACTATACTGTGAGGCAGGTAACAAGTAAACAGAGTTCCTTGAACCCACAGTCCACTGTACACTGCCTTTCTGTATTTAGCTATGATAAGTGATTGACTTGGTGGCCCTTGACCGCAGTTGTGGCCCTGCAGCGTTGTATGAATCTGGTTATGGCGCAGAGTAAAGATTATTTTTGTGTACGAAAACACTGAGATCAGCAGGCAGAGAGCTATCGTTATGTAGGCAGAATATTGATATATAGAAGGATTCCAAAAGTAGCTTGATGTGCAGACAATGGACAAAACCCACATAACGATTACAGCTGTATATGCTCTCTTCAAAGTTATAACTTGTCTGTATCTGAGCCCTAGCGACAAGGCGAGAAGTCTGTCCACGCTTATTGCAGCAACTGTTACTAAAGACTCCGCGCACAAAATAGTTCCCGTAAAAGCAAGTATTAACTGTGTGTTAAGGCAAACATCCCATGTTTCGTTGACTACAGACATAAAATAAACAACGCACAGAGGCTCTGCAATGATACCAACACAGAGATCAGTTATCGCTAGGTTACAATACATGAGTTTGAAAGGTGGGTGAAGTGAAGATTCTTTGCGTAAGGCAACTAGGATCAGAGTGTTCCCAAGAAATGCAAAAGTGGCCAGTAAAGTATTTACCACTGAAAGAAAAATAAGCTCATTATGAACTTGCCCAGCGGTAAAACGTTTCGAGCAATACAGGTCTCTGATCATTTTCTCTGTTAAGTATTCAGTAAAATTTGTTGGTTCTGCCATTTCTCAGGAGTCTCCGCAATGTCAAAAATGGAACAAAGTTTGCTGTTCTTCAGGACATGTATGTCATTTTATTAGCTGCAAAATTAGCACCTGTCTAGGTCAATCCATATAAGGAACAAAGAAGTTAATTTTGATTGGTTCCACCGTATTTTGTGGTCTTGGATCTGTTTTTATATCTAATTCACAGATTTTAACACTGTGGAACGAAAAATTCTCTCTAGAGCGATCATACTGAAAAAAAAATCTCAGTTTTTCGGGCGACTCCCCTTTCTAGTAAAAAAGGAACGAGAAAGAAATAACCCTCAGAAATATGATATGATATTGTTTCACTGTCAGTTGGTTAATTATATAATTAGTGCAAGTTAGGGCTTTCCTCAGCGTATCCTGTGTTTCACCTTATATATCTTTACATCTAATTGTTGTCGTGGATAGGCGTCATTGTGTACACAACATCTCAAACTGAGAAAAAAAAAAGAACTTAGTTTCTTAACAGTGTTTGGAAATCAGATGGCAAATTCCATTTTTTTCTGAGTCCTTATTTTCCCCATGTTTTGAAATAAAGAATACAATACACACATCTGTCACAGCAATTCAAATACAATATCAAACAACTCGAATTCCACCTAAAACACTCCCACATCTTTACGCCAAAATTTGATAGTTTTCTGTACAAGAACCTGTTTAGCCTAAAAATGGAAACAGGTTCTTATTTTCTAAAACCTAGAAAAAAATTCTATACCCTAGCTTGGGCGAAGAAGATAAATCAACATTCAGGATCCTCTTTGGAGACATTAAGTGCCTTATCACTCCAACTGCAATTGTAATAGTAAAGAGGTTTTACCTAAGGAACAATCTGAATACCACTAAAGACTCTTAGCTACAATGTACTTTTTCTTCAAAAAAAAAAAACCCGTAAATGTAATTACCATCAACTTCAACGTGTTCCGTACAGTAAAAAAAATGAAGAAAATCTTGGTCTTCAAAAGTTAGCTAACTTCGTAGGAAGAGCTCCACAGTTAGAGTTTTAATTTGTTAGAAACTGAGCTACAAATTACAAAAGGACTGATGGCGCCCGTTTATCGAATATCATGAAAATGTTTGACCAATGACAGCTGGCATATCGCTTGAAATTTGCGGGAGATTAACCCAGAGTTGAAGACTTCTTTCGTGGGTGCTTGATCAAGTTTGAAAGGCAGAATGTAGTGAGAGTCATCGTTAAAGAAAAAAAAAAGAAACTGGCATATCGCTTGTAGGGTTTTCGGTAGCATTTGGAAGTACCGGATGCAGTGGTTCAGCTGGTCCGGGGGCATGCCCCCCCCCCCTCCCCACGGGAAATTTGTAAAATTGGACCCTCTAAAATGCAATTTCCTGCGTTCCCTGGACCGGAATTGGGTAACCGGGAAGGTCTTTTAAGGCGTTATATAAAAAATGCTCATGAAAAAATATACATGTGTATGGTTTCAAACGTCGTGCTACTGCCGTGCTAAGCTGGCTCGACTGTAGCTCGACTGCAGCACGACACTAGCACGTCTTGGTTTCAGATATCGAATTTAATTCAGTCGAATAGAACGGCTGTTGCCAAAAACAAAACACAAAAATAAAAAAACGATTTGGCAAAGTTTTAAATGTATTCTAGTGTATTCGTACTTTGTAATTTGCTGCAGCGCAACGTTTTGAAACCAAGTTGAGTTACTGCCTTGCTAAAGCTGAGTCGAATTTAATCTGTTTAATTCGATTAGTTTTGTTGGGCACGGCAGTAACACGACGTTTGAAACGGGCCTAATATTAAGAGAGGAGAGAAATCTTAGTGAAATGGTCGATAACTTAATTAATATGCAAACCATAAATATATTGGCCCCATATATAGACCGTGATCTACAAGCTAAAAGTGAACTGGCCCGAATTTCTATACAGATCAAATTTAACGTTATCTTTCAACAAAGGTTTTGGTTTTTGGAATTTACGACGGTCGTGATTTATTTTCTAGCTGACTAAGAGTTTCAATTTGAGTGTAAATGCTGGCGTTAGAGCCGGGGGTGGGGCATTTGCAAGTTTTGCGCTGCCCGGGGGCGAACATTTGCCAACCCCGAGCTTTTGACACGCACGCGGTTTCCTATCAGAATATAACTACACAGAGGATTTTACTTGAAAAACAAGCAGATTGGCTCATTTGTCAAGGATGGGAAAAAATTGAAGAGGTTTGTAAAGGCATGTTCTCGATTTTATGCATGCATTTCTTCATTGCTCATCAAGCCAGAATCGACATAGCGAAACTCGGGAGCTATCGACGTGAATCAACGTTTTTTTGGTTGTTGAATCAAATTTCTCTTGATATTATTTGAAGAACACCCTTTCATATTTATAAAACTATTCATTGCAGTTAACTTTACAGCGCACTATTGATTTTAAAAATGTCAATAATTTTATAACAATACTAAAACCATAAACTGGTGTCGTCACGGCGTGAAGTCTCAATTAGAATAGCACAAAAAATCGCACATTAAAATGCTTGAAATGGCACTATTCGGCAGTGCGATCAATGAAAAATGTTGGAGTGTTGCCCTTTTTTTCCTCCCCACCCTGGGGGATTTGACAGCTCAAGAGTCCCTCGGGAATTTGCCATCCAAGGCCAAAAAAAATGCTTATTCCCAGGGATCATCCCGGGGGTTGGGGGGTGCTGGGCGCATCTGAAATTGACTGATGCATTTATAGTTTTTAGTAACGGCTTCTTTATATTTTTTTAGATTGCTCTATAACCCTATGGAAATAATTTCATCGAGGTCACAAACGGTTAAGTGATGAATCCCGAGGAAGACAAGATATTTTTATGTTTTTGGCTGCTCTACTGTGTCAACAATTTTTGCCGATTTGCGAATAGAGGTGCGAAGATATCGACGCATGGATATTAAAGGGTTTAATGTGGTGCTCGAGACGTTTTCTTTTGACTTAAAACAATTGGACCCGACGGTAACTTGCGTAGCAGGCGCTTTCCAACGCGGCCGTAAAATTTTACAGTTTAATGGTCCCAAGCTTTTCTTTCCTATCAACGGATATCCTGCGATCAGGCTTTTTTTTACTCGGGGAAATGGAAAACAAAAGTCTCCCAAACAAAAAGGAAAGAAGGACCGCCTTATCGCAGGTTACTCAACGGACAAATGTAACTCATAAATTGTCAGGCGAAATATTTACCTATTTATTTACTGCTAGCAGAGATTTTGACATAACGATCCACTTTAACGCCTGGACGGGCGAAGAATACTTTGATTAATTGCATGTAGTACCGAAGTCGCTTTGAACAAAGCTGGTTTTCTTCGCACCTTTCCTCTCTTTTCCCCGGGGGGGGGGGGACTCCTTGGAATTCTTGGTGGGGGTGTGCCGCCCGGTCCTTTAAATTCTGACTCTATTTATGACCAAAAAATGTAATTTTCCACACCCGTTTCCAGACCAGACCAGCAATTATGTTAACAGTATTTACATTAGAGCGCAAACAAAAAAATTCTTCAAATCCATTTCGAACTCGCATATCTCTCTTTCTTTCTTACTCATTTGAAATTGAAACAATAAATACGTTCATACACTCCCGTAGTTCCCTCAAAAACCATACCCGATTCCAGACCAAAATAGAGAAAGTGTATACCGGTTTTCAGACCAAAACGGCCCAAACATCCTACCCGATGTGGATGGGTATGGGGATGGGGCGGCACATGCCTATATAGCTTAAATATGGGATGACCCCCCTCCCCGGGCTCTTTTCTCTCGAGATCAGCAAACTAGAGTCGGCAGTTTACTCCGAACAGAAGATTTTTTTCCTGGCACATCACTTCTACTGAACGCACAGAGGAAAAATTATCTCCATGAAGGAGGATTTGATCGATATCGCACCCCCATTTATTAAACGAATTGGCAAATAGAGCAGCCAAAGACATTATCATAAATCTCTCGTCTTCCCCCGCGATTCATCACTAAAACGCTCTGGATCAAAACCTTGATGAATACCTTTACAAGCAAATGAAGACGTCCACGTGCGTTTTACGATCTTTTACTTGATGTTATCGGACGGGAGCAAATACCCCGGATGATAAGAAAACCAATCGACTGCCATGCTTTTGATCTTACATCCGACAAATTTTGCCTTTTTCCAGCCATTGGGGAGAATAGTGTGCTGGCTCGCATACGACTCGCCAGCAATAATATTAAATCTAGCAAATGTTGTTTCCATAGTTACTCGTCCACCCGTCATGACAATATAACTTATTGATCAGTGCTGATATTTGTATAAGAGTACGTTTGCAGACAAACGCTGCGCTGACAGATGCACCACAGTAAGTAAAGGGCTGTAATAAGTCAGTGCGATGGTGACAACTTATCACTGACAAACTGGTCAATACATATACATATATCATTGAAGGAATCCGGCACAGATCAAGATAACAACCCTTCCAAATTAACATTTATAGCCTTGTAGATGTACAGTCCTTGTTATGGGAAGTAGTAAGCAAAAGATACATTCCCACGGATTCCCAAATTTCATAAAATGGTGCCCGCATATCTGCGAAATGCGTGCCCCAATGTGTGAAAATAAGGCAAATTCGTTGAAATAGTATCTTTTGCTTACTACTCTTGAAATGCTTTACGTTAGAAATAAAATTGAATTTTAAAGAAATAAAATCATGGAATAAGCATGGATAAAGCTAAAGAGAATATGGAAATAATAATGCAAGTTACAACATTATTTAGAAAAAAACAGATAAAAAAGGATAAAGTACCATTTGAAGTAGGAAATTTAATATTTGATAGTAAGGAAGAATATGATACATTTAAACATATTGATGATAATATTAGTGTAATAGATGAGTGTATAGAAGATGGCCTAATTTCAGCCCGTGTTTATTTTAGTTTAATCAAGGATATAAATGTAAGACAGACTTTTTGGGGAGGGTGTCAAGAACTATATGAAATGTTTCCAAATGCGGCGGATTTAATTTATATCGCTGATGATGAAATGTATGATAATAATCTTAATGAACTTGGTAGTAGATTTTTTCATAAGATTCATGTTAAGGATGAAAAAGGAAGGGGTATTGCTTTGCCCTAAAGTTTTATTATTTTAAAAAAGTGAGGTAGAAAAATAAAATTGAATTTAAGCTTGAAGATTACAAAGAAATTATATAAGATGGGAGTCAAATCCGCAAGTAACGCAAATAACTCGCAAAGTAACAGTGAAGATGAAAGGTTTGCGAAATATAGTACCAAACCTTACACAAAACACGGTTTAGTATTTGAGAGTGAAATTGCTTATAAAAAACTCAAAGCAATTGATAAAAGTGCTAAAAAGATTATCGGTCTATTTGCACTTGGAATAATGGATATGAAGGCATTTTTCAGTAATTACGATAAAGTTAAAGTAAAAGAATCTTATGATGAAGCGTATGAGAATATTGAAATAATATTCCCAAACATTACAGAATTTAGTATGATGAAAGATGAAGATTGTCTCACAGAGTTACATTTTGCAGACAAATTTAATACACTATTAGATGTAGAATTCTTTCACTAAAATCCTATAACATTTTTGTTATAAGATTATCTATTTATAAAATAAAATGAATGATTTCAGTTCGTGTGGCAGTACTCCCGCATCTAGTCCTACAAGTTCTGTATCTAGTTTATCTAGTAGCTGTTCAAGTAGGTCTTTTCTTAGTTCAGTGTCTAGCCGTTGTTCTTCTAGATCAAGAGAGTCTACTCCTACTTTAGAAGATGAGAATTTTATAGTTGAAGACGGTTACAAATATTATGACGATCCAGATTATGTTCCTGATAACGAGAAGTATTTGGTAACAGGAAAAGATTTTAAAAAGTTAACACGTAAGGCACAAAAACTTGGTGCTGAAACTCTTGATTATTCTACGAGAAAGAATAATAAGTATATGGTGACGTTACCAGAGGGAAAGAAAGTACATTTTGGTTCGCCTAAATATCCGGATTTCCTTTTTCATAAAGATGAAGAGAGAAGAGACAGATATTTATCTCGTGCTACTAAAATTAAAAATCGACAGGGTGAACTTACTCATGAAATAAGAGAGTCTCCAAATTTCTGGAGTACCCATCTTCTTTGGCCAAAAAATTGATTTTTTAATTGTAGTTTAAGAAAATAAACTATAATTAACAAAATGCAGTTATCCAGCTACGATCATTTAACAAAAGACACCGTTATTTTCAAAGAAGCAAAAGAGTCAAAAGTAAAAGATAGTAACATTAAATACAAGCGTATACCAATTGAAATCAAATACCAAAATAACAAAAAAGGACCACTTGTAATCGAAACCCCATTTCTTTTTAGCTTTGGGGTAAATGAAAAGAGAAATCAAGAAACAAAAAAGTTAGTAGGATACAGTATACCAGTATGTCTTTGGGCAAAAGATAGCGAACCAAATGAAAAAGAAAAAGCGTTTTATGGTGCTATTAATAGTCTAACATCTTTCTCTATAGAACATTTAGAGAATGAATACGGACCAGATTTAGCCTCATCTCTTTCCCCACCGTTATACTACAAACAAGAAGAATATATAGATAAAAAAGGAAAGAAGAAAACTAGAAAAGATCCCTCATCTGCACCAGTTCTTTATACCAAACTTATTTACTCAGAAAAATCAAAGAAAATTTTATCTTTGTTTAAAGGAAAGGGGGGAAAGGATCTAAATCCTTTTAAACTCATAAATCAGTATTGTAATGTGAAATTGGCATTAATAATAGAAGGAATCTTTATAAGCAAAACTGTTACATCTCTGCAAATAAAAGTTCACGAGTGCTATGTTAAACCACTCAAACCAAGAGAGTCTTTACTAACAATTGAAGAGGAAGACGTCGACGACGACGAAGAGCAAAGCGATAATGAAGAGGATATAGAGAAATTAGTTGAAGATTTAACTTTATCTGATGAAGAGCCAAATGAGTGAATAGGATTTTATTTTTAATACATTATTTGTATTAAAAATCAACCAAATCCTTAGAACTTACCCATGAGTTAAATTTATCAGGATAACCACTCCATTTTACTAATGCCATTTTCTTCTTATTATCTCTCTTAATAATTTTTTCTATTCTAAATGTCTGCTGTTTTGCTTTTTGTAACTCTTGCTCGTAGAAAGATCCCTTAACCTCTTCTCCCATCAAATCAGTAATAGAATATGTAACAGGTTTTGTTGGCAGAACTTTATCAATCACAAATATCTCCTCTGTCCAGTTTGGTGTGTAGCCTTTATCAAATACCTTTCTCTTATATTTTGAGATTCTAACTTTATCACCAATTGTAAACTTTGGTTTACCAGGTTTCAAGTAGATTAAATCACCGTATAAATTAGACCAAACTTTATTTTCATTTTTCTTTTTACTTGCTTCAACAGGAGTCATTTTTATACTTGAATGTCTAGCGTTATTGTAATCATCAACTAGTTTATCTATCTTATCCCAGTAAACAGTGTTGTTATTCACAGTAAACATCTTCCACATTCTGTTTTTCATAGTTTTATTCCATCTCTCAACAACACTAGATTTTTCCTCGTTTTCAGTGTGATACAGCTTGATACCATTTCTTTTAAGAAAATCTTTGAAATGTTTACTGATAAACTCAGAACCTTTATCAGTCCATAACATTTGAGGTTTACGTTTACTTTTGAATACATCCCCGAATGCTTTACTAACAGTTTCAGTTTTCTTATCTTTCAGCCCCCTAATCCATCCATACTTGCTAAACACATCAATAACCATCAAGAGATATTTAATCCCTTTGTTCCACTTACTAAACTTTTGCATTTCAACTAAATCAGCAGCCCAGATTTCATCAATACCGTTTGAGATTACTGATCTTTTTTGAAAGTTTCTTGTGATTGGTTTGTGAAGTTCGTCGGCTAATTGTTGAGACCAATCACTACTCAACGCCGACTCGCGTTTAAACCAAGTCCAAGTTTTTGTTTAGTATTAATTATTGTTCTAGCCAAAGTATGGCCCCATTGTCTTTCTTTCCAAGGAATAGCATCCAACGATTTTACCATCTTTCTGTCTGCCTTATTTTTACACTTTCGGTCATCTCCACAAACACTATAATCAACATCATGTTGCATAGCCACAGCATCAGTTGCTCCAGTTGGCTGATCATAAATTTCTAATATTTCTCCGGTTACTGGGTCGTATCTTACTTGGTTTTCTAGATCATTATAAGGACCGGTATATTTATGCCCTGGCAGAGTCCATCCTGCTTTTGGTTTTGGCAATTTACCAATCTGTTTATGGATATCTATACCCCCACCATCAAGATCTTTTCTGTTTGTTTTGTATTTTTTCTTTGGCCGTATTTTGGTTGATAATTGGTCTAAAGCTTGTGAACCCACGTTTTGTATCATTGGATTTAATTTGTCCAAAGCGTAATTTATTGCCTTTTTTTGTAATTTAGGGTTTCTTAGTGCTTCAGACCCATAATACCTTCCCATTTCAACTGCTTTTTTACCCATCCAAGGAAGCCCGTAATGAACAAACCCATCAACTGCTGTGCCAACAACAGTATCAAAGACGCCCGCCCCTTCAGACGGGCTAATTAGTTTTTTTGATTTTTTCCCGTTTTAACATATCTAACTTTTTTAATTCCACAAACTGCACAGTGACAGTAAAATTGAGTTCTACCTCTTTTATCTTGTTGGTAACCACTTGGCTCTGTACAAGGAGTTACTCTTTTATCTTTAATACAATAAGTTTCTTTCATTTAGTATAATGTTTAGATAAAAAATATGACTACTAGATCTAATTTTCTGAAAAGTGAGCTCCAAAAGATATACAATAGCCTAAACATGAGTTATGAATATGCTGATTTTTCTAGATTGGAAAACGATAATAAATTTATAAAAGTATTTGAGTTGCTTATGGAAATAAGTGAGAAATCAAATATGCTTAAAAATGTATTAAGAAATAATACGTTTTTATAGAGAGCCGTAAACTCACGCGGCGTAGCAGCAGGGGGGTTTTGGGGACAAGGTCCCCCCATTATTGATATTTACTCTAATTTCATAGATATAGTTGATAGTGTTAAAGATCTAAATACAAAAGTTGAGAGGGTTAAATCACTAAAAAATACACCGGTTGATGAAGATTAAAAAATAATATTTATTAAATATTATTTTTATCCTCCAAAATATTCTTGTATGAAATCGCTGTTATCATCATCAAAATGTGGGTTATGTATCACGTCTAAAATATCTTTACCTTTTTGTCTCTCGAATAAATAATATAAACACCAATATCCACATAGAACAGTACTGCGATTTTGTATTTCATCCATTGAGTACACAATAGGTTTTACAGGTCCCGTGTGAAAATAGTCTAATACTTCGTTTGGCATTATCAGTCCAAACGGATCGAAATACTCATACAAACCACTTTCCCCACCAGCAGGGGGGTTTTGGGGGGAGGCACTCCCCCCATTTCTATAACAAACCCAATGTGTTCCAGGACCTTGTATATCATCTAGATTAATTATTCCACATTCTTTTTTTATTTTATGAGGTAGTCCATCACGACTATATATTCCTCTGAAATGTTTTATACCAAGTTTTTTTATCCATCCCATTAGGTCAAAGTTAGACAACGCCTTAATTTCAAAATTAAGTTGAGAGGGAGGGGTGTTAGGGGAACCGTAGGTTCCCCTTATTATAAAATGGTGCCGAGAATGGGAATTGAGTTGAATGGGCTGTTTTTTCCTAATAGTAAACCCTTGCCTTTGGACTTTTTTTTTTTAACTCCCATTCCTATAGGGTTGGACCATGTACCAATAAAAGGAGGTGATTGATACGGATAACCCGTACCATGTGTGGGTGGCACGTAAACATTTGCTGTATTAGATGACCCTTGTCTATCGACCTGAAGTCCCCCACCAAGCATCTTTGATACCAAACTAATTGCTATTGGAATACCAATAGAAGCAAGTGTACCTAAAAATCCTCCTTCTATTTGTTTTCTAGTTGGCTTTATAGTAAATCCTCTACCCGTTTGCATAGCTCTGCTAATTTGGTTCAACTGTGATTTGTTAAAAGCATTACTTATACTTGGAAGCAAAGTTAATGCAGCTGCTGGAATTGGTATTCCTTTTCTCGCTATTTCATATAAGCTGGCTAAATCCATTGCTCCTCCTCTTTGTCCTTTTCCAAATATTTTATTTAGTCCAATTTCACCAAGTGCGGTTGCAGCACCGGTTGCTAATGCGGGAACAGCTTTTGAAATTCCTTTTATTGCGAAAGGAAGAACTTTTGCTCCAAGAGATGCGAGTGATGAAAATAAGTTTCCTCCGTGTTTCACAGATTTTCTAATTTGAGTTTTACTTATCTTTATATCTGATCCTGTGCCATTTGCAATAGATTTATTTATTTTATCAATCTGTCTTTTTGTCAACATTAACTCATCATTTCCTCTAAGATGCGAATGTTTTAACCGAAGAGTCAAAGGTGATTGATTTATTATCGCAGAAGCCAGTTTTGTCTTCTGGCCATCTGTAAGTTTTACTCCGTATTCCATATAATTAGACATTTTATTTTAATGTTTATATTAAATTCTTATTTTACGTGGTGTAGACAAGGAAAGGGGTGTTGAGGGCTGTTTTCCCCCACGTGTAACCTCACGCGGCGCTACGAAGGGAGGGGGTTTCCCCGTTTGATATAATTAGATTTTATCTTCAAAATCTAATTGTAAAAATTGCTTTGTCATTAGAACCTTCTAGAAGGCTATTGTAAAATTGCTTTGTCATTAGAAGCAGGGGGGTTTTGGGGGGATGCAATCCCCCCATTCTATTGTTATTAAATCACACGATAATCTCGTGATTATTACATCATACATTGCATATAAAAGAAAGAGGGTTCCGTCGTTTTCACTAATTTCACAACATTTTGTTCGTCGCGCTTATAAAGGTGGTAATAGTTACCAAGTTTACTACCAAGGTGGTAATAGTTACCACGTTTGCTACCAAGTTGGTAATAGTTACCACGTTTGCTACCAAGTTGGTAAAAATGCCTCCCTCGTTACGTATATTGGAAAGCCGAGAGAAGAAATGTGTTCAAAGGATACAGGAATTAAAGGAAGAAGCATTAACTGCTGGAGCGGAAGAACTTGGGACTTTAAAATTTGATCTGTCTCTTTATTTAAAAAGTCTTACCGATGCTAAAGATGAAGAAACGGAAGAAATGGAAGAAAAACAAGTAATGTAAATTGACTCTTCTCAGTGACTTGGCATTTTTTATTCTATTTTTAGTTGTTATGTAATCAACATTTGTATCTTATTATATGCGGTTTAGCCAAGGGAGGGGGTCGTAGGGGGAACCGTAGGTTCCCCTACGCTCTAAGCAATAGTTTTCCATCTTGTTGTGATATTTCTGCTACTCTTTCATGTAAGACTAGCGCGTAAATATTATAATCAGCGTCTGGATTAGCAGTTAATTCGTAATGAAATGCTAGTTTTGTGACTCCATCTTTTATATCCATTTTCTGTTTAGTCAAATCAAAATAAATAAAAGGAAATAAAGTTTTGAAATTACTTCTATTGAGTAAGGTTCCACCTTGATAATCATTATTTGCGTATACATATGACATTACATTTCTAAAAACTCTTGACAAATCTGTAGAAGGTTTAAAGTGAATATCAGGATATTCGTTTCCATTTGCTACTTCCAGGTAACATCTTGATATATTAGCATTATTTGGTAGTTCAAAAGTGTCGTATAAAAATGGATTTGCTGTTTGTGAATCAATATTGGCTGTATCAATTCCAAAAATAAATACATGACGTGGTTTTGAAATAGCATTTGTAATTCTAAAATGACCTGTCTGTTGTTGTGTATTATTTGATCGCTCTACTACTTCATTCAAATATGTCCATTTGTAAGGTTTAAGATAATTATCCATGTACAACTTTTCTCCCTCTGAATTAAACGTAAGTTTTGGAATAAAAAGTTGTAGTCTTGTTATAATAACTCTACAATCATCAGCTCCTTGAAAAATTAAATTTGCATCTTTTTCAATTTCGATATTTAGCTCAATTTTTGTATTTGGAAGTAATTTGTCTTCCAATGCTTCAAAGAAGGAGTATCTATTAAGAGGAATTTCACAGTTTACTGTGGCTGATACACCTAATAGTAATTTCCTTTTATGAAAACCTTTATTATAAGTTGCTTGAGCAGGTCTTTCCTCTGCAGCTCTTGATGTATCAAGATAGTAAAATTCGTTTGTAGCTACACTCTCAGCATATGAAGGATTATACTCAAGAAGATTTTTAATATTTACAACATGATTTGCATAATTACAACTATAAACTTCTCTTCCATTTGCTAGGATACTTAATTTTTCTATAAAGGAGTTACTACCATTTACAATTCCGTTATGGTCTGCAATGGCAATGTTTCCTCCATCTGCCAGCTTATTTACTTTAAAATCCATTGATAATCGGGCGTTATACCAATCAAAAGGAGTGGATTCTCCTGTATTATCAGCTACAAATCTAAGACCTGTTTTAGTTTGGTGAGCTGCATTTGCTGGAGCAGTATCTAAAGACTGTTCCAGGTCATAAACAACATCCTCATATCTATCTAAATATTTTGGATTTCTAAATGACTTCATTTTATTTTAATAATTATATAATTTTCTGGGGGGATTGCATCCCCCTATAAGGGGAACCTACGGTTCCCCTAACACCCCTCCCTTATAGCAGCAGGGGGGTTTTGGGGGGGTGCAACCCCCCCATTTAATAATTGTAGAATTTTCTCTTACGTGTTGATCCTCCACTAAGAAGGTTATTCAACATTTGATCTATTTCTTTTTGAGTCATTGTTTTGTTTGGAGTTGACTTAACTTTTTTAGCAGGGGGGTTTTTGGGAGCATCCCTCCCTTTTGATAACATTTGCACTATCTTATCACCAGCCTTTTTACCAGCATGTTCACCAGTTTTTGTTGCAGCCATTGTTAGTACTTTTTCACCACTTTTTTTAGCAGCTTTTTTCATTGTCTTTCCAAATATTTTTTTACCAAACGATTTAAAAACATCTGTTATTCCTTCACCATAAATATGTTGTTTTGTAAAACTACCCAATTCAGGGTCAAATCTCTTTTTATACTCTGATTGTCGCGTCATTTTTATCTAATGAATATATATTTAGCTGAGGGAGGGGGGCGCAGGGGGAACCGTAGGTGCCCCCGCTTACATCGAGTGGAGTATTAAAGTCATAAACCAATCTATACCATTAAAATTTACTGGTCTTCCAAGTGAGTCTGTTACATAGATTCTCATTTCATCAATGTAAAATGAAGAGACATCACAATACAAAGGTCTTTTAGGTTCGAAAGTAAATGGATAAGACCTTGTGAGGTTATCAGTTGGTATCACAGCAATGGTATTAGTATTTATTCCATTTACAATACTATCACTTATCGCCGTTGTGTTGATATTTAACACATCAATCGAATTTGTGATATTTGGTAGTTTTGATCCATACTCTGTTTTTGTAATAACTTTCTTTTCAAATCCAATCAGGTCTCCAAATTCTGTTCCTCTCAGATCAAGTTGATAATCACCATCAAGTGATACTAACACACGATAGGTAGATAGTATAAAAGTTAGATTGATTGAATACTTCTTTGTACCTTTAGAATCTGTTGTGTGGTGAGACTTTTGGTCCATGTACTGATGAATGTAATCATTGATATCTGAGTAGGAATACATTCCATCTGTAAAAGTAATTGTTTGCCAGGCGGATCCATCATGAGTATATTTGATTTTATTGTTTTTATAATCACTTCTAATGTTGTACCATGAGTAAGTCATTGACAATCGATCAAGAGCAAGTTGATGTTTCTTATCAGGATCAAGTTTCAGAGATGGGTTAAACTTAATAGTAAAATCACCAGGTCTGCTTGTTCCTCTTTTTTCCCTATTTATTGAAGAAATATGAATAGCTCGTTCTTCCATTTTTATCTAATAGTTATATAAGTTTTTATTAAATCATTTAGCTGTTTTTTTGAGATCACTTTCATTTGGTTGAGAAGATGTGCTATTTGAGAAAACTCAGGTATCACGCCATTATTCCCAGCTAGAATTGAACCACCAAGTAATTCAAGTCTGTTTAGAAGTTGATGTGGGTTGTTATAGTAAATAATTCCTTGTCCCATTTTATACTCAAGCGAACCTAAATAAAGTTCAAGAATGTTTTTGTATTTATGTAGTAAATCTTTTTGCATTTGAATAAATTCTATTTCCATTTTTTCATCTTCTGTTTTTTGTTTTTTTCTCTTCAAACCAGCTATTTGCCCTGTAGTAACTTTTACATCATTTTTTACTTCATCACGTATTTCTCTAAGTCTTTCAGGGTTAGTATCAAAAAAATCATTTGGTCTTGGGTAGCCCATATCCTTCAGTACTCCTAAATCCACATTGTCAAGATTTTTTTCAATGTTATAACGTGAAGGTGATCTTGGTCTAGATGTTGTAGGTTCATCATAATCACCT
This sequence comes from Porites rus, assembly GCA_964035705.1. Classification (NCBI taxonomy): domain Eukaryota; kingdom Metazoa; phylum Cnidaria; class Anthozoa; order Scleractinia; family Poritidae; genus Porites; species Porites rus. Next base: position 9,891,931 of record OZ037997.1, on the reverse strand, counting down.
TCCAAAGCTGGTAATTCGGACATTTCAGCCAATCTTAAATTAGTTTCATTAATTTTTTCCAATCCTGATGTTAATGCAAGTTGATTTTTTTTAAGCTGTGCTATAGTTGCGTTTTGTTGGTCGTCGATACTTTTTTTAATAGAATCTTGAGATTTAATAAGTGGTTTAAATGTCTCTTTAAATCCTTCTCGCATATCTTGTTTTTGCCATTTTGTTGTTTTTATAACATCTCTAACCTGTTGAGTCAAAGCTTCGGCTTCGATTTTATTTTTTGCAAATTTTTTGTATTCTTCTATATCCATTTTATCTATTAATTAAATAAAAATGGAAATTCCAAATTATGATAGTACCGATGACATTGATAAAAAATATAAACAGTTATTTCCTTTTATGCCGGCGGATACGTTTCGAATGTTAATCTGCGGAAACAGTGGAAGTGGTAAAACTAATCTTTTGTATCACATGTTAATTAAACCACTGTTGCATTACGATGAGATTTATCTTTACGCACGTAATCTTGAACAGGATAAGTATCAAAAACTCATTAAAAAAATGAGGGAGTTGAGTAGTAAAATTGGATATGAAATACTTCATGTGAGTAACGATGAAATAACCCCGGTTACAGAAATTGATTACGAAGACAATCAAAAACTTGTGATATTTGACGATTACGTTTGTGATAAAAACCAGAGGTGTCTGATTGATTATTTTATTCAAGGACGACATAAAAATTGTTCTGTGGTGTATCTCAGTCAATCATTTTACAAAACTCCAAAAGATATCCGTTTGAATTGTTCTCACTACTGCCTTTATGAATTTCCGTCATCGAGGGAAGCAAACAGGATATCATCTGAGTTGGGAGTTGACAAAGAGGTGTATAAAGCAGCAACAAAGAAACCGTTTTCATTTTTGTACATCGATAAACCAAAAAAACGTATTGCTAAAAACTTTACCGGAGGAATTGCATAAGGGGAACCTACGGTTCCCCTAACACCCCTCCCTTAAAAAAATTATTTAATCATAAGATAAAATGGGGATATTCAACGAACAATCTTTTGATCATCCTTTTGCTAAAGGAATTCAGGGTGCTCCAGGAGTTGGATTTAGTTTAACCGCAGATGGAAATTATGATATGAATAAAAAAAGACTCACAAATGTTGGGGCACCCAGTGCTAATACTGATGCTGCTACTAAAAAGTATGTTGATGATAATTCCAGTGGATCACCCTCGACAACACGATTAACAGTTGATTCAAACATCGATATGAAGGACCAATATCGTATTCTTAACCTCAAACATCCGGTTGACGCAGATGAGCCAGCCACAAAACAATACTCAGACAGCAGATATCTTGACAGAAACGGTTCCCGAACAATGATTGGTAATCTAAGCATGAATAATAATAAAATAGTTAAACTTGGCACACCAACAGTCAATGATGACGCAGCAACCAAAAAGTATGTAGATGATAAATCAAGTGAATCAGTACCTACTTCAAGGCTAACAGTTGATTCTAACATTAATATGGGAGATCAATACCGAATTACAAATCTTAGCACTCCACTGGACGGAAAAGAACCTCCTACAAAAGATTATGTAGACAATACATTTCTTGATAGAGATGGTTCCTACCCAATGAAAGGTAATCTCAATATGGCTAATAATCGAATATTTAATCTACCAGCTCCAAATGGAAGTAATCAACCAACACCATTAGCTTTTACAGATTTAAAGTATGTTGCCCGTGATGGTTCATCTACAATGACTAATAATCTAAACATGGATAATAAAAAAATAATTAACCTTAGAACACCAACATCAAACACAGACGCCGCAACCAAAAAGTATGTGGATGACTCAATACCTGATACTAGTTCTTTTATAAAAAAAGATGGAAGTGTATCAATGACTAATAACCTAAATCTTGGAAACAAAAAAATAGTTGGTCTCGCAACTCCAACATCAAACACAGACGCCGCAACCAAAAAGTATGTGGATGATAACACAGGTGCTCCAGATCTAAGTGATTATTTAGAAAAAGATGGCACTGTAACTATGACTGGTGACCTTAATGTTGGTAATAATAAAATAATAAATCTTAGTAAGCCAACCCAAGACAATGACGCAGTAAATAAAGATTACGCTGATAAACTAGTTCACAAAACAGCAGTTCAACCAAGTCATTACAACAACCAGTTTGATTATCTCATGTCAAGTGGGTCTCAATGGACTGATGAAATAGATGATAGAACTAGTTTTGTTTTAAAAAGAATAGGAGATTTAGCACCAAACCAAGGAAACTTTCACGACTATAACCACAAAGTTATTTTTCTGGGTATAAACAAAAATACCCAAGGGGGATATAAGTACAAAATGGGAATCAACTTTTACAGGTTAAATGCAAATACTGATTACACACTGTGTTTGGAAATACTCAACACTGAATACGCTCTATGGCATAAGTCTCAAATAAGTGTAAACAAAGAAACTTCAACAGGATTATCAATTGGAAATGTTAGTATAAGGAAACTATCTCATAGGTACACACAATCAAATGGGCAACCACAATTTATGTATTATCACAGAATAATAGTTAATTTCCGGAAGTTGCCAACTGGTAATAAGTTCTTTCTTCACATTTTGGTTGATATACCACAAACTGGAACTGACTTGGCTACTTATCCGAGTCAGTTTTCAGGAGTCTATATAATTACTTATGGAATTGTGGGAACATTTAGCAATATCGATCCGGATAAAGTTTATGATTACCACACCGCATTTGATATCAAACCAACACAAGTGGTTTACAATGTTGATATTAATGCAAATAATAAAAAAATATTAAATGTTAATCTTGATAGAAATAATGACAATAGCGCAGCAACAGTTGGAATGGTAAAGGAAATAAAACCTCACACTATAAATGATTTATACAGAAGTTATTTCGAAGACGTTTATGATTTTACTAATGCCACTAATTACAAATTAAGAAGAACCTCATCAGGTATTGTTTTTAACTATTTATCTTCAAGTAGTGGTGATACTTTAAGAGATATGGGTATACCTAATAAAACCATAGATAATATAAGAAAAGAGGGTCTAAATGTTAACGGCTATAATATTAGTTTTTCTCCTAATAGTGGTATTACAAAATATACTTTATGCTTAATATTTTATCACTGGAGAAATAGATCATTTGGTTTATATAAAAGAGATACAACTGGTCGAAGTATTATATTAACATTACGTTATTCTTCAGTTAGTAATGTATTATTTTTAGATGTTAATAAACAAAGAAGACAATTAACCATGCCAAGTGATTTTAACGGTAAAAAAATTGTTGTATGGTTGGTAGAAGATTTTAGCCAAAATATTACAAAAGTTAAAATAAGTAACTACAGCGCAATCTTAAGCTTACAATCCGTTAGATACACTAACCAACAAGATTTTATGTTTAATACTGAAGATGGAGAGGTAAGTAAAATAATGTTTTCTCCAAACTTTTACGACACTGATTCTGAGCAATATCATAGAGTATTGCTACAGGAAAAGTTAAATGGAAGTTATGTACTATAAGGGGAACCTACGGTTCCCCTAACACCCCTCCCTTGGCTACGCCGCATAATCTGAGTATAATATAAAATGAAGGATATCTTTGAGTTTAATCACATAGATAAATCTCTGAGTGAAACAGAAATAGAAACTATAAAAGATTTTTATAGACACTACCACAAGAAATTTTGGTGTTTTAAAAGGTGCTACAAGAGTTATAAATTTCTTGATGATTTTTTTACGATAACCGGAATAAGTCTTGTGGCTATAGGAACAATTGCTGGTGGGATAACACTAAACCCAGTTATTCTTGGTGTTATAAATGGCGCTGGGATTATTGTAGCTGGTATTGGAAAGAAAAAGAATTTCCAAAGAAAAATTGAGATGACAAAGATCGCATTCACGACTTATGAAAAGGTACTAGTAGAACTGAGATCAGCTCTTAGAGGAGATGAATGGGATAAACAAGAGTTTATTGATAGGATGAAACTGATAGATGAAATGATAATTGATCAAACTCCTATATCTGATAGATTTGCTAAAAAATATAATAAGAAGTTTGTGGGTGGAACTAAAAATAATCTAAGCAATGAATAAATGGAAGAGTTGAGAAATTTAAAAAAAAGTTTTATAAAAAATTTTGAAACTACTTTATCTTCTGCCGGAAAAGATTTGGTAAAAGAAATGGAACAGAAATATAGCGTTGACGACCAAATTTGTCTTGATTATGCAATGAGCCTTTGCCATAAGATTTCCAAAATGGAGGGAGTTAGCGCAGAAGATGAGAAAAAATGTCAGGAATTTATAAAAATTTTTTATTATCTAGACGAGATAAAGTCACTGAACTAATTTCAATACCAAAGTAGGGGAACCTATGGTTCCCCCTACGACCCCCTCCCTCTAAGCATCCAGATATCTAAAAGAATATTTTTGACCGTTTATTTTCGAATTTGCTGTTTTACAATATTTTTGCCCCTCGCATATCATTTTAACCTGACCTGAATTTATTCCCAGCATTTTGCTAACAGAATATAAGCTATTGAAATTTGTTTCTTTTTTTGTTATCAAATTTATTACCTTAACCCTTCTTGGATTTTTGCGGATATCTTTTAAAAAAGTATAATCTTTGTTAACTGTTGACTTTCTTACATTTTCACTCGGTGTTGTCACTTCCAAATTTTTTATCCTATTATCCACTTTGATAGAATTGATATGGTTTATCTGTTTACCCTTTTCAATCAGGCCGTAAAAGCACTCGAAAACGAATCGATGAGAAAAATAATTTTTAATTTTACTTTCTGCTGTTGTTATAACACATTTTAAATAACCACGATTTGAAAGATAACCTTTTCTTGGGTTTCTCAGCCTGATGTTCATGATTTCTCCGTCTTCATTTGCAGCATATTTTGTATAGACTGGATGAATAAAAAACTTTTTACCGTTTTCTAAAATATATTTTTCCATTTTTATCTTAGAAACTATTTCTTTATACCAAAAATTTATTTTTATATATCATTATTATAAAGATGTTGAAGGAGATTGTAGCATACGTTAACTTCAGATTTCCAGCTGTAAAAACACAGTTTTATAACGACAATTTTATTAAAGCTTGTCTTGTTTATGAGTATTTATACGCAAAGTATTTCAACCAAGTGATGGATTTGAATAGAATTATTAACAAACTATCTGCTGACAGACATTCCATTAGAACTAAATCTAAGGTTTTGACTAACCATTTGATTTTCAATTTAGGTTTCAAAGCTTTTTGGAGCCACTTCAAACTTGGAAGAGGCTGTGTTTATGTTTTCGACTCTCGTTTTCAAGAAAATGAGGTTATTGGGTATTTGACAGGAATTTTGTATTGGATTTTCCATGGGGGGGTTGTTTAATTTTATAATACTACTATTATAAAATTTAAAGCAGGGGGGCTTTGGGGGGTGAGCGAAGCTCTGGTGCAATCCCCCCACTCTTAATTCAAGATAAGGGGAACCTACGGTTCCCCTAACACCCCTCCCTCTCAGCATTTGACGAAAATTCAAGATAACTTTTCCACCATCTGTCGTAATATTCTTTTGTTTGAGATGAAATATTAAGCTGTATTTTGTTTTTTGAGCCTATTTCCCCCAAAATTCTATTTGCAACATAAAAGACATTAATCATTCTCTTACGGCTAAACTTTTCATTTACCTTTTTCATAACTTTCTCATCTATTTCCATTAACTTTCTGTATAATTCATCCTTTTCCTCTCCTGTCAAATTTGGAATCTGTTTTATCTTTTTCTCGTAATAGTATTTTCGCTGGTAGACGCTTTTGTTCCTGAAATATAATCTGTCATACTCTTTTGGATCAAAGTAACCTAATACATGCCCGTTTGTTGATCCACATTCTTCACAAATCTTGTAACCAAAATCTATTGTAAAAGACGTTCTGTTTTCGCAATTAGTGCATTTAGCTTTCAAATTTGGTTCATCTGAGAGATTTTTAGTATAATTATGCAAAATTTCTAAATATTTTTTTATTTGTTCTTCTGAGTATTTCATTTATTTTTTATTTTTTTAATTTTTAATTCTACCTTATTGCTTTTGTGTGAATTTTGTCCTCTAGTATTCGTCTTTTATTATCGTCACAACTCAAAGCTATTTTATTTACCTCTTTGGAATATATATCATGATTTTTACTCTGAAATATTCTCATACTTCGCATTTGTTTTTCACCTGTGAATAAGCAATCAAAATAATGCTCAAAGGTAATTCCTTTTGAAACAACAGACTTTTTTATTCCCTTACACTTTTTAACATTTTTGCCATCTTCTACTTTGAAGCTATAAAGTTTTGGGCGAAGCCCTATAAAATGTGTGATTTGTTTCCCTGCAACTTCATCTTTAAACATACCAATTACTTTTTTATTTACGCCCGTGAGTATTCCTGAAGGATGTTCTTTTGGGTAATCAGATGTATCAAACTTTGTTTCTATATCGTTTGATATATCTTTATAAAAATCTTCTGTTTTAATTTGGTACATTAGGCTATCAGTATCTGTAAAAAGAAGTTCAGCTTTTTTTCCGTATTTAGGCTTTACATAATTATAGTGAAAATCATACATCAAGGTTTTGGATAAATCTAAGATTGCTTGACCCACATAAACAGGTTTGTTAAAATAAATCTCTGTTTTCTGCATATGAAGAGCAACAAGATTTTTATCAAAAATAGTAGCTCTTTCAAAGTTAGGCTTCTTAATTTCTCTTAGTGCATCTTTACGATTATCGACTAGTTTTATGCTTTGTCTCTTTCTCAAATTTTCTATTGTTTTTCCAAAAACTGAATTATTCATCAGTTTAAAAAAGTCTTTCTCAAAACCGTTATCTGTTGCTTTACGCAATTCTGTGTTTTTTCTTATATAGGATTCCATCCAGGGGGATTGTTCAAAAGATATCGCTCTATTTACAGCTGTAATTTTGAGTCCCATATTGAGATATTGTTTAAGATTTTGATAGTGTATAACATAATCTTTTTTTGGTCTAAAATGAGATATAAGCTTTTCTACTCCATCTACTTTTGTTGGTTCTGGAGCAAGTGGATAATCATTATGTAATTTCCATAGATTTTTTGGATATTCAATATCAACATCAAAAATGTAGCCTTTTTTTGAATTGGTTTTAAGTATTTCATAAACTTTATCCAAAGTTATATCTTTTACCCATTCAAATCCATGTGTAGGAAGAGGTTGTGACATTGCCCATCCATAAAGATTATTTGCGTCAAGATATTGAATATATTTTGTTGATTTTTTAGGGTCATAGGTTTTCATATATGGATTATTAGCTTCAGCATACCTCTTTGATATATGAGTTATCCCCCCGCGTACACCTCTTTCAAACATCATTAACATATCATAATCATGAAGTAACTCTAATGTTTGGCCTGTTGTTTTAAGGCATGCATGCCACGCAAGATGAGGAGAAGTAAAATAATATGCGGGATCAAGTTGGTAATGGCCTAAACAAGTTTTTCTAAATTTCTCAAACACATCAGCAAGAAGTAGTACATCAGACTTAAGATAAAGATCGTGATAATCTCTTATTGTTTTACAATTAAATACATCCCATACTCTAATTGCGTGATAGAAATCTTCTTCACTTATATCCTCATCATTTAGCTTTGAATAAAATTCTTCCTTTGGTGGAAGTTGTGTTTCTGATAGTTTACTAAGATTTGAAACATAATCATATGGATAAACTCCTTTTCTAATAAGAAGTTCAGTATTATTTTTGAACTCTTTTTTAGTACAAATAAAATCTTCTTTTTCTAATTTACTAACAAGAAAAGCAAGAGATGCTTTTTGAAATTTGTAAGAGTCAATAAATCTGATTTCAAATGTAATATCTTTTATTTTATTTGTTTTTTTTCAACATAATTTCCCACTTTAATTTTTTTGTAAAATGTCATATATTTTTCTTCAGTAGTTGGTATACATTTAAATCTTCCTTTAATATTTCCAATTTTCTTTATAAATAAATGTGCGTCGTACCCTTGAAGATTATGAAATATTACTGGAATAATTCTTGGTGTTCTATAATTTAAATTACATTTGTTATGAGCAGCGCCTCTATATTTTCCTGTGATATGGCAATGATCTCGAACTCTATCTTCTCCTAATTTCTCGTCACATATTGAACAATATTTAGCTTTTTTAAAACTTTTTTCCTCTTCCGAACTTAAGAACATCATCTTTGGTTTTCGGTAATATTTATCGTAAATTAATTGAGTATATTCAGCAATTTTTTCTATAAAAATAGCAGCAACATCATCATCCTCTTTTTCCGTTGTAAAACTAACAGTCTTAAAACTACCAGTTATTCCTTTAATATAAAAACAAAATCCTGATGGTTCATGTTTTTGGTATTCAACGCTATAAGACTTACTTGGATCTGGTTGACAATTTGAAACAGGCCTTGTAAAACACTCAAAATCAGCATATATTACAAAAGGAATAGGGTACTTTTTATTAAAATGATCAAATGAGATAAATTTATCCTTTGGCGGCATTCTAACTCTAACTGCTTTATTTTGGTTACAATATTTTACATGTGATTCAAACATATGTTCTACTTTGAAATGGCATAAACATCTTTTACAAATAAAAACACCACCAGTAACTCTTGTTTTAGTCAGAGAACTATTTATTAACCTACCTAAATTATTAATTAAGGTATAATGACTTTTGCCATCATTTCTAACTAAGAATAAATTTATACTCTTTTTACTATCTTTAGGAACTTTAAGAATTTGAAAAGATTTTCCTTCAACCGACAAAACCAATATACTTGGTATACTCGGATTAAGTTTTTCAAACTTTTTTATATCTTTAACATCCATTGGAAAAGTTAATCCCTTTGTTACTAATTCATCTTCATACTTTTTCAAATCTGATATTATCTCATTATCTCTTAATTTCATATGAAGATAACGTAATACACACCATAGAAAACATTTATCGTCTTTGTTTTTCGGATTTATTATCGCCTTTTTAAGTTTAATCCATTTTGGTAAATCTATATAAGAAGATCCTTTTATTGGTGAATATTCAACAAGATTTATCTCAAGCTTTTTTATACTTTTGAAGGCCCAACCACTACCATTCTGCTGATATTCACTAATATCTAAATTAATCTTATTAAAATTATCTTTTACAAGCTTGTCAACATTTGATGACTCTAAAACTTTTTTTGTCTTAGTTCTAAAATATGCTTCATCCTCCCTATAACCCACAAATCCTTTTTGGTCATAAAGTGGTTGTTGCATATCACAAACTAAAACAAAATTAACTTTTGTATTTTTATTCTTTTTTAAGAATTGTTCTATTTTTTTCTTATTTTTCTTTAAAAATTGATCAGGTGTTAAATTAGGATCGCCCTCTATTTGGTATTGGTTAACAGACTTATTTAAAGCCGTCTTAGTTTTAGTTATTTTTGATTTATACTGCTTTAACACCTTCTCTAAAGCTTTCTTAAAATGAGGAGGAGTATCTTCTGGTATTTTTCTGTTTTTTATACATTCTTCAAAGTACTCTTGAAATGACTTAGGTTTTGGCTTTTTTTTCTTAATTATTATCTTACTTCTTACTTTTTGCCTTGCTTTTCTTATTTTCTTATACCTTTCAATTAGTTTCTTTTTTTCAGTTAACTCTGAGTACTCTTTTTTGAGAGCTTTCTCCTCTTTTTTAACTATTTTTCTTATTTCATCTAGAGACATATGTTTTAAGTCTTCTGGTTGATTATCCATGTTTATTCCATGATTTTATTTCTTTAAAATTCAATTTTATTTCTAACGTAAAGCATTTCAAGAGTAGTAAGCAAAAGATACTATTTCAACGAATTTGCCTTATTTTCACACATTGGGGCACGCATTTCGCAGATATGCGGGCACCATTTTATGAAATTTGGGAATCCGTGGGAATGTATCTTTTGCTTACTACTATGGGAGGTTTTCAAGCCTAACAGAGATGCTAAAGGTTACTTGCAGGCGATGCTAATACAGCTACATAAGGCAGTTTACGTGAGAAGTAGGAGCTGGAAGTATTTACTAGGTTTCTTAACTGTGCGAAGAATGTTTTAATTTACACTGAATGCGCTAAAACGGTATTCAAAGTTGAAAAACAGAATTGTCATTGAAACACCAAGGTGCCCGCGGCGGCAGACTTAAAGACGTAACAGGTGAATTCTGTGGTATTACTCAAAGATAACGACTTTTTAGACTAAAGTGATTAATCATTCAAATCATAGTGAAAAGTGAATAGCGTTTAAAAGTGTCACAAAGTTTCTACAGTTCTGATTTTCAAAGATTATAGTGGACAAAAAAAGCCACATGATTTATTATTGCAGGGTAATTTTCAGTATTAAGACAAAACAATTGCATCAGATCCAAATGAGTAAGAAAGTTCAACTCCCTTTTAAGTGAGTAAATATCACCCATTCACCTATATCACTTATGACAGGAGCTCAGTCATTTTCCGTCCTTCATTTTTATCTTGAACCTCAGATGACTTGAATTATTTTTTTAGTCGCCATAAGATAAATGTAAGTTGTGAAATTACAGACAAGAAAAACATAGAACGGTAACATTGACCTTTACAAACACTACAATTTGTACTACTCTATTATTAATGATGACTGGAGTCTATAGAAAGGTAAACAAGTATTACCAGTTGAAACTATAAATAGATCCTTGCAAGAGTGGTAAAACTAGTCAACGGAAAGAGAGGTAATTGGGGCACTTATTATATTTTCAAATTATTCAAAAATGTTTAAAAAAAGTAAGGAATGCCTACCCTGGGTGCCAAAGACCATTCATGCGCGGTTTCTAGTTACGGTCAAGTCTTTACTGACCCCTGAGAAAAGTTTTTTTCTCGCCGCTTCGCCGCTCGTGACGTCGGCCTGCGACCGTCACCGAACCATTCAGCAACAAGCGAGAAAAAAATCTCTGGTACCCAGGGTAAGCAAGCTGTGCAACTCGCAGAAATAGGCCAGGGACGATTAGCTTTGACGACCAACAAGCGTTTCGAAATTTCAGCTTTTATATCTTTTCACGTCGAACAATTTATTTCATCAACTCAAGCTGATAAAATTCAATTTTTGTCTGCGAAGCGTACTCGTGCTTCTTTGTTTTATTTTGTTTCTTTATTCAATAGACATGTTTTCAGTTGCCGCCATTGTTGCCATAATAACCGGGTCACAAGTGCTTGCTGAGTGTGACATCAAATCAGGAGCGGGTTTGGCTCTCATTGGACATGCGTACTTGAGCCTCCCAGTGCAAGACGCCCATCAGTGTTATGAGAAATGCAAGTCACACGAACCAAAATGCCGTAGTTTGAATTACTATGGTGACAGCAAGTTATGTGAGCTTAATAACGTAACCAGGACATCTCATCCGGATGACCTGAAGGAAAATCACGTATCTGTATATCTTGAGAGCCGATATAGAGGTAACAACCAATAGCCTTGTTAGCAAGGTCGATCAAGAGATTAAAAGTTCCTTAAGTACAAACGCTGAGAAGTTCAGAGAAGCATCCCTTCTGCACCTGACTCACAACAGTATTGTCATCCACTTATTCTGTGCAAACCTTTCCCTAGGTTTAGAAACGAGCGAAGAGTAACCACTTAAAGTATGGCCTGAGACGACGCTCTCTTTTGGCACTAAATATAGCTGAATATTGATTACATCCAACTCCTTCTAAGACGGACACCTTTGGGACCGGCAGTAAGTGTCCGTCATAGAGAGATGTCCGTCTTATAAAGAGTCAAATAAAGGGAATAAGCAAAGGCAGGGACCAACTCTAAGTGTCCGTTTTAGGGAGGTGTTCGTCTTATAGAGGTGTCCGTTAAGAGAGAGTCGACTGTACCACCTATTTTTATTTCTTGTCTCTCTTGCTTTCACCTATCCTTATTGTCTTGCATGTTATGTCAAAGAAAAGATTGAAAAAAAAAATTAAAATCTGAGTAACAGATCTTTAAAACATCCACAGTTACCACTGGTTCACAGCGGTCTGTTGCAGCCAGTTCTTGTCAAGACATTTTGCAGCGAGGGGACTCTACCGGAAATGGATTCTACTGGTTGGATTCAAATAGTACTGAGGACCCGTATGTTACGTTTTGTAACATGACCAGCGGAGGAGGTAGTACCGATACACGATTGGATCAACAATTGCTTCCGCCTTAAACCACGTTGGCTTATACCTGTAGCCTCTGACCCAAGTCTTATCTTACTTTTTCATGTTATTTTAAGTTTTGGTTGCACTGGAACTCGTAACAAAAATATTTGCTAGTGAATAAAAACCCGTTCAGACTTTGGGTAGTGTAACATACACAGCGCGGGAAACAACCCCAAAGTTCTTTTTTACCTTAGGCCTCTTAGTCTGCCCGTCGAACAGAATCTGGGGAAACGGTGGGAAAGCAGACAAAACAATGGTTTTTGTAACTGGTTTTTCAGTTTTCCTCTCTTGCATGAGCAGGACTGTCTTATGAATTAGGTGAGGAGAAACTTTTATAAAGTAGAATAAAATCGGACTAGGAAAGGCACTTTTCTCGTAAAAAAATAAAAATAAAAAAACGTGTTATTAATTTTTTGGGAGGTGGGGAGGGGCAAAGGAACTGCTTGTTAAATTATGATTAGGCTTCCTAAACTGACATCCAGCTCCCATTATATTTTCAATCAGTAGTCAATTAATAGACAGAAATGCGTTTCAGAAAACTGGCCCCAGTAATTATGTAACTCTGATCTTTATCTCAGTTATCATAGTTTATGCGTTGTTTTTAACAGTTACTAGTGCCTCATTTGACTTGATATTTAAAGACCGCAATACTTCCAACTACCTCGAACTTGAAACGTTTTTCCCAAATCTCTCCTCGTTCACGGTGTGCTTATGGTTCAAATCCATGGAGCGACAATTGCTTTTCTTGTCTTACGCCACGGAACCCTTCACAGACGCAATCATGATGTTTTTAAGCTCAACCGGACTATTCAGATTCCTGGTGATGAATGAACAAACGTGAGTACATTTTGATGTGACCGAACTGACGAGGCCCGATAAATTTTAGACTAAGATAGACTCTTTATTTTCATCAGTCTTAGTAGAGGGAGCAAAAAAAGGAGAGCGCGCGTGAGTCGCTATCGAAATTGAGAAGTACTCTGTCTACGGGTATTATCAGAAAAAAAAAAAAGAAATTAGAATGATATTAATGAAGAGGCCGTAGAGTAATCACTCATGAGCAGTTGTTTTGTCATATTTGTCGATCTAGGCACTGTAAGCGTGGCTGTTGAACTAGCCTGAGTATCAGGCCTTCCTAAGGGGCTAGGAGATAGGAGATTTTTTTCGCTCTCTTTCTTTTTTCGCTTCTCTCTTGCCCATTTCCCCCCAGAAACGCCTGATACTCAGGCTCCGGTTAAACAAGCAGAGCTTTCATTGTCGTAAAACCGGAACAATAGTCTAAAACATTTTTTTTCTAGTCATGGTCATACAGGAACCTTTGAAGACAAGACTTGGCATCATTTGTGTGGTACATGGGCCAATCATGATGGTGTTGTCAGATTATTCATAGATGGTGACTGCAAACTTACTAGCAATCGAACCATCCATGGGGTAATTCCTGGCACTGGAAAGCTGATTTTGGGGCAAGACCAAGATATAATGGGAGGGGCTTTCGATTATCAGCAGAGCTTTGTAGGCGAAATGAGTCATCTGTACATCTGGAACACTGATCTGGGAACCAGCGTCATATCCACCTTGAGCATGCACTGTAAAGAGCATCCATACCCTGGTTATATTGTGAGGTGGTCTGACTTCACGGAGGCGGGGATACACGGCAATATAACGAAGCGAAATAACTCAAGATGCTTAACAGCGCAAGACATGCTGCCATAAAGATGAAACTGTGTCTGTAAATCAAGCTTTGAAGACAAGATCAATCAAAATTTTGCATTTGTTTTAGGTTTTTTGTGCAATTCATCACCTCTTGTTTGTTAGTTCTGCACAGTGATTAAAATCTGGGATATTGTTTTCTCTCCGTTTTAAATACTATACCTCAAACAATTTCAGGAAACCGCCGCCTGGTTAGCTCAGTTGAGAGAGAGCCGTTTAGCTGTTCGGGAGGTCACGGGTTCAAAGGCCCGGTCTTTAAATAACTGAGAAGAAAGTGCTACCTTTGTAATGACATCTGCAAACGGTTAGACTTTCTAGTCTTCTCGGATAAGGACGAAAAACCGTGGATCCTGTCTCAAAGTACTTTCACTTAACTGGTTCTTATGGAAGGTAAAAGAACCCACACCCGGCACTGTTCGAAGAGGGTAGGGGAGGTAGTCCTCGGTGGTGTGATCAATCTTTCCTGGCCTGGGTGGGTTATCTGTATAACAAGAGATCATAAAATATGGATAACCCTGATGGTCCTCCTTCAGGTGTTATAATGCTGCCTCGTTTCTAGGCGTCTCAAGTGTAGAAAATGGAAAACGCGACTGCACGAGCCATCAAGGAGTATCGCGCAATGGACCATGGGAACGTTTAGCTTGGACGCAAAGGACCTACAGGGCGGAACCAAACTCCCAGTCGCTGTCGAATCTGCTAGAACGCGCCTGGGTACGAGGTAGTGTTGTGATGGTTACCTTTAAAAAGTGTATGGATTGATTGATCTCCATAAATGGCGGTTTAGTTTGGTGACGGAGATTTTCTACTCCTCATTTCTAGCGCCGCTTCGGCGCGAGTGAAGTTTCATCATTGTGCTCCAAGGAAACCGTCACTACTACGCGGGGGGGGGGTTAAGGGGAGGAATAGGTATTACTTATCCTCAGTCGCAGTCATTTTGTGGTACTCGCGTGTTACATGCATGTGTCTCTCGAAATCGGTGCCAACCGTCTACAAATTTCTTTGTAACTTAGTTGACGAGAAAGTCAGATCTGGGTCTACCCTACTAAAAATATTAAACCAATTAATTATTTGTATTATTGGTATACTGCACATGAGAAATGGACCTCCTTGAAGGATTAAAATGGAAAGTTGACAAGCTTTATTGATGGGCTCCTGTTTACTGTTATTATCTTTTGCCCTTTTCTCCCACACCGTCTACATTCCCGCTTCATGTAAGGTTAGTTCCCCTAAATACATAAAACCAGAAAAACAACTGCTGAATTCAAGGTAAAGGAAAATAAATTTGATAAACGAGTATTTCCAAAAACGAATCACTGTCTCACTCCTTCATAGTGACTCACCGACAAAAAGGTATAAATTTCCCTCAGGAATGAGCTAATGTTGTCATAGAAATGAAGTTTTGGATTTCGGCGTTTTTCATTCAACTACACAAAAGATAAAATGGTTTTCCACTATATTTTATTCTTCAGTTTCTTCTCGTTTTGTGTGTCTTTTTCTTCCCTTCTTCCCTCCTTCAGTTTTTGGTTCTTCATGTACTCAATATCCACTGGGTGGGCGGAGGAGGTAGAAAGAGGAGGCCGGATCGTCCAGATTTGTATTCTTTTAGTTGGCTAGTTAGTTTGTTACCCAGTTAGTTGGTTACTTAGGCTCTGTCCATCCATAGTCGGATGTCGCTTGTTTATTCCAATCCGTACAGTCTCTCGTCTTAGTTCAAGTGGATCCTCCAGCATTTGTCCAGCCCAATGTGCCCTTTGTTGGTGGCTTTAACCGGCTGCATTAATTAAACCGAATCCTCAATCACTACCGAACGATTTATGGTTACTAAATCAACGATATTGACCCTCGAAAAACGGCCCAGGGCCTACTCCGGATTTTAGATCTGTACCACGTGACCAAGATTCCTCTGAACTTTAGCCTGCGTAGCAAGCGTTTCCGCGCGCGTTCGTCGAGAACGTTGGGACGAGAGCAGCTTCACGTTGGTTTTGTCTATATCACTTGTTTTGGACTGTTTTTAGCTGTTCGCTTGCCATTTTGAGGAATTCTCAGCTAAAATATGTACTCAGGCCCCATTATGGTTAAGATAACCGTGGGGCACTGGAAAGAGAAAAATGAGAGCAGCAATATGTCTCGAGTAGAAATTTGTTCTCTCGCTTACGAGGGAAAATTTAAAGAACTGAAGGAGAAAATAGATTTGAAACCAAGTTTAGCAACCAAACTAGACGAGGTAAGACTTTGGTGAAAATTGGACCTAGTTTGTTTGGATGTGAGGATGAAATTCACGTGTTATTTACGCCGGGGAATGAGCAATATAACATGTATACCATAAATCATCTAATAGAAACCCTATCAAATAAATGCCTCTTGTCTAATAAACACCCCTCTGCACTTGTAAGTTTGTAAAAATTTACATGCCCCTCTCTAATACACACCATAACCTGTCTAATAGAGGCTTTGCATGACAGTTGCTCCAAAATACTAGGAAAAAGTGAAATGGAGAAAAACTTTTCACTTTCAGAAGTTGTGCATAGCATCTTGTTCAATGGGACTTTCAAAATAAGGATTCTGCCCTTAAAGTTGAGCTTTAAGATATGATGTGGATCTATGAATGGAAGACACATGTCAGTGGATGACAGTTTTGTGTAGTTTGTTACAGTTCTGAGAATAAACACCTCTCTCTCCAATCTGTCTAACACCCCCACTTGAGCTCCCAAAATTTCGAAAACACCCATTTATCTTAGTAGCCTTGGGTCATTTACCATCTGTAGTTTCATATTGCACAGTTTTCTTAACATCAAATGGCCCAAGTTTGGTACATTTATTTCTATAGCTAGGGCCATTAACCTGCAAAACTAACAATCAGAATAGGCTGCTAAAATCCAAGTAATAAGGATGGCTACCGTCTTGAATTTATGTTAAGGCAGTCATCATAATGTGTATTTAATTTTAGAATGAACGAATGCCAATTCACTGGGCAGCCTCAGGTGGACACACTGATATTGTCAGATTTTTGCTCGATCTTGGAGTGCCAGTAGATAACAAAGATGATGTAAGTTTTAAGTTTAAAAGTGTGTTGTGTCAGAAAAATACATTTTAACTTAGTGCTTATTTATGCACACCCGCTTATTCATGAATGCCCATTTACAATACTATTATTTTTATTGGATCTTGAACTACACCCAAGTAATCTGGGCACTCATGAATGCAGGTAGCCTGAAATTATTGACTATTTTCCAATTCCCCATAATACACTCTGTCTGCCCCCCAAATTTTGCATAACTTATTGTCTTAAAATGCTCTTGGGAAAATGCAATACTTCCAGGAGCATTTAAAAACAATGGTTTATGCAAAATTTGGGGGGCAAACAGGGTGTATTATGGGGAATTGGAAAATAGAGAATTCATCCGATTGCTTTGAGTCATTTTCTCCCCTCAACAACGTCTGAATCGACAGGCCGTTAATGCCATCCAGTGATGTCACTCACTACTCGAAAACCCGGTAGCGATTATTGGTTGATTGTCTAAACATCTGCATATATTATGTATAATTATGAAAAATTTTAACGGGATTGTTGCTTGATATTCAGCGGATACCATCCCTGGCATTCTTTTGTGTAGTTCACACATTTCGATAAGCTTAATTTTTATCTTAAACAGCAAAATTGCCCTTGTCTTCGAAACTGAAATGCTAATTTGAACTGCGAATGAAGAATCATTGCGGAGAGTCGGTAGGTTTTTCATTTAGATTCGCTTTGTGGTTTCAGTGGCCGGTGATTTTATTTACGCAAAGTTTTCTGAGATCAATGTTATAATTCGACCTTCTTGCTATTTTCACCATCAATTGTAATGATTCTGTTAGCTTTTCTTTCTTGTTTCCTTGTTTTTTTTTCTTTGTTAAGGACCAAATAGCTTCTTTTGAATTCAAGCAAATCTTTGTGTTTTTGAACTAAGTGTTTCATGTGTGTGTTTATTTCATTGCGTGATTGCGACCGAGTTTGATTACAGAATTCAGTACAGCTGGTTCAGAGTTGTACTGCATGCAGTTGATAGTTTGAACGTTAAACATGAGTTACGATCGAAAAAAGTAAAGTAATTCTGTATCATGCAGACATTTTTTAACAATATTTCTCGGTTTGCCACTTGAAAATCGTGTTTTACTTTTTGCATGAATTAAAGCAAAGTTCAAGGAGTAGTGACGTCACTGGACGGCATTAACGGCTGGTTAATGCAGACATTACTGAGGGAGTAATTACGACTCGAAGTAATCGGATGAAATTCAGGCTAAAATGCAGGGGACTCAGAATTTCCTTCTTCCTTAATTCCTTGGCTTGTAGAATTGTCAGTTAAGATATTAAAAGTAATAGCAAGCTAGATTTCATAAAATAATTTGCTGTCATTTCAAGTGCTAGTGCCATCAGCTCTTGAATCCGATCAATCCCACTGCAGGTATGTATAAACTGTGTGTCACCTACAGTACAAGCTGATTTGAAATAACTCCTTGTTTTGTTATCTCCCCAACCAATGGATCAGTTTCATAAGAACTGAGTGTATTCTACTGCTGTCTTTATAGTCACACTGGACACCACTCATGATTGCTACATCAGCTGGAAGAGATGCAATTGTTTCTATGTTAATTGGTCATGGAGCTGATATAAACAGCTCAAATGAAGGTGGACAAACAGCATTACATTATGCAGCATCAAGAAACAGATATGAAGTATGAGAATCGTACATCTGGTACAATTTGTTTAAGTGTTTAGTTAAGGATTTGAGGGAAATGGCTTTTTCTTTTTCTGACCTAGTAATCAATATTGGGCCAGTGTGCTGATAATAATTATCATAGTAATAATTTATTGCCAAGCTCAGGGGGATGAGGTAACAGCTACGCAACAGCCACTAAGTCTGAGCATCACAGGTGGGAATAGTGAATGTTGGAACTTGAGTGGAGCCACGTTTTCATTTAATATATATCTTCATCGTATCAAAGTAGGAGAAATGCTTTCATAAGTTCCTATCACAAATAGCTGATCAGGTCATGCTACAAATCAACAGAAATGTTGCTGATGTGTTATGGTCTGTGAGTAACATAAATATATTTTTTAACTTCTAACATGGTAGTTAAAGACGCATTTTTTAACGTACATTTCCCATTCTTTCAAGAGAAAAACTATTCATAATGATCACAGGATCATCAATAACTTTTTCTTCAAATAATTTAGTATCAATTTATTCAAAAGCTCATATTTTTCACCGAATTCAAAAAACAGCTAGATTATCGGTTATTGTGGAAATAATGAGTCCTAATTGATGTTAGATTGCAGAAGAGCTTCTTCAAACTGGTGCACATGTTAATGTGCAGGACAGAACAATTGCTGGTACTCCTCTGCATCGCGCTGCATCAAGGTACAATAGCTTATGTCATAATGCTAGTTGAAGAAAACGTTGGGCAACCTATCTGCAAGTTGACCACCTTAGTAACCAAAAAAATGGGCATGGCAGTTTTTAAAAATGGGTGGATTGTAGAGGAATATTAATTAGCCACTGGAGTTCCATAAACTCTAGCACTTTTTTTTAATTATAGGGCTGGCCAAATACGGTAGCAGAAAATCATCATGCTTTTCTCAAACTTTTCATGATAATATTTATTCAAATATTTCTGTAAATGTCTAGCTCACTGTTGGCTGGTTTTTGATGCTAAAGGTAGTCGTTTTACCTAATTTCTCAGAAATGTCTTAGAGAAATCCACTTTTAATATAATAACAAATTAATTTTATACAATGTGTCAATGAATCCCAGGTGTGGGAGACTCCCATATAAAAGTGACTGGGATGCTCATTTTTATGCTTTGGGGTGTAAATTGCAGATTTTGGTCTCACGTAGGGTGTTTGGGATGGAAAGTCACCATATTTGTCCATTCAGGTATCACTTAGCACTGTGCATTATGAAATTTACAAAAAATGCCCTGACCCTGACAACACAGAAATCTCCCTGGGGGGTCAGTTTAAGCTTGACTCACACCCACATTGGTCTCCCTGAGGGATTTAATTTGAATTTTCCGACGAGCATCCCCGTCACTTTTATAAGGGGTTCCCCCCGGCGATGAGTAATGGTAATAGAACTGAATTTATTCCAGGGGAGGGGGGGGGGGGGTTAAAGCCATGAAATGATTAGGCAAAACCCAGACTTTATAACAGTTCAACTTAGGGCTTCATATGACTGGCCAGATTCCAGAGTCTTGTTAAACACTAAAAAAAGTGGAAAAAGGCAAAAAAAAGCGAGTATTTGCAGGTTTGGTTAAAAAATCGTTTATGGTAAGCCTTTGCCTCTGGTTTGTTTTGAAAGAGGTCATTCCAAGATAGTGAAGCTCCTATTGAAGCATGGTGCTCGTTGTGATATACAGGATGCAGAGGGCAACACAGCACTGTGAGTATAAACCCACTTATATTATTTAAGCGATACAATACAATGTACCATTACCCCGTGGTTACTTCTTTAATGCTACCAGTCTGATTATCTACAATGCTTTTCTCTTCAGTCACATGGCTTGTCAAGAAGAAAGAGCTGAAATAGCTGTAATACTAGTAGAAAATGGTGCAAACCTACACATACAAAATAAGGTAGGAGATTCTAATCATGAATCAAACAGATATTTATCTCTATCTCACTGCCATATTTTAGGTCTTTACAGTAAGTTACAGAGCACGCCTTTACTTAGTGAACGGATTAAGAAGAGGATAGCGATGTCTTCAGTAACTCGGGAGTCAACGTGATCAGGTGTAGACTAAGTAGTTCACTTGTTTCCTAGGGTTGAAGGAGGGGGACGGCTGAATTTCGGGTCAAATTGTTGGTTGTGTGATCAGAGCGTAGACGCCGGACTTAAGTTCCGCGGTTTACTAGCTAGAGAATTGTTTCAGGGTAGTGCCGAGTTCTCTTGCTTGGTCAGGGGTGGAGCTAAGTGTCCACATCAGTACAAAGTTGTCAGGGGGTTCAAATAATTGGGATGTTGATTACGGGTGTTTTACGGATTTTTGAAAACGCTGCTAAGAGGGCCACGGAGAAATACCGAGGTGCTTTAGTTTGTCTTTATAATGTTGATGTACTTGAATAGTCTAATATTCGTATAGGGCCCCGCCAATCTGGTGCCTTATGTACCGTTATAGCAAGTGAGTTACTAGTAAACCTTGAAATTACTAGTTTTGGTTACTCACCCGTAATTACCTCGCCGTGATAACTAACGATACATAACTCACGATCTTCTTAAACACGCTTTATATTTGTCTTCTTTAGGGAAAAGTGACCCCCTTGGATCTCGCCAACAAGGGGCTTGCGAGACAGTTTATTCAAATGAGAGATGAGTATGACATGTGAAACTCGTGGCAGGCAAGTCAGCGTCAATTTCCCAGCAGTTTTTCACCTCACTTACCGGAAGTAAAGAAACTGTTAAGAAAAGAACATTCTTAATGACATTCATTATTTGAAGTTACCAGAATTAAGTATAGAAACATTGAGACCCCCGAGCTATTATTCCATTCTAAGTTCATTGAAAGTACATTTTTGCATTTCTAATGCATTTGTGTTAAACCGCTAGATACTCAGTCATAATGTACAACTAACTCAAACAGATTTATTGCTTCTTAAAAGTTTAAATTGTACATAACCAATAACTGTTTAAAAATCAGTGACAGTAAAAGTTGGCCGGATTTGAAAGTTGTCCCTCAATTTTGTTCAAAGCGTCTAAGCAACTTCTGAGACAAAGAAGGGATCAATACCAACTTGAATCGCGCGGAAAATGTAAGCGTACGAAAACTGCGTCGTTGAGTAATTGTAGTGGGCTTCTAAGCTCCCTTAGGCCAAGCTAAAAGCACCGGTTTATGCGAGCAGCTCCTCTTACGGCGGGTCCGAGGCTGTCCCCATGGGAACTCAACCCTGAAGGCGGTATCTGTAGTGAGCCTCGCCAACTACAGGCTAAGTTCGCTTGAGTGGCCGAGTTACCTGCGGTATATATGATCCGGACAGATGGGGCTCTTTCTCCTTGACCGGAATCCCTTCTAGATACCCTAGGAGCAGAGGTTTCTTTCTGGCATGGCTATTAGCATTTCCAAAGTCGTCCTCGTCGCTTGTCAGTCGCGTAGTTGACCAACTAGGCGACAAGCGACGCGAACGACTCTGAAAATGCTAAAAGCCATGCCAGAAAGAAACCTCTGCTCGCGGGGTTCTTCTAGAAGAAGGAAAAACCCCTCACCCAAACGAGGCCTGGCCGCCTGGAGAGGGACGGGGTCCACCAGGCTCATATTGCCCATGACACGCCATATGAAATGACAGCCATTTCTGAGCCCATACTGGATGGGTCATCACCCGGCGTAATAAGGACCGCACCGTCTGCTGCGCACCTGAGCGGAGTTGGGAAGTATGCCGCTCAGAAATAACATCTTTATTGGCACCTGGAACGTGAGAACCTTGCGAAAGGCAGGGAAATTGAAAGAACTGACACTTGAGATGAGTAGGTACCACTAAAACATCTTAAGACTGCGAGGTTGAAGAACTTCGGTGAAACGTCCTCTCAGGAGAGTCGTAAATAATACTTTAGTGGCAAGAAGGAGGACAAACACGAACAGAGCGTTGGATTTCTTGTTCACAAAAGCATTTTGACCACTGTCATGGCCTACCATCCAGTCTCAAGCAGGCCTATCATGATGCAGTTAAGGACTTCTAGGACCACCTGCCGGAAGTCTTGGATCAGTCCTCGGAAGTGAGAAAGACATCCTTGTTGTAGTTTAGGCGATTAGAATGCCAAAGTATAAGAGGATGCTTTTAAGAACTGGAAAAAACGAAAGAGGTCTAAGGGCATAACCATATAGCCCGATTCTCAGACGTCCGAGGTCGTTCGCGGTCCCTTTCGCTTCCCTCCCTCTCCCGTCGGCGAGAAGGAGGACAAACACGACGGGAGAGGGAGGGAAGCGAAAGGGACCGCGAACGACCTCGGACGTCTGAGAATCAGGCTAATAACCATATTGATTACATTATGGTTAGGAGGCGCTTTCAAACCAGAGTGAACACAGCTAAGACCGAAGCTTCCCAAGAGCTGACATCGATTTAGTACTGATGACCTTGGATCTCCGTTAGAAGAAGATAAAATCTCAAAGACCCTTATGCAATAGCTCAAAGACCCTGACACAGAATATTTGCACTGCTTACCATGCTCGATGTAGGTGACACAGAAGTGAACACACTAATAAAAACCTTCAATACAGTAATGACTGAAATAGCTAGCAGGATATTTGTTAAATGCCGAGCAGTCAAAAAACCGTGGGTCTCAGCTGACATATCGAGTGTATGTGTCGAACGAAGAGATCCGAAGAATAGCAGACATGAGACAGAGGAAGGGGCAGAAAAGTACAGAGCAGGAAATCAAGTCTTGGATTGACGTACAGTCTCAAGATGGTGACATTGTTTGAAACAGCAAGAAAGCGTTCCAGCTAGTAAAAGTTCTAACTAACACAATACAAGAACAAACCAACACCATACAGGACAAAAACGGGAATTGCCTTTGAAGCCCCACACGTGCGAAAAAGGGTAGACAGAATACTGCGTAAAACTGGCGCAAAACTGTACAGTCACATAGTTAAAGGTGACCCAGAGGTTCTGAGTGTCCCACCAGGAGCTAACACTCATAAATATCCAATCTTGCGGAAAGGGTCGAAACAGCTGTGAAATCGCTAAAGAAGGGGAAATCTCCAGGAATAGACAATATCCCGGGGGAGCTGGTGCAAGCAGGAGAAGATGCCGTAATAACAATAACAGAACAGATCTTCAACCTCAGATACTGTATGAGAGGTACCTCCAACATAAAAAAGGCTTCTATAACGTCCGTGGTGATTTTTAGATGACGTTTGATGGAGTCGAGTTGTGAAGTTCTACTATGAGGCTTTCCAACATTAATGCCAACCTGATCCGAGTCGTAGAGAACTTCTACAACAAGTCCACCAGTGCTGGAAAAATTGCTGGTTTTCCTCTGCATCGCGCACAAGACAGCCTTGTGCAACTTATCTGCATTTATGTTTTTGACCACCTTATTTACAAAGAGAATGGACATGGCATTTTTAAAAACGGGTGGATTTGTGAAATTCTACTCTGAGGCTTTATAACATTGCGACCAACCTGATCCGCGTCGTAGGGAACTTCTGCAGGCCACCAGTGCAGTCTACCTCAATCGCGGCATAAACGGCGGTCGGAGTCAGACACACAAGGCCGTCTGCTCTCACCGACTCTCTCTTAACATGCTTCTGAAGAGAATTATGAATGACGCATTGGAAGGTCACAAAGGAACCGTCAGCATCGGAGACAGAACAATCACAGAACAACTGCCGATGACATTGATGACTTGGCTGGAAACGAGGAGGAACTAGCTTCTCTGATGGATCGCCTGGACAAAGACCTGTCCTGCCTTTGGCATGGAAGCAGCGCAGAGAAGACCAAACTGATGACTAACAACACAGATGGCATCAGCGTTGACATCAAGGTCAGCGGCGAAAAACTGGCCGAAGTTGACACTTTTAAGTATCTGGGCGCACTAGTCAGAGATCAAGATTCCAAGCCTGAAGCACTATCGAGAATGCCACTGACGACAGCGGCACCGTCGAAACTGAAGCGGACCATCTGGAACGACAAGAATATCTCCCTTAGCTCAAAGATCGTGCGCTACCTGCTTGTCTCGGTACTCTTGTATTGCATGCCCGTGAACCCTGGAAATTGACAGTGGATGTCCAGAAGAAATCCCAGGCTACGGAGATGAGATGCTTTAGGAATCTGCTTGGTATCTCATACAAAGAACACATCACCAAGGAGGTAGTCAGAGACAGAATCAGGCAGACCATGGGGTCCTATGATGACACTTTACAGACTTTAACCACGGTAAAGACACGTAAGTTCAAGTTGCCCTGACAACCTTGCAAGGAACAGTGCAAGGGGGGTAAATAAGAGGAAGATAAAAGTAGTGCTGGGAGAAGAACATCTCTGGTTGGACAGGGTTGAGGTTTTGCCACGCCCTAAGAGGCTTGAAACAACGTCAAATGAAGGGCAACGGTTGCTAGGTTAATGGCGCCTAAACGTTCATCCGACTACGAGAAAAGTGCAAGCGAAGGTGCATGGTTAATGTGGTTTGAATTAATTCAGCACGTCTTTGAAATACTCGATTCTGATTGGCTGTGTGATGAAGTAACCAGTTATACTACTCATGGCCCTCCCTCTATTGTCGAAACCCGAAATTGACTCTGTAGACTTTCTAATAGTCCGTTTTAGTTGCGTTTTGTCGCTCAAAATAATAAGCAAGAAAAACTGCAAGTCTAGAAATTGCCATGATTCTAGTCTTCACGTCAAACAAAACATCCTCCCAGTGCTTTATTAAAGGTTGATATTTTTTGTGTATTTGATACTCTGGTTTTATTTACCTTGAATCTGAAAAAAATTCATGTTATCTGCACACACTAACTGTGAAAGGCTCGCGAATGTCGTTTATAACCTTTAGAAAATTTTCCCTAGCTTTTATTTTCGGCAAAAGCTTTCAGTCTTCAAAACTCCCGCCGTAATCGGTGGCTCTAAACTAATCTGTTACCTCCCGCGTCCCGCGTACCTCGCCGTTATTTATACTGGCATTTTTTTCGAGGTTGTAAACGTTATATTTATTTCGAATTGTACTGTTCTCATGTCAAACTTCATGGGAAATTTTTGTTTTAAAGCTCCTACGCTTCGTTTTGTAAGTGCTTTTGTTTTACAGACCCTTTACAGTGTGCTTAGTTACACTGGCCTCCAAATTTCCATATAATTATATCATCAAAAAGATCTATATTTATTTTGCACTATGAGCTGCTATTTTCCAAAAACTTCTAAAAAAACGTATGAAAGGCAGATTCAAAACTGATTAACGGACGGGTGTGATTAAGTGGTTACTTTGTGAACTTCGCGTCCAGAAACCTTTGGAGACTTAAAAACTGACCCTTTGGCGCTTTCAAAGTTTACGCATTACTTTATGGACAATAGATGGGTAAGACAATCAACAGAGTTATGCGATGGAACCTACTGCACATGGTTTACAAAATGTAAACAGAGACAAGAATCGTTTGTTATTGGATGGATGGTGTTTAGAGATGCAAGTGGGATAAATAGACCTTTGTGTTGGGTTTACCATTTTCTTTCTGTTGACACTGGTGTTATCGCTGATGTTGCCTCAACACTGAAAAGCCATGAAAAGCCGAAAGTCGGTTGTGGCACTTTGATGATAGGAGAAGTTTCATTCATTGTTGCACTCGTTTTTACGAAAGAAAATAGGTTACGACATGTATCTTACGTACAGTATTCTTAAAATTGGAGGTCCTCTCTTCCTTTCTTATCTTAGTCACTACACAGGTAGCCCAAGCTCGAAATATGAGCATCGGCATTGTTGCGTAACATTCAAAATAATTATAAGGAGTTGTATGGGCAAAAAACCTATCGTTTCTGTAACCAACGAAAATGAAACGATTTCAATAAAAAACAGCTAACCTTACTTAAAATGTGTGTTACGTCTCTCCTGTGTGGTCCACGGGCCGATTTATGGCCGTTTTATGGGTTTTTATGTAAACGGTTTTCTCTCTATATACCTTTGTATAGAGAGAAAACCGCTTACATAAAAACCCATAAAACGGCCATAAATCGGCCCATGGACCACACAGGAGAGACGTAACACACATTTTAAGTAAGGTAAGCTGTTTTTTATTGAAATCGTTTCATTTTCGTTGGTTACAGAAACGAAAGGTTTTTTTCCCATACAAATCCTTATATTTTGAATGTTACGCAACAATGCCGATGCTCGCCGATGCTCATATTTCGAGCTTGGGCTACCTGTGGTCACTATGGTTAATTCGCCTTAGGCAAGACCTTAGGCAACAGAAAATTGTATCTTTGGCTACAAACTCTGGAACTTTAAGAGTTTGTCCTCGAGGTATCTTATTGAAACCACTGAAAAGAGGAAAATAAACTGTTAGGACTGTTAACGACCTCTGCTGACGCGACGTTTTACTGCCAGATCAAATGTAGATTCTCCTAATCAACGTTGACATTACCCTATTAATATTCGACTACCATCTAATGAGGAGTGGAGTTATAACAAACCTCTGTAGTGACAAAGGTGAAATCTTTGGTAGCCAAGAAACAGGCTGCATTAGTGTATTGTGCCGGTGAATTTATACAGCGGTTGGCGTATCACGCAGAACTGAACTAAGGCAAATTGCTGCCGGATCCCTTTTGTAACTTTCGCCGAGTATTAACTGGACACCTAAAGCTTTGATCGTTGGTTATGGAGAGAATTTTCACGTACATTGCAGCCTTGTTTACACGTCTAATATTTTCATTGCATGCAATTGTGATGATTTACTGGTTGGTGACTTTAAAGCAAGACGAAACGTACTTTCTTTTCCTGCTTCTTCTTGTCGCTCTACTCGTGGAAACAATATTTACTGTTGGAGTGCGCAAGGGACATGAATACAGCTGGTAAGTATAACAATACTCCGCCGGTATCAGACGATAAATAATACCATTTCTGGTGAAATATTAAGTTTCAGCGCGGTCCCCGCATGCCGTGTTAATATTTTAAACACGACAGGATATTTTGTCCTTATAATTCAAAAGATGTCCAGCATGTTATAACTGATAATTACGGCAAGAAAAAAACACAAGAAAATAACAGTTATTATAGCTAAAAAAATTCAGGAAAGGTTCGAAACAAAACTTTTCATTATCTACTCTACATTGAAATTATTTCCTCCTCGTACAAGTGAGTCTGTACAATATGGGAAAGTTGATTGAATAGGGTTAAAAATACGAGATCTTCTACCTCGATTACCAGTGGCTGTTGGGCAAACGATCCAGGGTTCATTTAAGGTGACGTGCAAAATTTATTTTACTTCTAACTCAAACATACTGCGTTCCGTTTGCTTTTCATTAAGAAGATCAAGGAGAACTTTTTGAATAAAACGAAGCATTGCAATATACTTTATTGAGCCAGCGGGTAGAATGTCTAACCTGATTGCCTTTCTTATATCGAGAAACCCCATGAAACATCGTTCTCCAAAGAAAAAAATATCCAGCGAAAAAGGGTCGCAGGAAGTTTGCAGACAACTTGAAGTTTTTATTCGAACTTGTCTCGATCGCTTTCATCCATAAGAGTCTTATGTAAACATTTCCTGAATACCACCTACTTTTTGTTTAATTGAATTCGATTTTTCTGGAGCTTGGCAACGAAAAACCTCTTTGAACAAACTCAAAGAACTTATAACCTTTTTAGTGTATAATCGATTCTCCGTAAGTTCCGATTTAGCACCTGAGTATGGGTCGTCTTAAAATATTTTTACAACTTGCGTTCTGCAAAGTCACTCACTGAAAAAAAATATTTATTTTAAAAGTCAATGTTGTCAACATAAACGAAGCAATGTGAGGGAAACACTTAATATTCTATTTCATCCTATAAATTTGTGTCTGTGGTGAATTTATTGTCCCGAAAATAGAAAAATGTGAAAAAGTTGAAGGAAGGAAGACAGAATGAAAGCGGCGCTATCTGAAAATATGTGGTCGCCAACAATTTTAAGCGTGTTTGCTAAATAGATGGCTCTTGATAGCGTTTTGAAAGCCAAATCTTCAAGCCACTGAAAGTTTATAACTCCTTTCCCAATTTGCATTGTTTTATGCAAATATTTTCGCTGTAAGGTGGCCAACCAAAATGTCACTTTTTTTCTGTATAATACGTTCAGAGCAGGTGCTTTTTTTTTTAAATGAAGATCTCGAAATTAAAAATTCCAAAATCCACTTATTTCCTGAAAACCGTTTTCAGAAAAGTCCATTATTATCAATTTACTATTGAAGTAAGCAATGTAGCAGCCGAAGCAATGTCTCTTGGCAACCATTTATTCGCTTTAATAAAGAAAATAGTTTCTTACTCTACACTCTCTAATGTTCTTACCGCAGTCAATTATTGCTCTTATGCATGAATCAACCAAATTTGCTAGAAAAGCTCCACGGGCCACTCGATAAATATTGCCTTGCCAGTGTAGTATTGGTCATTTTTTTCCAAGATGAGGTGATTTATTTTCACTTTCTTGCAAAAAAAAAAACAAAACATGCCGCCCATGATACAACCACAGCTGCCCTAGTTTTATATGCGCCAGGTAACATGCGATAAACATAAAAATGTTTGACATCCTTTTTGTTTTTCCATTGTAAAACATCACTTATTGCCCAAGGCAAGGATAAATCTCTTTTAAGAACCAATGGCCATATGTACACTTAAAGGGGAACTGCTCCGAAAATTGTCCGTAATTCCACTCAAGCTTTGATCTAATTCTAACAAGTATTCATCTCAGCCGTAAATCTCAAAAGTGGTGATTGCAACGGCCGCCGAAAATTTGAAGGATTTGTATGAGAAAACAACTTTTGCCACCCAGTTCCGCTTGTATGGTTTTCCATACAAATCCTTGTAAATTGTGAAATTTTATGCTGTCGTTAAATCTTTCCTTTACGAACTAAGGGCTCAAATTGCCTTTATGAATTAAAAGGAGATTTGAGCCCAGTAATGCTTAAGGAAGTATTTCATGAAAGTTTTGAAAATTTCGAAATTACAAGGATTTGTATGGAAAACCATGCAAGCGTGACTGGATGACAAAAGTTGTTTTTCTCATACAAATGCTTCCAACTTTCGGCGGCCGTTGCAATCGTTACTTTTGAGATATACGGCTGAAAATTCTCAGGTTAGCTAATTTTAATATGCTCTTTCAGCTCGTGCGGACAAAATTTTTCAAAAGTGAACTGTTTTCGTGTTTACCGAAAGTTGATCAGGTGATCAAGTCATGCAAAGAGCCTATTACTTCATCTGACGATTATTGCTTGTTATTCTCTACATACCTCTGAAACACCATTTCTAATAAACAGTAGCAATACAGGCCGTGAAGCTGGAGGGAAGAGAGGGGAACTTAAGATGGTTTACGTTTGAACAAAGGGTGATTTACGTGATTTGTATAGGCAAGTTAGGAATAACATGCATACAACATGTAACATTGCAGTTCTATTTTAAAAGTTAATTGACGTCTGATATCTTGAACATTTTGCAAGAAAAGCTTTGTTATATTAATGTGATTGATCCGAGAGCCCTGTTTACTTCATGCAGGTTCTGTCCAAGTATGTTCTTGTACTTGATAACCATGATACCCTGTGACTGGATAGCAAAGGCGCAGGTGCTTGACTGTGTTGCATCCAATAGTGACGCGGACAACTCAGCCTGCCTCCGAGCTGTGAATGATTCAGCAACAATATATCAAGTAAGAAAGCTTGTTTCTTTACTCTTACACAATATCCCTCCAAAACTGACCACTACAGAGGTACACTAAAAAGTTTAGGGAATACCGGTTTAATAGCACACAAAACCCAGTGAAAGAGCATCTGGAATAGTACGCAAGAGGCGTTGCATAGATGTCAATGCTGACGTGCGGCTGAGAATGATCTGAAGGAGAGAAGAGTGACAGTGTTCAAAAACGTAAATGCAATGTGTGGGGTGGAAACTGAACCATGAGATGAGACTATTCACAAGTTTCCCGTTGGCTAACCTGAAGATCAGGCCCAATTTTAGCAGCTCATATTTACCAAACGTAAAGAAAATAGAGCCTGATTTCTGGTTACCTACTGGCTCGATAATTTTACTGTGCTTCTAGTGAGTTATGCCATAATCAAAGATGATTCATGCCTTTTGTTACAACTGTAAAGAGCTGTCTTTAAAATCTAATTTCTCTTGTGTTTTAGTTTTTGAAAGGAATTCAAATCACCAATGATGAAAGGTTGTTGTACACTATGGAGCAGGCTCTGGTACTGATTCTGGTGATTGGAAGGTGGCTTCTTCCAAAAGGAGGCATTACACGTGATCAACTGTCGCAGTTGCTACTCATCTACATAGGTACAGCGGCCGACATCATGGAGTTCACGGAGATCATCAAGGAAGATGAGATCAGGAGAACAAACCCCAAAATGCTTCAGAATACTCACTTTGTAAACGCTGTTATTCTATTTTGGAGCGTCAGTCTCTTCCAGTTCCCACTGACGGTTTACGCCATGGAAAGAACTGCGCAGAGACTAGAAAAGGAGAAGGCTCAGCTGGAAGAACAGCTCAGAAAAATCAAAGAAGAAAAAGATACGCGATGGAGGAGAAATCAAGTTGCGCCCTCACCAGCTTTGTACACCGTCAAAAAGGGCAATAGTAAAGCGGGCACTGAACGGGAAGAAATACGCGTCAGATATATTCAGACCAAATTTGGTTTGGAAATCAAACCGGAAACGACGTCAGTTACAAGTACGGACGAGGAAGAAACTATTGACAAACATGTTCCGCTTGGAAGATGCCCTCGGTGCTGGTACAAGTTTAACAAGGCTGTTAATGAGTTAGCTATCAAAATGCAAGACTATACAGAGCTTATTAGTCTGCTTATACCTATGCTAATGCAGGACGGGCCATTCCTTATAATTCGCTTAATTGTGATCGCCTATTATCAAATTTACCACGACACGTTGTACTTTCTAACAGTCAAGAACGCCCTTGTTGTAATGCTTCAGGTTTATCGTATATTTGTTTTGTACTACAAACCACCGGAAGAGGACATTGACGACTTTTTTCCAGAAAACGATGCATCGCACAGGCTGCGTAATGTACAGACCGCCATCAAATCTGTGCAGCACACGCGCCTTGCCATCAGACTTGTGTCCAGGCTTCAGCGACAAGCAAGGTGGCATCGCGGACGTTTTAAAAGGAGAAGCGTACACACACCTAATAATCAAGTTGAAGCTGACAATCAAAGAGATCAGATACCTGATGTATAGCAACTTCCCATTTTTGTATGCACTATTGTACTAAGTCATGGATTCGTTCAAATGGTTTGTTCTCTCTCTCTTCCCACTTAGAACTGAGATTCTGGCGAATGTCTTCCATTAAGGCCAGAACCTTTTCCATGCAACCGTTTGTTGGAGGGACCCGAATAACGCTGCCCACCTTACACATATTGGACTTCAATAAGAGAAAAAGATCTTGTGTCCACTTTTGTTGCTTTTGGATAGGCCGGCAAAACTGTCCCCCAACACTCTTTTTTTAGAGTATTTTTAAGTGCTATTTTTTTTATATATGGACTATTTTTTTGATTTTCCGCAGTTTTCATGCACTGTCCGTCTGTGATTCATGTTGGCAGTGGATCTCCGTCAATATTTCCGTTGTAAGATACCGACAAAGGAGACTCTGCAATAGCATTTGTGAGCCGAGATCAGCAAGGCCCAATTAAGATGACATTTCGCGAGGGAGCGATTTTTAAGAACAAATTAAGTAACATAATATTTACCAGGAAGAAAAATTAGATCGGTTAAAAAATACTACTTTCTTTTAAACTGAATGTCTGCTGCTCGTAACCATTTTAGATTATTCTTATAAATGAATGTATGTACTAATTCAACAGTTGATTTTAATTGAATTCGCGAACACGGTTGACAATCTAATCTGTGATAGTTACTGTGATCAGGCTTCAAAAATTGACTAACAGATTCCTTTTTTGGTTAATTTGGATAGATAAATTTCTTGGATACTATTTGTTATTTTGTCAAACGAATGATGTAATCAGACAATTTGAGCCAGTTTCCTTTTTTAAGGCAATGAGTACTTGTTCCTTTACATTCTCTGTAATTTGTAACTGCTAACCTCAGCGGATTCATAGAAATTCAACTGATTTCGAAATAAGTCTTATTACATATTGTATTTTTTTTGTTCTCAACGTTTGATTCACTGTAAAATGCTACAGGAATAAAGATCATTATATCTCGTGTGTGGTTTCTTGTACTCGACACTCACAGGTATTTTATAAAGCATTCAGTTATTCCTTGCTTCCCATTGTCACCCCACCCATTCCTACAGATTCACGCGCATGCCAGGCACTCTCCAGCTAGTAAGACTATGTATTATTATCATTATTATATTAACGGTTTATTCACAGCTTCACTACATGGTAGCTATACATCTGTGAATTTACAAACTAAGAAAATATAATCATACACATTATGTGGAAAATTACAAAAAAAAAGCATTAAAAGCAAGAAATTATAATTTTATATATCATGTAAAAATCTATTTACTAATCGATGAAAACGATGAAAGTCATTACATGATCATCATCTTAAGTTTGCGGGTAGGCTGTTAAAAGGTTTAGCTGCTGAGTCCTGAAAGGTATGTTTCTCCATAGGGATAGCTATGGAGGATGGAATAAAGTTACAAGTTATCAGCATCTGCTTTGTTTTCTTTTCATTTAATGGATGATTAGAGTCTTTGGCCCACTCTTCCAGAAAATGTGTGTTGCCGTTCATCTCATTTTCGCAGGCAATGAGATTCCTAGGGCTGCGGTAGTCATATAGAGTCGTATCATCAGTATACTGGAAACATTAGCAGTTTAAGTCCCTTTGTAGGTCGTTGACATACAGGTTGAAGGAAAGAGGTCCTAATATAGAGTCTTAGGAACGCAAAATTGCACGTCCACTTAATTAGACTTTTTGTCGTTGACTCGAATAAATTGCTTCCGAGATGTTAAGTAGCTGTGTAATCAAATATTGGAGTTTATCGAACAAAATCACATATTTAATGAAAGTATCACAGGATATCGCAAAGGACAGGAGTAATGATTAATGGTGGAGTCACTCTAATTGCTTTTGCCGATTTCTCCAAAGCGTTTGACACCGTGACTATTCAGTGGTTCTAAGGAAACTATATGCCATTGGGTTTGCCGCTAACTAGTTAAAATGGGTGAGGAAGAGTTGCTCATAGACCTTAGAAAGTGCGTGAAGAATAGCAATGGGTCTGTATTGTTAAGCATTGATTGGGGAATCGACTTTAGGTATTGGAGACACTCTTGCCATTTTCCAAGCGGTGGGGAAGATATTATTTGAAATAAAACTATTAATAATTTGTGTCAGCGGAGAGGCATTGTAGTCGGTAGCCATCTTTAGATACTTAGCGGGTATTTTGTCAGCTCCAGTAGAACAATCAGATCTCATGTTTTAAAGCTGTTTCAGCACTTAAAAATAGATGACAAGGTCGAATGAGCTTGTGGAACTATCAGAGAGTGAGTTGATCAGTTCTCGTAAAGCATGTGGAGAGTTTGGTGTTGATCCTGGCAAGCGTTGTGAGGTGGAAGGGAAGTGTTTGTTCAACAGATCAGGATCCAGTTTCAGGGGCTCAGGGTTATGATGAAGAATGCGATGAATCACCTACCAGAGCTCTTTGGGTTTGCTCGATGACAAGGCTTTCTGCGGATAAAACAACCGCTTTACTTGTTTATTTTTGTCATGTTTTTTTTTTTTTTTTTGGTTCGGTGCGAGAAGAAGAATGCGGTGTTTTGATGGGGATAAAAACAACAGGCACGAGTTTAAGCTAATTTTAAATTCAGATTCTGTTCTCCTTTCGTGTAAATGTTTACATGTAAAGAGATGTGAATTCTACATTACGTTTACCACCCTCTTATCAATAAGTCGTTTTTTTTTTTTTCATTCCGTCAGTTCCTCTCGAAAGCAGTTTTTATGGCATTAAATTTTTTATTTTCCAAAATTTTACCGCAACAAAGTGGTAAAAAAATCCAGCTGCCCCGCCGGCATAAAAATTAGCCATGATCGTGTGGGTAATCTTAAATTATGATTACAAAAACTTAATAATGCTTGTCCTCTTTTTATCACAACTAAGAGGACATATGCTTCCATTATTCTTTACACGATTAACAGAAAATTAATACTGAGCCCCGGGTGAATATTTTTCTTTTGTCAGTGACGACAAGCAAAGAGAATCTCCAGTTGAAATTGAACTGAGTTTTGCCAACATAAGTTAATTCTTCTCCTCCGCAAATCATGAGATTACACTGAAGGAAGTGTTTAAGCCGTATTTCCTTTTCATCCAGAAAATTCGTAAGCGTTCATCGACGAAATATGCAAGCCAAGCCGTGACACTTAAATTTATCAAGCCGAACAACAAGTCAATGACAAAGTGCATTTCTTCGGTTATTAAGTGCTTCCGAATGAGCTTTTTTAGCAGCACGAGGGCAAAATATATAATAATATCGACGCAAATTGCCCCTGAACCGACCAGTACTGTACACAACACTCTGTATCCATAATCATAGAGTGTTTGTTCTTCATCGCGGAATGGAAAGTCTGAGTAGACATGAGGGAACTGTTTATCCATATTCAGTCAGCTCTGGTAATGCTCATTACAATTATTCATACGGCGATTTGCCCAGAGCCCCGACTCATAATATGGCCACCATTAAGGATAAGCAAATTGCGGTAAAATGACTGGCTCACGTTCGACGTGATCATTTAAAATATCGACAACTCCAAGCCCAAGCCAAAATTACGTTGAGAATTTGTACTCCTAAAATCAAATTTCCTTGAGCTAAGCTCTGCGTCGTGATATTCAGTTTTTAAGTACTGATCATTTTAATAAAACAGGAACTTTAAGGGCATTATTATGCATAGACAAGGCCCGGCAAACAAAAAACATCGATGGCGTCACCAATAAAGATAATGTAAGTGTGTACTCTGTGTGCAGTATAAGAGTGTTTGCAACAAACTCTGAAAAGATAACTCCATTTTCTGAAGATGACGGTTTTATAGTGTGCAATGCCAAAAGCAGTGGCATTTTAATGATTTCATCATCTTCTTAAAGAAAAGTTATCGACTAGAAGAGCGAGATAAATTTAGCGATAAACAGCAAGGTGTGGTCCATTTGGTCACCTGTTATTTCTTGTTTACATTGCCGGTGGCAACCAGGTTTTTTTGGTTAAAAATACTCGTTTCCTGTATTTATCAGAACAGAGCTAAATTTTCTTGCTTTTCAGGAAAAACATTTTTTTTCGAGTGTTCATCCTATATCTTTGCGGGAATTATGGTTTCGGTGGAAGAAAATCTTTATCCCGTAACCCAATGGTAATTAGCCTGAAATTCATCCGATTGCTTCGAGTCGTTTTCTCCTCTCAACAACTGAGGGAGTAATAACGACTCGAAGTAATCGGATGAAATTCAGGCTAAATGGTAATCCCATAACAAGTTAGCCATCACTATAGTACAACTTTGCCTCTCATTAATACAACTTGACTTTGGTTCAAAAACACGATATTATATCTTCCAAAATATTAAGTAGCAGCAAGTCCACAGCCACAAACCGTTTAGTGGTGCCGGTTCTCACAGTTCTAGACCTGGATCAGTACAATAACCACCTAGTAGTATAAAATATAAAACCTTAAGGCAAACTGATCCTGACGGCAAGGCGATGAATTAGTAAACAAACGAAGAAAACAAATTCGTTGAAATATATTTTTTGTTTTCTTAGTCTGTTTACTTGTTTATTGGCGCCTTGCCGCCAGGATCAGTTTGCCGTTTTATATGTTTATCTTCCGTCTGTTTCAATTAACCAACCTCGTTCCCAGAGTCCTCTCCTACTCATATTACTCATGGATCCCGGAAACGAGATGTCCTCCAAAGAAAATGACATTTGCTATGCGTTGACGTTGGAATCGAGAAACTCCTGACCTTAGACTCCATTTCCTCGGCTCTCCTGAGTCCGTCCTTTTGGTAATCACGCGTATGCAATCCCCTCAGAGGCTCAGAAGAAAGGGGTAGAGGTGCAACCAGGCTGGGGAATCCCATGTCTAGTTCATTTGACGTTTTATAATGAACGAGTGGAATAAAGGTAGAAAGTGTACGCTAGTGTGCCAGCATTAGGACAAGCCAAGAACTCCTTCGAGCTAGTATATAGGACTGTGTAACTTCGTTATAGCAGATCGAGCCCTGATAGTCCTGTTTTTTAGACTGGGAGGACACTGTTCCCACTCGCCAAAAGCCCAAAAGTGTGCAAAATCAACATCACCTTTATCAGATCCAATAGTTTGCTTTAGTAGACAATTGACGCATTATCCTTCTGGGCCGGGTTGTTCGAAGCTGGGTTAAGATAACTCAGGGTTAGTGCGAACTTTGAACTCAGATATTAGAGCTTAAAATTCAAATTCAGTTTAATTCTCTTTGCCTACAATTTGATGATCGGATACTCTAAAAAGAATAGAGAAAATTATCCGAGAGAGTGCTTTTGATAACCCCGGGTTAGTGCTAACCGGCTTTCGAACAACTGGGCCCTGGACGGATAATGCGTCTTCTAGTCTGGAGTGTTTTCACATGACGTCACGGTGGCCATATTGGTGTCCCAAAACAATGAAATGGCGGCCATGTTGGTGTCCCAAACCAATCCTGTGGGAGTTGAACTCTTTTCGTATGCAAACGCTCTCTTTTGTTCTAATAAATTTGCGTAGGTGCTGGCCACGTGAGTGAAAACACTCTATAAAAACGGCCATTAATTAATGGCAAAACAATTGCAAACGAGTGGTGATAGGACACCGGGGGAGTAGCTACCTGTACGCACGGTACGTACGTGCGTACCCGAAAAAGTCGTGCACAAAAAAGATATAGAATGAATTAATAGCAAAAAAAAAAACGGTAATTCTACAAAGAAAGCAAAATATCTAAGGCTAATTATTTTAAGAGCACAGTTTTCCCTCAATGCATTCAACTCTGCTTTTTTCTTTGAAATATATGTATATTTTCTTACACAACGGACTTCTTTTTCCTCTCTACCCAAATGCCGGTTTCCAGTGCAGGGAAACGAGGTAATTCACTAATGGACCGAATCTTGAATGACATATATATCTAGTGAAAAGATGGCAGGCGTTTTTACCAAAAACGTGTTCGGATTTCTAACCGTTTACGCACATCGATAAATCCTAGGAGCAAAGACGAGCGGGTGACGGCAGCGGCGGCGGCAAAGGCGACAGCAACAGCAACGAGAACGTCATAGGAAACGAGTCCTATAAGTGAATTAAAAAAAAAAAAATTTAGCACGTGCAGCGCGCTTTTCTTTACAACCTGTATGAACACGACGCTAAATTTCCTTTTGCGACGTTGTTTGGAGGACGTAAACACACATCGAAAAATTCAATTTCTTCTCTGAGTCCGAACTTGGGTGCGGTCCCCAAGACTCGGTAGGGAGGTTCACCTATATTTGCCAATTTAAGAGAGTTGAAATAAGAGCCAAAAAGTTAAAACAAAAAAAGGCGCATTCATTTTGACAGCTAGGGACGTTTTCGTTGCCCTCGCCGTCGTCGTTGCTAAGGCGCCCTATATTCTTGAAAGTGACAGTTCCATTTTGGTTTTACTGCAAGCTCGTATGATGAAATACGGAAAAGTATCCGAATTTGTTGGACAAATTGTTTACACTACAAAACATTGCATCGGATTCACTTTAGATTTCGCATTCAAAATCTATAGAGACTTGACCAAATCGGATTCATGCGCTGCATCTGCTTAGAAACGACAAAACGAACCCAGTAACAAAATTATCTGGATGCCCTACGAATCCGAAAAAGTGTGTGGCCTTTAACTCTTTGTATGATGGATCCAAACATGCGACACTAGAAGTATAATACAAGCTAGTTGCTAATGTCATTTCGTGTGTAGAAAAAACGCTTAGGCTTAGAACGTAACCAAATCTTTAATCAAGGAAGTTTTTTTTGAGGGGGGGAGCGGGCAAAGCTATTTGGAGAGTTTTGCGTACCTCTGAAAAAATCCTGGCTACGCCCCTGGTCTCCATCAAGTAAGAGAGAAAGAAAAACTTTACAGGAAGAAGGAATTATGAAGGGAGGAAAACTGGATGAAACCTCTTAGAGAGAGATTGATAGCGCCTCAGAAGAATTAGCCTGCGAAAACATCCAAGAGCGAGGAGAATAAATAGAAACGGATGTTTTCGCAGGCTACAGAGGGGTCTGCAAAGCAAAACATTCACACTATAACCATACCATCCCGTTGAAATTCTTATGCATAAAAGTTTTTCAAGGGATTAAATTATTCCTTGTGAGAGAGGATCCATTAGCCTTTCCATATCAACTGGAGAGAGTAAAAGATTAGATCAGTACAGTAAAAATGGGCGAGTAAGCCGTTCTAAGAACCCTGCCAATCATTGATCATTTTCCCATCCCGAAAACATGTGTTGGTTTTAGTTCTACAAGGCTTCTTTTGTTCCTTACGGAAAGACTGACTGAAACTGAATAATGCAAAAAAAAATTAAATGAAACGAAAGACTCTTTTTTTGTTTGTTTAAACAAGCTGATAAGCCAATAAAGCTCCATATTTACTAAGAAATCACTGACACTTTGCACTTCCAAAGTGGAAGACTGACCGTTTTAAGAACACTTTTATCTTGTCATCGTGCCTAAATTACAATTAAGGTGACTCGGCCCAGTTTTTTGGGGGGGATACCATCCTATTTTGAAGCTCTCTAGTATCCCCACCTTTACTTTTATCGTAAGTCTAACACATAGATTGGATAACATATAGATCAATCTACAATACAACATAAAATTTTTGGCGATCGGAGTAAATGTCACGTGGTTATAATGCCACGCCCCTTTGAGGTCTGAGTCGAAAGTCTGCTGTTGCCGGCGTTTTTTCGTGAAAATCTCTCGGCTACACATAGTGCGCATTAGTGCCTTGCGCTGGACAGAGTTTCACCAAAATCGCAAAGACCCAATTCGAGAAATTCAGCGGTTTCCAAATTTAGGTCATAATTTATGCGAAAATGTAAGCAAACTTTACACTATTATATCTAATAAACTATGAGACTGATCCCTTTATTTTGGGGATCGTTATAACAGATGGGTCCTTGCAAGTCAGCAAAACGCTTTAGGGCCTTGTAAATACGCGCGATTTTGAGCAAAGCAAACATATACAAGTTATAGTTTTCGCTATTTGTTGACTTTTGTCAGCGTTAAAGAGTCCTTCTCACGAAAAAAGCATTTCCTTAAAATATATTATAGAGATAGTCCCGTCACGAGTTGGTTTAATTATTGGCTTGCATTAAACCTATGAAAAAATGATATTTTTGTAATAGTAAGTAGATTTAGTGAGTAGCACTTCTTGATTTTTTTTTGCAAAGGTACAAGAAGCACGAGAATTGATTAAAAATTGTTAGTTAAACCTTTATGTATCACGCGATGGCCTGTCTCACTGTACCAAAATTATCATATCTCGGTGAGCATTCGGAAGTCAGGCAAGCGCCGTCATTGCACGCGTGCTGAACAAGAATGCTGTATCATGACAGACTAGAAACAATAGACAACTCCCAAAGCACAAACTCAGCCAAAACGCTAAAAATCTTCAATGTTTACTCAAGTTTGGGCTTATAGAAGATAATGTCACAGTTTTTCAATGACCATGAAATTCAGAGTCCGGGTAGTTAGTTAATCAATTGTGGCCCTGAAAAAATTTGAAGGAAAAAAAACTACCAATTTTTGAGAAAATGCTTTTTTCGTGAGAAGGACTCTTAAACGCTGACAAACGTCAACAAATAGCGAAAACTATAATTTGTATATGTTTGCTTTGCTCGAAATCGCGCGCTTTTACAAGGCCCTAAAGCGTTTTGCTGACTTGCAAGGACCCGTCTGTTATAACGATGCCCAAAATAAAGAGATGAATCTTATAGTTTATTGGATATAATCCGTGTAAAGTTTGCTTATCATTTTCGCATAAATTATAACCTAAATTTGGAAACCGCTGAATTTCTCGAATTGGGTCTTTGCGATTTTGGTGAAACTCTGTCCAGCGCAAGGCACTAATGCGCACTATGTGTAGCCGAGAGATTTTCACGAAAAAACGCCGGCAACAGCAGATTTTCGACTCAGACCTCAAAGGGGCGTGGCATTATAACCACGTGACATTTACTCCGATCGCCAAAAATTTTATGTTATATTGTAGATTGATCTATATGTTATCCAATCTATGTGTTAGACTTACGATAAAAGTAAAGGTGGGGATACCAGAGAGCTTCAAAGTAGGATGGTACCCCCCTCAAAAAAAAACTGGGTCGAGTCACCTTAAATGATTGACATGATTCGGTTTCAATGCTTTTATAAATTATATGCCTGAATTTTTAATATTTTTAATATTGATTTATTGTAAATTATGCTATGTTTTTTAGCTTAGTTTTATTTGTAAATACGCAATTCAGCCTTTTGCTGCCCATGTATTTATTGTTATAAACTATCTATCTATCTATCAAAATTTATTTCCTAATATTTAGTCGGCAAATCGAAATGTCGGCGCAATATCCAGGTCTTCTTTTTCCTGTCTATAAAATATCATGTCTGAGTATTAGCCTGATGCAGGGTTTGTAATTCTTAGATAAAAATCTCAAATACAGCTTTTTTGCAGGAAAGAAACAGTAATTCAGCACAGGCCAAATTAACGTTTGTTTCTGAAAGCCGAAGGGAAAAGAAACAGGAGCTGTCTGTTCAATGCCCGATGGGGTTAGTGTAGAAGCGTGACAAAACGTGAATACCTTGTCACGCAGATTAGCAGACAGGGACTTGTCGAAGATGCTCTTATGTAGGAAACACTCGGCAAGAATCCTTGAGTTTCTCTTTTTTGCTCCGTTTGCTCAAAGGGAATGGGTCTCAATGATTTTCTAATCTGCTGTTAATTGGAAAGCGTGGAGTGATAATGGCTGCCCCTTTGAAATTCGGAAGGAAACGCGAAAGAAATCAGCATGGAGCAACAAATGTTGCAAGTGAGTTGTCTTCTGATGTAACTGACTTTGCCAGTAGCCAAAGGTCAGTATTTCCACTTTATTTTGTGCTTTTGTGGGAGATTTTTATTTTCATTAAATCAGCTTAGGCATTTTTCTAAATGTTGGAGTTAGTCGTGGTTGTCTTGAGCGCTAAATTCATGCTCAACT
Source organism: Porites rus (assembly GCA_964035705.1). NCBI lineage: Eukaryota > Metazoa > Cnidaria > Anthozoa > Scleractinia > Poritidae > Porites > Porites rus. The sequence continues at coordinate 9,850,109 of OZ037997.1, read as the reverse complement.
GTTCCACACGTGACGATCAGCTGTGAACTGATAGGCAAGCTTTGAAGTGTGGATAGATTCCTCTTGTGGGAATGGACTAAAAGTATTTATACCGTATTGTGTTTCTCTGTAGTTAGTATCTTTAATGACGTTGTGAGATAGAACAGCTGGATCCAGTATAAGGGGGTTATTAGCTTGCACCGATCTCCATCGCAACTCTTGGAATAATTCAGTTAGTCACCTTCCCCGCTTCATTGCGATATGCAAATGAGTCAACCAGAATATTCAAAAAGCGACAAAAGTTACCCTGATCAGATCTGTGAAGCTCAGGATGTTTTAAAGCTACTATAAAAGCCTCTTTGCAGGCACTTGGGACTTAAAAAATGTCATCGGATCCTGAGGGCTCAGGCGAAACCGAACAAAAACGAGAGCGTCTTCGTAAATCGCGAAAACTGGGCCTTTGCCAAAAGCTATCGGCTGAAAGTCGTGCTTCTTACTTGGAAGGGAGAACGCCGTTTGGACGGTAAGAAACAACTGCCTATGTAACGCAAGATTATAGCATGTTTCTGTGCTCAAATTGTACATCAGTTGAAACATAGTACTCTATCTAAAGGTGTAAATTTCGCTTATTGTTCGAAAGGGAAATGTTCCTTAATTTCTACGGTTTTCAAGCTGTGTACATATCATATAAGAGTGACATTCGTGTTGTCAATGGTTTGTCGATTTCCGAGGCTTTGAAATCAAGACCTGTTTTTAGATTAGTTGGGTAGACACATATTTTTATTTGAGAAAAGTGCATACGTGTTAAGTCCGTATTATTACTAAGTTTTAATTGTATATTTATAGACTCCTGGGAAGAGTTAACTTTTTCAATATTTTCCTCTTTGAATAAAATAAGTGCCGGTGTAAAAGTAGCTGCTTTCCAAGTAAGCTTTAATTGACATTATGAAATTGCATGTTAAATCATCACCTGAATCTTCGAATAGTTTTTCCTTTTTTCCTTTGTCCTAATTGAATCAAGTTGCAAAGTTGGAAATCTATGATCTTGAATGTTTGAATATGTAAAATGATTGTTTCTTTAGGAGGGTTATAATTAACATAATTTAGCTCCACTCTGTGAATTAATGTTCCGTTTGTTTTTTGTTTATTCTGAGTAAAATTGTCACAAAAAAAATCATGTCAGTCATCGATCTTATCGTCCTTTAATGTTGCATATGGTAAACAGAGTATCAAATAGCTCAGACTCACATACACCCAGGATTATCCAAGGGTACATTGTTCTAATGACTACATATCTTACTTGAACCTGTCATACTGATATATACACTCTACTGATGTCATTATCAGGAATATTTACATTTTTTACATCTTTTTAATAAGATTAAATTAGTTGATATGTAGTTTTTGTTCTGTTAGTAGTAAACCACTCTGTCATGCAGCCTGCTAGTACACTGAACATGTTCATGATAGTTAAGGCTGATTATTAGTGATCATTGATATGTTGAACAAAGTGGGCATAAGGGTTTTTGGTTTTGCTATTTGAAGCATTTTAAGATTGTTTTTGCTCCAGAAATTTGCAACTTTAGTTTTAGTGCCCCGAATGGCAATTTTCATTGTTTTCTTTGTTGAGCATATATCATATAGTTACATTTAAGTTTTGGTAAAAAGGAAATCTCAAGGGTGTTAATCTTGGTTTCATTTCCATTTTCTTTTTGAGCAGTTTTTCGGTTTTTGCCCCTCAAAGTTTTCAGTATGTTTTGGATTTTCTGTTTTCATAAAAAATGAAAGTGGTTTTCAGATTATTGAAGTATTTTGGTTTTCAAATGTAGGTCCTAAAGTACACTGTACATTAGCTAACATTAACACTGGTTACTACTTATCTAGGGCAAAATGTTACTAAGAAACATAGGAAAATTGATCCCTTATTTTCTAAAACTTCTCACTCAAGTATACTCTTAAAATTTACTCAAGGGAGTGGTACCAGTATTCCCTTTAAAATAAAATGTATTGCCTGTCCTGTACAACTGCTACGACTTGTGACACTCTTGACCTGTTCCAAGCAAAAACAAAATTGCAAAATGTAGTGTAAGTGCCTTTGAGAATTCTGGGCACATCACTGGGGGAATAATTTATATCCAGTGTGCAAAGAAAGTAGAGTTCGAGAGCAGCCTTGGGACTAGCGGATTTTGCTATCAGGCGAGTGAATTCTGTTCTTAGCTTGCCCGACAGGCAAGTGAAGTTTTTTGAGGAATTCAAATTACCGAAGAACTGTGAAATCATTTCTGCTCACCCAAATGTTTTTGGAGCTAGTTGAAAGGACGTTTGGGCTAGTATTATGCTACCTTCAGCTTGCCCGAATGGCAAGCTCTAAAAGTGACTTTCTTTGTACCCTGATATCTATAAAATGTCTTCATAATTAGAGGCTTGTGCATGCATGTACTTTATCAAAATGTCTGAGTAAATAAGATCTGACATTAATTCTATAATTTTTGACTATATAGAGCTCAGAACTTTGATGGAAATTACTTTGAGAAGTTTAATTCACTAGCCCAAAATGAGAAGCATGAGACTGATTGCCAAAATGAGGTAAGGTAAAAACAGCTGTTGTGAAATTTTAGTTAGCTGCAGCCTAATAAAATCTCCAGTCAAACTATTTAACTACAGTCATAGAGAACAACCCAGCTATTATGGGTCTTAATATTAAGGAAATTTTAAAGAGTAAAAATTTGAGAGCTGGGTGGCGGTCATGTTAGATAATGTGGGAATGGTTGCATGAATCTGCGGTACCCAAATAGAAGTCACCTAAATCAACTCATTTTATAGTATCGTATTCACTGATGAATTAAATCCCATAAAGTCCCATAGTTTAGTGACAAGAACGCTTTATTACATGGCATTTCCAATAGTGTTTCATCTTCACCGGACAATAATGTTTTTCCATAGGAAGTTGTCAATGCTGAAAACTTAAGTCCTGCAGTGGAAGATGAGGGATGTGATGCTGAAGTGTTGTCTTCAGTGGCTGCCGAAGCAACGTTAACTGACAAACAGGTACATTAAAGAAAATAATACAGGAAACACTTGATTCTCTAATTTTACTAGCTGGATTCTTGTGGCAGTACTAGCTCATTAAACTATTTTATTGGGTGGTGCTGCAAATTAATTTACACATGCATTTGTGGGTGCTCCAGTAACTTTACAATGTAGGTCATTTGGGTCACTGGATGTTTTGGGGCAGTTGGAGGACTGTGATAATAAGAGGATAGAATTGAGCTTCTATCTCCATACACACTTAAATGAATTTAAAATAATTAATAGGATGGCTTTGAAATTTGCTGAACAATGTTTCAACCATGCAAGAGTCTCTCGTATAAGTTAAAATCATCCATTAGTTAAAAGCTTTAAGTGCCAGCAAGAGTGACCAACATCAATTTTCTCTTAACAATATCTATACATCATCAAGAGAATAGGTTATGAGAATTAAAAATAAAATGATCACCAGCTCAGAGGCAAAATGCTGTGATCTCTTATTAGCTCTCAATTAATAAGGTTGCATGACAGTTACTATATTCTTTTTAGCAGACCCTGATCACTGCGTAATACTCAAAAAAATAAAAACTGAAGTTTTCAATAAATTATGGTTAATTCCTTGTACGTGCTTGGTGAGTACATTTCATACATGCCGGTACATGCACACTTTAAGTGTGGAAGGTTTAAGACTTTAATTTATACTTTTGAAGTGTTTCTATAAATGATCAGAAGTGTCTCATTTTAAATTGATTTTGTGACAGCGTGAGGCACTGTACTGCGAGCTGCTTTATACTGTTATTCATCAGTTGGGAGCACAGAACAAGACACCTGAGAACCTCTCTGCTGGCAATTTATATGTGTATGCTCAGGAGGTATGTACAGTACTCTGATCTTTGCAAGAGGACTGCAGTCCTGACACGTTTGTGTGCATAATAATATTTATGGTAATAATGAGAAAGCCTATGCAGTAACTACTGTATTAACTGATATGAAAAGAGTGCACTAGGACACAAATGAATGCTCATGCATCAGTATACGTTACACAATATTCTAAATGGGAAATTAGGGGAAGAGATCTCAGCCATTAGTGCTAGTGTTCCCATCTCCTACTTACTGCAAATTAGTGCCTAACTGTGCCACCCTGTACAGCGTATGTGCCACAAGGCACCAAGAGGATTAGGTGAAGGTGTTTTGAAGGTAGTGTCCCCTCCCTTCCCCTCTCTGACAATGGTCAGGACAGTAGGGGATTGGGATGTTATAGCATAAATAAAACAATAACATAATGAGGTAATTCAAAGTCCTTAAAAGAAACAAAGATAAGTAGTTTCGTGTTAGATGCATTCAGTATTATTACCGGTTATTGTAATTTAATTACTGGTGTTTAAGAAAGTGTCAAAATTGTTTCTTTAACAGTCTCTCAAGATTTCTGAGGAGAAACACAGGAATCTCTATGCCAAGGCAAAGGAAAGAGAAGTGTGTATCATTTCCTACCTCTATGTTCCCCAGCTTATTATGCTCTGTTCAGTCAATTTCAGATGCAGAAATCCTGTCCTGAATTAATCACTTAATTCATCTGTAAAAAAATGAGAATATACGTAACCAGGTTATTACTATTGGTGGCTTAATGTTCAATGTTATTTGGTTAGGTTTACAGTGTCAGAAGAATTTACAGAGGGCCACGAGTTTATCAGTTTTTTCCCAACTGTCACGTGTTTATACCCTTCTTTAAATAAGAGCATTACCTTACCTTACCTTACCTTACCTTACACATATTGTAAAATATGACTTTATTACATCCCACATCCAGTGACCTTCATTTTTAAACCTCAGAGTGTGTCAAACAAACTTCTTTTAATGAATTTTTCTAGGTCTTCAGTTTTATTTAACCAAATACACGTAATAATTATTTGTAAACATGAGTCACCACTTACATGAAAACTTAAGCAAACGAAAGCCTTATTTTTTATTTTAATGTCTGTTGTTGTAAGGTCACAACCTTAGCTGGGCTTTAGCTTTCTTCCATTTTCCAAGTAATTGCATCTGGCATGTTGTGCGTTGTCTGCATGCCTGAGCTTTCTAACACTTTCCTTGTTTTTTTCATTTGTTTTTGTTTTGTTTTGTATTCCTTTTTGTTTAATTTTTTAGCCTCCAACTTGTGTGATAAAAGTAGAAGGTGATTGTTTAAAAATTTTTATTATTTTATAAATAAGAACTTTTGTCCCTCATTCACTGCAATGTCAGTGCTTTAGACTTTAGGCCCAGAACTTTGTTTGTAGTTAGTTTTTAGTTGAAATATATTTCTCAATTTCATTAATGCACTGCAGTTGATTACAGTTTCTAAAATAATTAGTTACTGGAAAAGTCAGCACTTGCTGCTTGTTTTGGTGGAGGAAATGCATTTCTTTGTGCTAAAATGAGAGATACAGTGTATAATATAATGCACTGCTTGGCATTATATTTGTGACATTCTTCCCTGCTTTAGTTTAGTTTTTCATTTTTTCAGGTTGGGGGAAGGGGGGCTTTTTTAGTGAAATATGGGTAATTTTCCACTGGCTGATCAGAGTGTGACAAAATAAGTGGAAAATTATGTTTTTCTCACACACTATTGTTGGTTGCCTCGGCATAGGTCATGTGACCAAAAGGCGGGCAGTTGCCTTTGTTGCATCCGCCCTTAACGACCTTCCCACCCACCCACCCGGTGTCTCGTCTTTCCAGGGGTATGTTATGTTTAGATTTTTAGGAATTTGGAATACATGATGCTTAACCAGTGGTGTGTGAGAAAATTCTTTTAAGTTAGTAAGACCAATTAACTAATGTTCTAATTGTGAGCCAACATCCATTTTGTTGTGATTTAGTTGTGGAGGCCAGAAATTTGGAGGCAAAGGATGCAAATGGTATTATTATTATTATTATTATGATTGTTATTATTTAATTACTTACAGTACATATGTATTATTTATTTATTTGTTTTTTACCAATGTAATTACTACATGATCTAGTGTTCCCTGTAAACTGATACAGCTGTACACTGTACTGTACATGTAATTTAAATGCATAAATTTTTATGCAAAATATATTCATCAGAAATATATTTTCTGTAAATAGCTTGTGACAGTTTCTTCAGTTTTAATAAACAGTTTTTATACCAAAATAACATGTAATTTACAATTCCTTTGTTGCATTCTCAAGTTAACACCCTACCATGTGTTCCTCACTGACATGCAACCCGGAGCACTGATAAAGATTGATTGATTGATTGTTGTTGTTGTTGTTGTTCATTGTTGTTACCATTATTATTATTATTATAACAATGTAGTAGTAGTGACAGCAGCAGCAGTAGTTGTAGTAGTATAGTATTATTTTTATTATTATAAGTATTTAATTATTACTCTTTCATTATTATAATTGGTTTTACTTTTAATGTTACTGTTTATTTATAAATTGACAAACAAATTTTAATATTGGCAGGTTTGAGTGATCCCTACTGTATGTTAGGATTAATGTCAGATGAAATTGAAGAAAAGATGAAAAAAATCAAAGTGCACCGCAAGAAATCTATGACAGTCAGAGATGTCCTTGATGAAGATTCAATCCACGTGACAAGCATAAAAGAAAATACTTTGAACCCGGTCTGGAATGAGGCATTCACAATGTGAGCAGAGTTGTTTTATCCAGAGAAGTAACATTATTAGAATCTAGGCTTGGCCACTTTTCAAAATCCGTGAACTAAGTTGATGTCAATCTGTTTTGTCTTTTGAATTTCCAAGTCATCATCTTCATCATTATCATGCAATTCTTTGATATATAGAAGCAAGTTATAATTTATGGCAGTTTGCAGCTGAATTTTTCACGACCGAGGTGATCGCAATTTAGGCAAAGACGGTAGTTCTCCCAAATAACAAGCGGAATGCACACATATTTCGACTCTCACGGAATTTACGGGCTCCATATTTCACCACTGTAGTTAGTACAGGGGACAAGCTATGATTTCACATAGTATAACGCGGAATATATTCTAATCATACCCAAGAGGGCTTGACGACTTTTGTTAAGCTCAAGCTTTTTGAAACTTTTTGCGTGGAAGAATCATTTTCAATACACTAAAACCGGGAAAACAGAGGACACTCACCCAGCTTCATTTAGGAACGAAAAAAAAAGACAGCCTTCCTCGAGGACTGCAAAAAGCAGCCGGCAAATGCGAAAAAAAAGGCGGGAAAAGCAAGGTCACATGGTCGGTCCTTTTTTCCCGTTCGCCTTTTGTTTGCCAGTTCTCTCAAACTTCTCTAACATCACGCGCCGGTCATTTGGGGTTTGGATCTAGCGGTTTCAAATTTGTAATGTTTACATTTTTGATTGAAGTTATTCATAGTAGCTAGTTTTCAGTAAGATCGTCTACATCGAGCGCTTTATGTTACGGGCGGCCATGTTGGTATCGGAACCACCCCCCCCCCCCCCCCGCCCCTAATTATAAGTAGATTTGATCCCTAGGCTTGACGAGGCTAGATTCAAACCAAAGTGGCTATACCTGCGCGTGCTTGTTCTCCACGATTTTACAGGAAAATAATGGATTATGAACAGTCTTACTAGGTGGATTGGATTAGAACTCGGACTCCCTGATATCTGGATAAAATAAACCTTTCGGAAAGATTACTCCGATCCTTGCTCGAACTGCTGCAAGTAGTTTCGACAGTTTACATGAAGCCGTAACAGCGTAAGGTTTCAGTACTCAAACGAGACATTTTGCTTGGGTGGCATATAGCCGTTGATCTCGATAGAAGGAAACAGCATTTTATTATTACTCTAAAATCAAGAGCCATAATTGAGGACGGAGACCATAAATAGTAGATACCATTTTGAGTAGCGGGTTTGGTTCCATTAAGTAGTCAGATGTTACAGTTGTAAGTGTCAAGGTTGTCTATGGCCGTTTGAAGTGATGACGTCATAGGTGGTATAAGGGACAAAGATCTACAAGGGCGGTCACAGACGATTCAGGTGTGAATGGCCTAAGCCGTTCCGAGCCGAGCTGTACCGAAACCATATTCTTGCCCTTTGGTTTGTGTTTTGCTTTATATGCTTGTGTTTTAGTCAATCTGTATTTTTTTTTTCAATAGGAAAGTCACCAATTCTTATAAAGAAAAATTTCATCTTGACATATGGTAAGTTGTGTTGAATATTGTCTGATAATATTTTAGGATTATAACCAGAGATCTGTGTAGAGTATGTATTTTTAGCGTTTAACTTGATTTGACTTTATTAGCTCATGTTATACATTATTTGATACCACGGATAAAGGAGTCTATGTTGCTTTCACTGTTTTAAGGGATTGTGACGACAAAGATGTGCTGAAGGAAGAAGATAACAAAATCACAAATATTAAAGGATTCTCCGGAATGGGAAGGTACGTTAACAACAGGCAAAATGCCCGCGCCTGAAATCTTTTATTCGCATTAAGACCTGTCACTGAGAACTCAGATCAACAATAATACTTTTACCAACGTAACAAGCTTGGTCGTATGTCGATTAGCCGAGAAGACAAAGGTGTTCAGCACGATAATCGAACGTTGTTATATAAGTGTGAAAAAAACTTTACTATTGACTCTCTATAAGCTCAGTTATAATAGATCCCTTGTCAGACCTGTATTTTAAAAGCGCTGAAATTATTTTGTGCTGAAATGTGGAGGGTATTTTTACGTTCTTGGTTCGTTTTTGTTGCCAGGTTTTTTAAAGATGTGATGCAGTCTGCAAGAAAATCAACTTGTGGTCAGGATGGCAATATTGATGATTTTCTCGGATTTATTGAAATACCAATCAAGGTAATAAGCAGCTTATAGATCGATAGATCGATAGATCAGACTGAAGAAGGTTGTAGAGGGGCAAACTTGTAACTGTTCCGTTCAAATTAGCGGGAAGCCCTTGGTTAATGCTGCCAAGATTTTGGTAAACTCCAAGGATACGATATGAAAACTGTGAGGGAAAATATCAATTAATATTACTATTTGGGAAATATTAAATAATTCTTAGTTTCAAAGGCTTTCCAATAAGAATAGTACTGGTATTTGACTTTTCTCAGCAAAACTTGTACGTACCCATCCACATCGTATACGCGTTAGCCATTGGTTGCATGGTCGGCTCAGCATGGCTCCCAATTTGCAGTGTGTGAGAAATTTTTAGGAGTAAGCTAGAAGTCGAGGAAAGTACCTCCTGTTTTGGGCCGACTGAAAAAGGCTATAACCGGTCTGAAGAAGGCTATAACAGTTCCTGGGTACAATCATTTCGAAGAAGTTAAAACTCACATTCTCTTAACATATAATTTGATCCACAAAATCTTGCTTTCCAGTTTACGTACTGCATATTAAGCTGTTGTTGTTTTCGTTTTTCATATGTGTTTATGTGTGGTTGGTCTCCCAGAATATACCATCGAGTGGCATTGACAAATGGTTTAAACTTGAAGGACGTTCCTCCAAGTCACATGTAGATGGTGACTGCCACTTAAAAATCACGCTGACAACTGGAAAGGTAACCAACCTAGCGTTACAAATCTTGATATTGTAGGTATTCGAGCATCACTGCTGATAAGGATTTTTTATAATGTGGCTGGAATATTTTTCAAATAAAAAGTCCTCTCGTTGGCTACTTCGAGGTCAAATGAAATAGCTGTTTCCCGAAAAAAGGGAGGGGCTTAAGCCAGAGATTGCAAATCTATGTCGTTATGGTTAACAATACATGGTTTGTCACCTGTGAATGTTGACCGACAACCGTCTTTCTCTTTTTGGATCTTCTGACTTTACATGTCTTGGCCGTGCCATATGGTGAATCATTTAATGACTGGTCCCTCAGCAAATCTATTAATTCTGTCCCTCTAATCCTCAGGTTTTACCTCCGCGCAAACCCCTGAGTTGTATGTTTCGCACGTGACCAGAATGCCCAGAATATTTGTGCACTAATTCAGATCAAGGTGGTCCATGAAACTTGTTACTTGAGAAAAAGGTTAACCAATCATTTTTCTACGTTATTGTTTGCAGAGACCTGACATACCGGATGAGATAAAACATCTTTATCCAACAGCCATAGATATATATGGTGCTCTTTTGAGAGAATTTATCAATTACGGCTCTGAACATCAGGTGAGAGGCTGACGTGAAAAATAGAAACACTACGTTGTCTTCTTTCGTCACTTTTTAAGCATAACATGTATGTATAACTGACGGGAGGGTTGAGAGTCCCATCAAAAAATTTCGAGCAATCCAAACTTGAGGTGCTGTTTTCACTCTTTAGGAACCGGGCAATAAAAGAAGTTACGATCAGCTGTGTCCTCAAGCAGAATTTATTCTTCATCAGCATGCTCTTCAAAACGAACTCACAGAACTCCAACAGGCATGCATGTGAGTTCAATTTTTGCCACTGTAGTCAGTCATTACCTAAAATTTCTGTAAGTTTGCTATTAGTTTTGTTTTGGCCATCTGTCTGGTACTGGACGTTTCAGTTTTCTCGGGAGTCATAGTCCAGGAGTAAGGAATAATTATTTACCTGTATGCATGCTCTAGAGAAACCAATCACTCTACAGTGACTCTAGCCATCTTAGTAAGGGTGGTGATTAGCTACTGATAACGTTCCTAAAACTACCTTCAGGTGTGGACCGACAATTGTCCTAAGCGTTGTTTAACATTTAGTCTCCTTGACTGAATTGAACAGCCGGTAGCAGGCCTGCTTCACGCCGCAGAGATATGCTTTGCGCCATTTGGACTCAAAATCGCTTTAAACAAACATGTCATGTCTGCGATAACTTAAATTGTGCTAAACAGTTGTCCGTGCTGGCAGAGATCGTCTGAAAACGTCCGATGAGACAGCTTTCGACCGGCTGTCGCAGCCCGCCGTTTATCGTTTACAAATTATATGGAAACCAGCGTCCTTCTCAAGGAGACCATGTGAGGCAAAGAGTGGCACAGATCGTGGGTAGGTTATTATGGTTCGTACAATCACGGTCGATACCTTTTTATTGTGGCACAGAGAGTATGACCCTACATTGTGATCGAGAGAGCCTTCTCTTTAAGAAAGGGAAACAGGAAACACAGTCTTTAAAATCTAATACCCATACATTGCATAATGTATATAAGGTTAAACTTTATTATCATGATTGGTTCTACAGACGCTGGAGTTTGTTCAGTCATCATCACTGGATAGAACCCATGAAATACAGCTCATTACACAACATGTTACTTAAGATTCACGAGAAATGGAAAACCGGAGAGCTTAGTCAGAGAGAGGTAAAACCATTATGCAAGTTCTCTTAAGATTTTCAATGACAACAGAGATATGAACTTGTATGCAATTACTGCATGCTGTGTTTGTAAGGTGATACCCTTAGAAGGAAGATTAAAGGTATAGTTACACTGAGCCTTTTTTCTGTGGGATGAGGCCTTTTACCTGACCAAAAATAAGACTATTTTTGAGATCAATTTACCCTGGGACATAACCATGGAAACATAAAAATGTGCAAATAAATGACGTGTTAGTTAGTGAGATGTTATCTTCGTCAGTTGAGTTCCATAATAAAACAACCAACACGTTAAAAGTCCCGTGTGAAGGGCGCACATCAAGCTGTAAGTCCCACGGAAAACAAACTTAATTTTCGCGTTTGCCTCTTCTCCCACGCTTGGCCGTGCTTACCTCAGTTTTTGTCTAAGATAACTGGGGGAAGTGGGGCTTTCCGATCAACCGCGATTATTATTAGAGAATAATCACTAATCAAAGAAAACATGTGTGACAGCGTGTCCAGCCCACTTCAGCCTTTTCATATCGTGTCTTTTTTTGCTCCAGGAGCGTTCGCTAGTCAAGTCCCTTAAGCAGTTTACAGATAACTGTTGGAGGTTGATGATGAAATATCGAGAGGTATTCCCTGCCACTGATAAAGGAAAACTTGGACGATTGATCAACCTTCTGGAGTAAGTTAACCGCCAACCATATATTAATCCATAACTTTTGACTGCTTATTCCAAAGAGAGGATGCTAGTTACACCCAGTGGTACTTTCGCTTGCAATTTTTTTTTTTACTTGTGATTTCCACAATTACGACTCCCATTGAAGAAATGAGCTAAATCAAGTTTGGGCACTGTTTCTCTACTACCTCTCCAAATCGTGATTCATTTGCAAATTACGAGCTTAGACACGGGCAGCTTCTTTGATGAATATAATCTCGTTATATTTTGTTTATATCAGGTGTTTAGTGAATCTTTACAAGCTTGAGATTTTCAAAGATGTTGTTACAGAACCTTTGAATGTTCAAATATCCAATCTTCTTAAGGTGAGTCAGAGATGATGGTGATTGTTATCGCCACATATCGGAGATTTTATTTGTCAAAGAACTATTTTTTTATTACCTTTCAAGAATGAACTTGTTCAATTTGTGCTTGTTATTCGCCATAACGTATAAAAAACTACCATCTTGGACAAAAATATTGAGAAAAATGGACGTTACCATGTCTAATTTTAAGAAAAAGCTCTTGAAAACAATGGCAGCTACAAATACTCCCCCCCCCCCCCCCAAAAAAAAAAAACACCAATGTTGAAGTCTGGCTGGATCATTTTTGATCCCGAATAAACAACTTTGACCAGGGTGGGGCCACAGCCAAATCCGCGAGATAGGCGTTCTGTGGGTAAAAAATTGCAAAACTCTCAACACTTTTTTTGTAGCTTGTGCGGAAATGCAGAATGACCCCTGGGTATGCAGTTGCTTCTGGAGACACTATCAGTATTAATTCTTTATTACAGTTGTAACAACGCCAAGATAGCAAATTGCAATTTACTTTTATTATACACTTAATGTCAGATCCCAAGGTAAACCGTTAGTTTTGTTTTCCCGAGAGTCCTGATGTTTCCCGAGACGAAGTCGAGGGAAACATCAGGACTTGAGGGAAAACAAAACTAACTGGTTTCCCGAGGGACCCGACATTAAGACTTTCACTTCAACAGCATCAAAAGAGTAACCGGAGCGAACAAAAACAGTCGACTCGGTACTTTTAACAACACAAATTTAGTTCTTAAAACCACTGAATGAATGATTTACAAAGTACTTTCCTTATATTATCTGCATCTTTTTCTTCCACTAGCAGCTGTTTCTCTTCTGAGATGACGTTAAAAATCGTTGCGTTTTAGCTTGAGACTTCGTGTTTGTGTTCAAGTTGTTGTGTTCATTCACGAAAAAGAAAACTGGCAGTGTTTTTCTCGCCTTCTGTCACACCACTTTCCACCATGCTTTGATCGCGTGCTGTAATGTATCCCGAGCGGGGTACATTACTTAATGTATCACGATCGGGATACATTTGATTTTAGCCAAGGCCACGTGACCAAGAATCAACCAATGGGAGTCCCTGTTGGGTTGAGTGAAAGTCTAGGAATATAACAATAAGTGTTATTACACGTCTGTAAATGCCAAACAATTCTTCCTAGATTTGGTCATTCGTCAAATTCGAAGAGGGCTCTGGCCCTTTAACCTTCTCGTATAAATAAATTTTTTGTGTGTCCTAGGAATCTGCTCTTGCTTGGTACAAGAAGGTGTTTGCTTGGAAAGAGCCTCATACCAAGGTACATCTACGTGCATCCTGTCATTTGACTCTTTTTTACTCTCGGTGATTCAGTGTTTAACTGATAAAGGAGCGCAGGTTTCCTTAAGAGAGATAGAATACGGCCGTTGGTCACCTGGTGTAAGTTACATCAGAAGCATATAATCCTGGAGCGTATAAAATCCCCTTATATGTTAAGAATCAAGCTGTGTTTTTTTAGCCGTCCAATCAAAAGCACAGATTTTTTTTTCTGCCCTAATATGGAATCAGAGAAATGAAGATATTCCTGTCTAAAAATCATCACTGGACGGCATTAACGACTGGTCTATTCAGACGTTACTGAGGGAGTAAAATCGGCTGGAAGTAATTGTCTGAAATTTATCCTAGGCCTGAAGGAGCCTGATGAGTCAATTTTGTCTTGTCAGGAGGAAGTCAATCCTGGCCATTTTGGGAATAATATTCCGATTTTGATCGAATTTTACTAGGTAAACTGTAATTACCTTTTGTAGCTCCTCCTTCTCTTTCGTACTTCGCGATACAAGATTCTCCTAAGCACTCGCGCTACAGTCGCGCGTATCATTAATTCCATATTAAGACGTACTTTTTGATTGGTTCTCCAAAAAAAGGTTATCCGCGGCCGCTTACTAAGCGAGCGCGAGGGCCGTACTCGGGAATATCGGCCCAAGGTCGTAGCAGTACAGACCGAGCGCAGCAGGACAAATGGCATGGGCCCTGGTTACATAATATAGAAAGCCTTTAATGCTAATAACTAGGGTAGAGAGAGGGGAACTTAGTTAAATGTGGCCAAGTCTTTGTATATATTAGCGTTAGAATTGCGAGCAGACATTAAAAAACTCCGTCGTTGATACTGTCGGTGTTTTTGTTGTTACTGTAGACTGAGGAAGCCATGTTATCCGCTATGGTGGAGGTAGCTGACGCTTTAGTTACTGACATGTTTCAAGCCAAGACCTGTTACAGAAAGATATTCGCAGTGTGAGTAAACGTATTGTAGATAATTCAGTTAAAGCATTGACAAAGCAAAATTGGCACGCCCTAACTGTACTCTCGTGACTGTTATTTGCTGGCCAAGCTTTCCTTAAGTGTCCATGGCTCAATTAAAGAGGGACTGAGCAATACACAAGTAAAGCAAGTCTTGGGTTCGAATTTCGTTGGGACACTTTTTTTCTTCCATTCTGGTAAATACGTAATATTTAATCTCTCTCTGTTTCTTGAGACGATTTTAGGGAAGATTTGACTGTGAGGTCCTTTCTTTGTTTCCCTTCGACTCCATTGCTGCGCTTCCTATCCCGGATACCCTCCGATTTCTGCTATCTCCCCTTGTGGGTCATAGTTGCTACAGACACCAAGACATCTTTTTTAAAGACCTTATTTAGCTCAACCTTTGCTGTGGTACTCTTGATTAAAGTACCGCCGGCCTTTCATCGGACTTTCCCAATAGCTGGTGTCTATCCTTACTTAAGTCCTAGAGAGTTTTAGGAAACCAAGAGTATAGTTGGTTACCTTCAAACGTTCCCGCTGAGATCTAATTTAAGCGCAATGAGTTCTCCCTCTTTGAATACAGACCGAAGAGGTGTTTGTGTGAAATCCCTGAAGCGTTGTTGTCTTTTCATTGCAGAACGGATGTTAAGTACTTCACTACAGTATACAGTCAGCTGGAGCTGATGGTATTTTTTTTTTACTTCTTTTATTTATTTAATTCATATATGAGCAGCGTGATCAGGGTTTGTTGCATCATTCCTTTAGGGGGGCGTTTTTTTTCAGAGGGGTGCTTTATAAATGATTTGAAAGCTTAAATGACTGGCATCTGGATTTCTAACCGTTCGCAAACTGCCTTCCATGGGGACGTTTGACACCGTTGGCGTTCCTGCACCCACCAGACTTTGCTTTGGCTTGTCACGCAACACTACCCAACATTTGTGAGGAAGGAACGCGTGACGAAACCTTAAGAACTTCTGCGTAGGGCTATTGGCACACTTTTAGCAGCGTAATTTAGTAGCTCGAAGTAAAAATAACGAAAGAAATGGAAATAAACTTCATTTTGTGCAACCCTTAGTTAAAGTTAAGATACTGTTGTTAGTTCAAACCATTCTGTGCGTTTTTGTTTTCAGCTTGCTTCTGATGTACACAACACGATGAGGAACATAGACAAGCGCCTCAAACAGGAAAGCGGTGCTGATATTGTGGGAGAAAAACTGTTTGCATTGTACTTGGCAGTCAGGGAAGCCATTACTTATAGAAGCATTGGAGAAGCCAAGTAAGAATGCACTGTAGTGAACTCACACAACTTCAACTATTACCACTTCTGTCATAAGCTCTAGGGAGAATGGGTACAACCTTTTGCCGCAGTGAGTTCTGGGATCGTTAAGGCGGACAAGCGTTTGTTATGATTGGTCGATGGTATTCAAGGAAGGCATTAAGCACTCTTGCCAATCCTAACCGGATCCCGGAAATCGTTGCACCGAAAGCTTGTACTCGAGCGTTGAACTTGCAATCCGGAGGCCTTGAGTTCAAGTCCCCACCCTGAATGATACTTGGACTTATTCGCAGCAGAGTTAAAATCCTCCACCACTCTTGTAAATAAGGCAATTGGTTTGCCAGCTGATTTTCTTAACCTTCTTGTGTAATTAATTTCATTTATGTATGTCATTTATTTGCTCGGCCACACTTGCCTTTGTGGTATATAAAATATTGCTAATTCAGTTCGAGCCTGTTATTTTTCCTTCTTATGGCTAAAGACAATCTCAACAGACCCAGGGTATAACATTAACATTATTCACACAGTTTTTATCTGCCAACATCTCTTTTGCTCTAGCTAGTCTGTTTGAAACATTTCCAAAAGGTTGATCACGTTTCAAAACTCCTCGCAACTTAACTGGTGCACACAAAATTTTCTGGAGCTAAGGAATGTACCGATCAAATTTTCCTGGAAATTTAATCAACCAGTCAATACTTTCATTGTTAACCAAAAATTTTAGCTTCCTTATCATAATTTGCGGTAGTTTCCTACGATGGGTTTTCTGTGTTGTTGCTCAACCCTTCTTAAGAAGCCCTTCGGGGAAAAAACGGATTTCCCCGGCTTCTTGGGTAACTACTTTTTGAGGAGTTGCCTTGTTTGTGATATTTCTCTTGTTCTTTCTCAGGTCAGACCATTTGTATGCTCTCGATGATTACCATCACTGGTTTAAACAGTCTGTCATGCGGTGGCTTGATATTGCGCAAGTCAAAGCCAGAGAGCGAATCAGAAAGGCAGTGGAAATTGACACGGTATGAACCCTTCCTATAGGGCAGTCTATTAAATTATTCCTCTCGCGAATGCGAGTTTATAATAATTATATTATATTTGTCGGAGTAGAGAGGAGAAGTGTGTCGTCAAGTTACCATGGTAGCAAAATTTGTGGAACTTAACTTAATATACCATGATGGCGACAGCGGCGGCGGCGAAAGCGTCACGTAACGCAACTTCGCGTTCATTGAAACTTCTGAACAATTATCACAACTCGATCCAAAAACAGTGTGCTGCTCCTGCAAAGCTGCTGTTTTGCTAATGGTAACCTATGCAGTTTTTTTTTTTTTGACGTTCTCGTTGCTGTCCCCGTCGTCGTAGTGACATCTTAAAATCTCTATTAGAATATTCATATAACAGCTAGAAACCGCGGAGCAGCGAGAACATCGACTGCAATCGTTTTTAAGCCTTTAAGTCAAAAGAAAACGTCTCGAGCACCACATTAAACCCTTGAATATCCATGCGTCGATATCTTTACACCTCTATTCGCGAATCGGAAAAATTATTGACATAGTAGAGCAGCCAAACCCATATAAATATCTTGTCTTCCTCGGAATTCGTCACTTAACCGTTCGTGATCTCGATGAAATTATTTCCATAGGCAAGTCAAGAAATCTAAAACATATAAACTTGAAAAGTCAGGCTCCGTTTATCATCTGATTCCACTCTGAAAATTTACTTGAAGATTTTTCTTTTTAAAAAAGGCGTACTCGCCCTAATTCCCAGGGATAATTTTTATTTCTTCGCTTTATTTATTGTATTGTATTCTCAGTATTGTCTCCAAGCTCTGACGCCAACGCTTACTTTCAAATCGAAACTCCTAGTTTAGACCCTACCCAATCTCGTTCCCAGAGCCTGCGTTACCCTTTATCCAGCGGAACGGGCAACAGACGCTGTTGAAGAATCCAAAACCGGAGCCACAAACTCTTGGTTCCGGTTCAATTGCACCTACGTGAAATTGTTTACCTATTTAAGCAAGAGAAGTTTTCAAGGTAAACTGGCCTTGCTCGCACTATCGACCCAAATCAGGTTTTGTTTACGTGACCTTTGATCGATGTTTTTACTGAAGAAAGTAACATGAAAGGACTGTCCAAAGAGACCGAAAATAAAGACTGAATCATTTGTTAGTCCTGACGACACACATTCTTTCGTGCTTAGAATAAGCACAGCTGAATGCAAGTTTGAAAGCTTCAGTAACATGTACGTATGCATTGAAACGACCTTTAAAAAATAAGTCAAAGGAAATCTTTGAATAAAATGTCACGTCATTGTGGCGTGGTTTTGTGACTTATCGGGATAAACTTTTTGCTTATTTCAAGTCTTAAAGATTTGGGTGTACACAAATGACCTGTAAAAGTAAAATCAGCGTCCTCACGGTTTTTTGATTTTGCAAATGAATTTGCATGCGATGAACACGATTTTATCGGCCAATCAGAGATCTCCCAGGGCTTAGTGATCCTTGGTGCTGACCAAAAGGATCGCAGCCTCTTGAAACGAGATTGGACCCTGCCTAGTTTAATTACAATTGAAAGATTTGTTGTTTTTTATCCCCTGGACCTTGTAGTCGTCTTGTAATATCTTTTGATTCTTCGTTGCCTTTGTAGATTTTAAGGATTGATGAAAGTGTGAATCACTCAACTTCGACCGTTGATGCGGCGGGCTGTTTTTATCAGGTGTGTAATGCAAAAAAATGTACCAAAATGTTATTGTACCTATTAAGTGGGAGGTGATATTTTCCATGCGCAGACTTGTAGAACACTAGGATAATCAGCAAAATTTTTTGGTAGCAGTGCTTAAAGATAAATCCAATGTGAGCGAGAGTTGAAATAGCGAACGAGCGAAAAACGGCGGGAAGAGAGAAGGGGAGAGCCTGTAAGTTTCTTTTCAATGACTCATTCCGCCTACTTCCTGAAAAACCGTTTCTCGTGTCAAAATGTCAAATTTCAAAACGTCAAATCAAATGATTGACGTAAGTGTTGACGTAAACTGTTGCAGTTGACCAATCGTAGGGTATAAGAGGAGCTGGTACACTGGAATGAGATATTAACAACAATGCTTATACAGGACCTTACAGGCTCCGCTACTCCGTCTCTCCCCAGCCTCCACGCTTTTTTCGCCCAACTTTTCTCGATTCTAACTATCTTGGAGTAGGAGAGATGCTTTTATACATGGACTATTTCATATTTATCTATCACTAAGTCGAATCGTTTGCAGTCTAATGGTTTCTTTCTTTCGCTGGGCTTATTTGCAAGCTGAATTATGGACGAGGTCGAACTTGATGCTTCCAGATATCAAAAAACCATAAGGCATTGCTTTGAAAAAAAAAATAATGAAAACCACACTGTCCTCGCACGGAACACAGTTTGACTTTGCTCGTGGGAATCATGTATAGCGCACGCAACCTACAGATAAGTCTGTTATCTGCTAGCAGATAACTACTAACTAATCTGTAGGTTGCGCTGATACCCAAAATTAACTGTAGACTCTTCAGCCAGTGAGGAGACAGACAGTGGGTAAAACTTATAATAATACAAGTTATCCAGTTACTTGAATGTGACCTCCACTATTACATCGTTCACCTAACCGAACGATAGATAATTAACCTGATTAGCTCTGTGAAGTTCACGGGCGTGGCCGAATCTTCGCAGTTCCACAGTTTTTCAGCTGAAAAATAGTAATTATTTCTTTTGTTTTTGTCTCATTTGCCAGATCCGGGAGTTTTGGAAGAAGCTTGCTTGGCCAGACCCAGCTGGGTCATACGTGTTTGTCATGCAAATCACCGAGGTATGTGCAGAATTGAAAGCACAACACGACTGCCATAATTACGATTTAAGACAGGGATAGAGAGAAGTATGACGTCACGTTAGCATGGTAGCAAAGTAGTATAGTAGAGATGTTTTACTCCTTTTTTGCGCATAAATCTCATTAACTTGCGCAGGAATACATTAACGCCGATGACGTCATAGCCTTTTGTCTTTATGTCATGAATAAAATGCGCAGGAGTCTCATTATCTTCTCTTTTTTGTCTTTCCAATACAACAGAAACAATAGACCCACCATTCTTCACCGGTTTTACAGGTTTTTAGTTATTTTTTGGTCTGTAAATATCTTGGTTTTCGATTGATTGACTAGAAAATATGAAACGTTTTCATTGGTTAATTCATGGTATCTGAGGAATAAAGTCAAACTCGCATGTGACTTACAATCACTGAGCCGTAACGTCGATGTAGGGTCGATTTCCCGGGGGGGAGGACTCCGCATATGAAAGGGGTGGGGATGCTCGTCGGAAATTTTGAATTAAACCCCCAAAGGAGACCGATCTGGGCGTGGCCCAAGCTTTTTTGGACCCCTAAAAGAGACCATGTTAAAACACAGATAAATGAGAAAACTTGGATTATATGAATGGAATAAATAAAACGAATTAAGATATACATATCAAATATATATTTTTATATTTTTTCGCGTGCAACCCTAAACGAGACCTTCACGGCTAAATATGACGGTGTTTTGCAGAGAACACCCTAAATAAGACCAAAATCCAAAGTCCCCCCCCCCCCCGGGTCGATGTGGTCGTGGATGGAAATCAAAAATAAAAAGTAAAATTAGAAAGAGAAAATAAATTAATTGTGGAGGAGTAGGAGGGGTGTGGGGTAAGTAAAACATTGTGTTTTGTGCTAAAAAGAGCTAGTTTGCCTTTGCCCTCATTAATATGCACTATTTGCCCGCCAAGAATCGGTGAACCGGAACTAGGACAAAAACAGCGGCAGAAAATACAACCTGAATAATTACGTTACGGCTCAGTGATTGTAAGCCACATGCGAGTTTGACTTTATTCCTCATATACCATGAATTAACCAATGAAAACGTTTCATATTTTCTAGTCAACCAATCGAAAACCAGGATATTTAAAGACCAAAATATAACTAAAAACCTTCTAAAACCGGTCAAGGATGGTGGGTCTATTGTTATTGTATTAGAAATACAAAAAAGAGAAGATAAAGAGATTCCAGCGCATTTTATTCATGAGATAAAGACAAAAGGCTATGACGTCATCGGAGTTAATGCATTCCTGCGCAAGTTTTTTGAATATTTATTCTTAGCCGTCATTGCACGACTGCGTCAGGTAACTTCCTGATTGCACGTGCCCGCCTTAAGGAGAGGGTGAGCAAATTTTCTTTCCTTTTTCTCTTAGCTACGGTCGTTCCGGATCCCACTCAGACAATTTCACCAACATTTCACAAGTTAAATGAAATTTAATGAGATCGATGAAGTTGGTGACAGTGCGAATTCACTTTTTAATTGCCGTTTTCGGTTTGTTTTCCACGCTATCATGGCAGCGTGACGTAATTACTTCCCCTCTCTATGAAGCTAGTCAATTTAATTACCGGCTCAGCCTTGGTGTGACTTCTAACGATGGGTTAGCCCCCCTCCCCCCAAATGTCAGTGTCTTTAAGGGAGAAAGTCTACCAAATTGCTAAGGGCGGCTCCCTTTTTCAGCCAAAGAAACAACGCATTTATTTTAATTTATGTTATTTTTATGTCACTGATAGGTCTGAAACTTTGTCCGCGTGTTTTCTAGTTGCTTACCTTAAATTTTTACTGTGTTTAGCAAATTTGCAGCTGTGCCTGTTATTACGCTGATCTCCTTTTTGAAAAGATGATAGAACATAACTATTACGATGAGGACCCTTCGCAGTTTGACGTTAGTGAACAGGTAAGGTCCTTTTACCCATAGAGCTGGTGAGTCATCTAACACGAAAAACAGGACGAACTTGTTTTTTTTTTGTCAGTTCTGGGTGATGTGGTTATTTTTAACGTTTGTTATTAGAAAAGGCCGTTACTGCGTGATG
Organism: Porites rus; assembly: GCA_964035705.1. Lineage (NCBI taxonomy): Eukaryota > Metazoa > Cnidaria > Anthozoa > Scleractinia > Poritidae > Porites > Porites rus. Next base: position 9,828,390 of record OZ037997.1, on the reverse strand, counting down.
GCTTAACTTTTCTACTACGACCAGAATCAGGAGCCGATTTTCGTTTTTCCCTTCATGTTTATATTTGGTAATCCCAGTAGAGGTTTAATTACAAAAGCCCTAATTTACACAAAGAGGCAAAACCCAGAAGGATGCTGATTGTAATAGCAAAGTGACGTCATCGTGCAAATGGCAGCTAGAGGATAAGTTGGTTATGTTTTTGTCGTAGATAGAACCTGTTTTTACAAAATTAACATCATAACTAATTGAGCTGAAAATATATGTGACTCCTTGTATCAGAGAAACTTATTGAAGCTACTATGATGATAACAACAAAACAAAAGCAATAACGTTGATAAGCAAAAAAACCACCTCTGTGCATACGTCACTCACTTGTTAATACATTTCGTTACTGTCACCTCTGCACAACTCCAACGTGAAATGTCCTAATACGAGCTTTTAAGGACGGCGATCATGTGACGACGAATCTTAAAACGGCGCCATGCTGGTGTCCCAAACAAATCCTTTTCTTATGCAAACGCTTTTTTTTTTGTTTCAATAAATTTGCGTAAATGCTGGCCACGTGAGTGAAAACGCTCTATTTGCTTTAGAACGCAGTCTTAGTAAATAACATAGTGCCTTTTGTTGTTCACTTATTTCTGTCATTAAGTTGTGCGTCACACTGAACGACATTGAGTACATGCGTTTGTGGCTGGCGAAATTACCGGAGAGGATGGGCTGGGAAGAAGTCATTAATGCGATGATGGTAGCACACGGTGAAAGAGGCGGGAATCACGCGCGTACAGCGCTAGAGAACATGCTTTCTAGTTCAGATGAGGACATGCTAAATAAGGTTGCTGCTGCCGTCGAGCATATTGGACAGCGGGTATGTGGTTACTTTATTTATTAGCTTATAGCACGATATTTTAACAATAAATTGCTAGAGTATCCTCCCATAACCTATCTAACTGCAATTCTCTCGTATCCCTAACGGTTTTTCCGTTCACAATTTAATAGCAAGCTTAAGCGACCGTGACGGTGACGGCGGCGAAGACGTTACATAAAAAATGAACTCGCGCCGTTTGAAGTTTCATCGTTCTTATTCCGTCTTGCTCAAATTGGGGGCAAATGTCGAGGAATTTACCTGCAGTTGAATTCTAAAGCGCTGTATTTAAGGTAAAAAACAGAAAAGGAAAATCGTTGCCCGTGTCCACGACCTCCATAAAGCGTTGAATTAAGGAGTTTAACGTCGTAGTGGGGCAACAAAGGGAAGAGAAATAAAAAAGCGTGATGCAAGTGCAAAGTTGTTGTTTTGCTTTTTGCCGGTGTCGTTGCTTAGGCCCAGATCAGACGCCGAACTTTTCATGAGTCAAACGTAATTCGAATTACGGCCGTAGACCCAAACTATTTGGACCGCCTGAATTTATTAAGATGCTGATCTTAATTCCAGCCGAACTAAATTAAAAAGGAGAAAGAGCTCATTTTGGTCAAACTGCTTGCAAAATGCGTTATTATAATTTATGCGTTAAGTTAGGCACACGAAAAGGTCGGCGACTGAATCAAAGCCGTTCCAAAGTCTTTCCACAGTTCGAAATTCCTATGCGGCCTAAGCGGGAAGAACGACTGAGCCGTTGAAACAGGCGTTCCTAATTGATTCAGACGCCGAAATTTTCATGTTCGTAATTCAATGTATTAGGTTCGGCTCATGAAAAGTTCGGCGTCTAATTACTCTATTTATAGTTTGGTGCACCGATACTCACGCTGAAATCACCTAATGATAGTGATGTGCCAAACAGAAGCGCATTGGTTCTTGAAACAATTTTTTTTCCTTCGTTACACATTTGAATAGTAAAAACAATGTTTGTAAACAGTGATTATTGCTATACAATATTGTGAAGGTTATTTCACAGTTATAGTGGCAACAAGAATTTTATACTTTGCTATTCTTAGATGGGTGTGGACATCAAGAGATTTGTGTTTCAAATCTCCTGCGCCTCAGATCACATACCAGCGGAAGATGTAAGTTAAACATGACAAGGTTGCACAGTCAACCCAACATTTTATTGGTTTTCTTGCACTTGTTTTCCTTGTATCTAACTTCCTAACAATTTCTTATCCCATTAAAGTGCAACAACGTATTGTTTGTAATTATTCATTGATGTACAACAAGACAGTGAAATTCACCTGGAACAAGAGGCCAAAGTTCTTGCTCATTGTCTTACTAACCACTTGTCTAACTTTCTGCTTGAACTCTTAACGCCTTGAACACATAAATTATTACCTTTTTAACATCTTTCAGCAGTTATATATAAGAATCCAAACGAGTTTCTTTTGTGTGATTTTTGTTAAATTATGGAGTGTTTTTAATCAAATTTGTTGATGTTACTCTGTCTGACAGGTTGTAGGTGGCTTGCTTCAATATCTGGATGATGATCTGATGGTTCTAAACACTAGTGTAGTCAAATCAGTGTTTGAAAGGTGAGAAAAACCAGGCTGCGAATAACAGCAAACGTCATCACTGATGAAGGGATCTGGATGGGTTCCAAAAGCTCTGCTAAACTTTCAACAAATTGTTGGTGTTGAAGAATATTTTTTGCAATATGATGTCGCAACAGAAGAATCTCCACTCTGTCATAACAAAAACGTGTTTGTGGATTAGCAAGATTGTGTTTTGAGAAAGCGAAGAAAGGAACTTTATATTAAAGAACAGAAAGCATGATTCTGAAATTAAGCGGCCACTGCCGCTGCAAACTTGGGCTTGTATTGATGAAGTATGTAGTGCTGAATGGTTTATGATCATGAACAAGTGCGAGATGTCTCCTTCATGTGCTTATTGATTTTATTTTGTTAAATTCTTCGTCAGGATTCTTCATTTCATTTGGGAGATCGTGATCGAAAACTTCACCAATGCCGTAAAAACAAACTCGGGGGTAAGCATACATACGTTGTGTGTTTCTTTTTCATGTGTGGTTTTATAACCCAGTCTTAAACTAACAGATGCATTTTTTTCATAGAAAACTGCAGCGTTTTACCAAAGACAGTATGAGGCTCTTGAGGTAAAGCGCGGTATGGGGACTTGAATCATTTAGTTTTTTAATACGCACTTAAAATAAGTGGTTAAATAAGTAACAGAATGGTATAAAGCCATGGTAATTTGTTTCTGTACCAAGAAAAGCTTATTCCAAGCTTGCCAAGGTAAAGAACAGTAAGAAGGCTACAGAATTCCGTTAGATATGTCATAAGGACGCTGAAGGGTACTAAGATGGAAAAATTAAACGACACAGACAGATGCTTAAGAAAAAAGATAGGCGAGAAAAGTTTAACACAACTGTCTTCGGGTCAGTGTTTATTTTTATCTTTGCCACTTGATAATGATGTCATAAGTCATGATGTCTTAAGTGTTTAACAAAATTTAATTTGGTTCGTAAACAGATGCTTGCAGTTAAAATTAATAAAGTGAAGCAATCTCTGCTGACAGGAAGCAGCAGACTACGTGATTTTTTACAAATAGGCAGTCTCACCATCTCACTTCATCTCATTTCTTATAGCGCAAGCTGAAGTATAATATTCACAACGTTGTGTTCTGTAGTTCAACACATTGTGTGAACAGATTTTTGAAAGATTTCCTTGAAGTTCATCGTGCATGTTGATTACTTATCCACTGTACTCCAAAAGAATAGATCAGCTGATGGCCGATTGTCGTGCTTTGCAGATAGTACTGAGTTTCTTTCACGCAGATGGGGCTGGGCTTCCTGTGGAGCGCCTTCAGCTTGGGTTTTATAGGGTGAGTTCCAATCATGACCTTTTGTCCCTATGGAGAGAAGTTTTTTCTTTTTGCTTCAGTTTCGTGTTTTCTTGTGGTTATGTTTTTTTTTTCAGGAATGTTTGGTTTTGATGAATACATGTTTATTTTACTTAAGACAAAATAAGGGCTTGAGACCTTTTGTTCATATAGTGTTGTTGTTCAAAAAGCTCTTGTCCCGGGCGAAATTGCCGTTACCATTTTTATTTACATGGAGTCAACGTAGTCATTAGGAATTGAAATTTTTTCGTTTCATTTATGGAAACTCACTCATTGGCAAGGTCAAAGTATATTTCCATTGGAGTACTGTATAACTTGCGAATATCTCTCTCAAATAAAGCAGGAGATTTCTTCATCTGAAACTCTGTCGAACTTCTGAGTTCTGTTCTGTTCTGTTCAAGTGGCACAAGTGAATAGAACTTCTTGTTGACCCAGATTCAATTCTGTCGAACGTATAAGACTCATACGTCAATCAGTGTTCATTTGCCGAAACTACTGATAACACGGCTGGTCACAGAGAAAGTTCATCTTGTTAACCAGACTTATTCTTAACTTATGTGTGCTTTATTACGTTGCACAAATGTTCTATATCAGTTTTCTTATGTACTTTTGTTATTTCCCATAGACTCTGGTTGAAACCCTCAGCACTCGTAAGCTGTCCACGATTGAATTAATACAGCATTACTTAGCTGAGAAGTGCAAGGAGCAGGTATGGATCGAGTAAAACACACTAACTAACACACTAAAGAAACAGTAATAAACGTTATCCTGCATTAGAAGTTGTTACGGACAAACCACATTATAAACAAGACCCCCATAATGGGGATACTATGGTCTGCAGGCTGCGCGATACAGAGGCCTATTTCATTGTTTAAATAGTTTCAAGCCTGTTTGCATTTATCTGAAATCACTTTTCCCCTTCCCCAAAAAGTCAAGGAATCGTCCCATTGCAGGAGGGACGGGACAGGCAAAGCCTTCTTGGTTATGCGTATGCCATTTTGTCTTTTTTTTTTTAATTTGACATACATGCTACTCAGAATTTTGGGGGGGCTTTGCCACAGGCAGCCCAACAGTAAGAAAAGCAATATCTCTGAACGTGTGTCTCGCTTTTTGGTACAATTCTTTACTGTCCTCTACATAGCCAACTATGTCTTGAACTGATTTTGTAAACAATGCGACGTCGTATAAACAGGACGTGGATACCTACACTTATTTTCTTGCTGAATGCACTTGAGTGAACTGAAAAGAACGCAAATACTTTCTTGGTCATCTTAATGTATTTTCCCTCTCAGGAAAAAGCCGAAGAAAAGTACGGGGCAGTTACATTTAAAGTATTCTTTGATTTTAATAATCAAAAGCTGCAAGTGGAAGGTAGGTTTATTTGTACTACTCTTGATACTAAACATTTTTTTTTTTACAAGTTATTAGAGGCAGAAAGCCTTTTTAAGCTTTTTTAAGCCTTTTAAAAGGCTTTTTAAAGTCTTTTTCTGGTGTTTTAATTATATTTCATACTGCTAATTCGTTTAGTTGCATACTAAGGTTCTGTCAACAGTTGTTTTGTTATCCCGTGTTTTTATCAGTGCTTTTATTGCTCAGTATAATGACTTTTGAAGAGGCATAAAGCAGCCATTGTACTGGTATACGTACTTTAAATGACTAAGTGTTCTGATCTCTTTTCAGTATTGAATGCAAAAAACCTTCCACCTTTAGACACAAATGGTAGGTGATACTCAGCTTTGCTGTGCTTTAAATACTGATTTGGGATCTTTTCAGTAAACTCATTTGACTCTCATTTACAGTATCCTAATTTACAGTCATTTTGAACAAAGGTACTGGCAGATTAAACCTCTACTCAACCAACGTTAAAAAAGATTAAATCCTGGCTAAACCTGATAACAGGTTTTTATTACAAGATACAGCTATTTCAGTTAACGTTGTCGGAATTTAAGCCCTCAAGCCCTTCGTGACAAGATAGCAAGCTCATTGTGGTGGTTGTAAATCACTTAAAATTAGGTCATAAATAACGTCGCGGTTGTCAATGCTATACTAATGATATAAAACTTCAAAACTGTTTACCTTTGTCGTGCTTCATAGTTGAGTTGGGAATTTTGTATCGAAATTTTACAGCGGTAATTTCAAATAGCTGTATACATATAGACTCTTCTGTTGTGTAAACAGGCCACTGCAGTATGGTTGTTGTTAATTGATTTCCAGGATTGTGTGACCCGTATGTGACATTGAGGCTGTTACCAGAGGATTTCTTTGGAAGTGAGGTCAAGAAAACGGAGACAATCAAAAATAATTTGTTCCCTCTATTTGACGAACAGTTCGATTTGTAAGTAATGATGATACCATTCAGTGTGGATGTTGCGTATGGACTAGGCTGAGTAGGTAGAAATATACGTGGATGACCAACCGTCAAGATGTCTGGATATTGGGCCCAAGGTTCGTGTTGCGTTTTTGAGGTCCATAAAAGCTCAAAAACACTGAAAGTCAACCACATCTTGTCTGAACTTGTTTGGTCAATAAAGGTTTTAGTATATGGCCCATACAAAATCTGTTCTTGAGGGACAAAGTGGGAAATTCCGACCGTTGGAAATACATTTTGCCCTCTCGCGGAACTAGCCTTGGTGCTGTGTCAGAAAGGTCATAATACATTTTATACCAAATTGGCGTCAAATTGTCTTATTCTTTTGTCTTTTTGATAATTGTCTTTAGTGATAGTCGATGCCCCGTTTCAAGGTAACATTTCTTTAAATTCGGCAAGTGAAATCGAGGCAAAGAGTTCTAATGAACACAAATATAACATAAGGGTAGTGTTGCCGCCATTTTGTAATAAGGTGTATTAAAATGATAGTCACGGCCAGTCAGTGTCAGTCACAGTTGAGATTAATTTGAAAGACAAAAAAAGATCCTGTTGTTGCAGTTTGTTAGCTATGTTAAATATACCTGCGAAACTTACAACAGCACATCCTGTGCGTAACCACTGTTCAACAATTATTGTTTTACTTATTGTTTTTGTCAGTGACGTTGAACCCGATCTGTTGAAAGAGACTGGTGCCTGCTTACATTTGACAGTGATGGACTATGACGTGTTTTCAAATGATGATATTGCTGGTCACGCGTATTTCAACTTGAATAATATTCAGGGTTTGCGTGAAGTTGTAACAGGGGGCTTTGGGAGCATACCTCAAGAAACATGCAACATCTTCCACCCAAAACCTGAGGGACAGTACTTTGAAGGTAAAGAATCTCTTTTAAGTAACTTTACTATTCATTCAAAATATTTCCCCGACTCTAATGGGCTAAAAGCACACGCATAATTCACCATAATCAGCTACTGATGACCAAATTTGGAAGAATTTTGCGATTAATGAACCGATTACGTCAAAAGTACAGCTTCCTTCCCGGTTAATGCACCGTTAACCGAGAAGACCTGGGCACGAGGTTGAGTTGTTTTGTTTGTGAAAACAATAATGACGGACATTTCAGAGTAAGAACTAGGTTAAATAATAGCTAAAAACATGGCAAGAACAGCAAGAAGACAACTCGAAGGGCGTCTGCTATTTAGAGAATATCTGCGGAGCTGAACAACCCTAAACGTGCACCATCGAAGATGAACTTAACATCGATGGAGGTAAGCATGTTTTAGCTATGTTTTTAAACTAGGAATTATTTTGAATGAATAATAAAACAATTATTGAATTCGGCTTTCGTATCATATGAAGAATTACGGAGATCTAGGAGGGTGTTATCCGCCTCGGCCTACGGCCTCGATGGATAACACCCTCCTCGATCTCCATAATTCTTCATAAGATACTCAGCCTCATTCATTAATTGTTAGTATTTCTGCTAGTATGGGATGAGGGCGGGGTATAGGAAGGTTGAGGGTACCCTCTCTAAAAGATGACCCTTTTTTGGGATTTCCCTGTTTCGTTAACATGAGAAATGAGTGGGTTTTTTGCTTTATCTTCTTGCTAAGGTAACCCGCTGAATAGGGCAACTTTTTGAATGTTCAAGCCATGCCAAGGCTGAAGGCCCAGAGGGTAGCTCTGTGAACAGTGAAGTGAAGTTACTCTCTCTTTTGGCCTCGCCTGTTCACAAATGTCTCGGGTGAATGTTTTAAGTTTTTTATTCGAACAGGATCAATTCATAATTATAGTTTCGAGACTTGATTGTAAAATTCAGAGGATTCTTTAGATCTGAAATCAGTGAATTAAGCAACCTAAAAGAATCATATACATGTAGTCTATGGTTGTCAATTTTCAAAGGTCAAGGGCAAGAATGGAAAGAACGTCTATCGGTTAACAGTCAGCACCGAAAAATGCTAAGTAATAGACCCAACTGACCGACTAGGTTGAGTACATTAAAAGATATTAGGCCGGTCACCAGCTACCTCGCAAAGTTTTAATCTTCTCTGAGACACTTTGCCTTCATGTAACGGCGGACTGTCTGTTAGACTTATCCATTAGAGTAGGGTTACTCATCTTTCATGCAAGCAGCCTACAATGGAAATGTCCACTTAACTCAGATAAGCTACCGTGTCTATTGCAGTTCTCGAGTCACGTGACGAAGAGCCAGCGCAGCTGTTTGTGAAGGCAGAGAAAGACTTGTACGAGAGGACAATTAGTGCGCATGAGTGAGGAGCCGTAGTTAAAAGCTGAGCAGAGTCTTGTAGTTTCCCTGGGGAAATAGCAATAGTGTGTCATGTTCTGATGGAGTGAATGTAACCAGCCTTTGACGAAGGTTACTTGGGTCTTAATTGTTTCTAGTTGATTTAACAGTCTATGATGTTACCTCTCATGAAAAAAGAATTTTGTTATTGTGTTGTTCCAAAAAATGTCCATCCCCCCACGGAGGGCACTTTTGTTTGAGACCCCTCCAACCCCCCTGGAATTTCTATTCCAGGGGGTGCATGTCATACCCCCCCCCCCCCCCACCCCAACCCTTGGAATTTCCGTAATTTTCCAACTTGTTTGGGTACCCCGTGCAAAGAATATTTACCTCAAGAATGCCGTTGCACTATACTTTTATGCGAAAGATAATTGCGTTACAGTGAATACCACAGTATGTTGTGAAACGAAGCAACAGATAGATAACGAAGTTTACTAATGAGCCGTCGACAATCGTGTTCATAAACTATCGTGCAAGAAGTGAAAAAAGCACTCATCCTACCGCAAATAATAGATCATCGACGAAAACAATAATTTTTGCTTTGAAACACCGATTAATAGTAAAATAACTGATAGCTTGCTCATCAGTCTTACTCAGAGGCCCCGGAAAAAAGACCTCGAGAGGCCACCCCCCAATCCCTCGGAAATTGCCGCCTTTTGGACTCCCCCCTCCCCCTCCCCTCTGAATTTCTGTTGCCCTCCGTGGGGAATTTGGATATTTTCTGGAACTACACATTTAAACGTGAAATGAGAAACATGGAAAAAAAGAAAAAACGAAACGAAAAAAGCAGTTAAAACTTGAATAAACTAGGCAACAAATAGAGGCGCAACGGTGTCGTGCGGTCCCTAGACACTGCCGGACCGGTTTCAGTGAAATCAGCGCTTGAATTTCTTCTTTTGATAATCAGAATTTTCAAGCAATTGGTTTTCCGTTTCTTAATCCGGACTCATAACTCCGCGTTGGTCGGCAAACAAGGCCTGGAGCGAAAATGAAAAGAGGAAGTGATACTAGTAAAGTTTTCTCTCGACTCCAGCCAAGGGCGTGAGGGAGATTCGACGCTTTTTTGGCCATTGGCGCCGTTTGAACAGCGGAAAAAGACCGACTGTTTTTCAATCGATATGGATACCGTCTTTAGAATTTTTGATAAATAGTTACCGGTAAAAATGTCCTATCTCGAAAATGTAAGAAAAAAAATTTTCCTTGTAAGAAACTTGAGAATTTTTTTAGTAAACAAATAACTGCAAAGTTGAAGGCCAATAAGTTTTCTCGTAGCTTGTCGTTTGTACAGCCTGGAGTCTCTGCTATCATACTTAACCTCATTTCTAGGCACACTAATGTTTAGTTTGGTATAGTACCAGGTCTCTTCCACAATGGGCTTTTTGGGGGTCGCTAGTGAGACTGGATCAGTGTTGTATCGCCGGAAGTGCACCAAAGGACCGCACCAAAGAACGTTTTCATAAGGACGTGTTCGCTTTCTTCTATTGGTCATCTCGAGATCGCACTGGGATTGGTCAAAATTTATCCAATGGTGTAAATCGACATAAGGCCGACCCAGTCTCCTCACGCGACAGTTCAAAACAGTAAATCTGATAGGACGTTATTGTAGTTAGATGATAGAAAATTAGATAAGTAGATTCTTTATTTTTATACTTGTAAATGAATATAAATAAAATAACTATGACGGTCTTGATATCAGTTGTTTATTTTTCTGAGAATAATTTTACAAACCAGCGGTGGATTGAGGATATTACAACTTAAGTTCCCCAACTACCTTGATGTATAAAGCTGTTTCTTAAATGTTTTTTCATGCGGTTTCTTACCTAAAACTCCCTTTCCCTTCCCTTTCAAACGCCTGCCACGCAGGCAAGCGGTTTCTAGATGTTAGTCATTACATCTGCAAAACTCAAACGACTACAAGTCCATTCTTGAAACTTTATCAAGTACAGTGTACAAACAATAAACTCACAATTACTGGTATAACGATAAGGAAATTGCAATTTCTGTACATATGTTGTGTTTACAGTGAGCATGGCTAATGTTCTGCATAGTTGAATAGGGCCTTTTCAGCGTGCAACAAAGGAAAGAGGAGACGTCCTTACGCAGGTTAATACTCTTACTAAGCACTTAATTTTTCTCCAGGTGATCCATGAACAAAAGATGGAATAATTATAACTGAATTCCTTTTTTTTTGTGCATAACGTCATGTGATTAGAATAATATGGTTTCTTACAAAACGTGACCCTTAGAAAAGCACATCTTCGAAAGTAAGCCAAAGTAGCCTACTTCGAGCACCTTGACGTTGTGTAAAGAAAAATAGTTTGTAAAACACTAATCGTTATGTATATTACAAAACTGCCTGACGTTAAGTTAAACCACAACAAACGTTATTTATAAGGACAATAATAGATGCATTGAATTATTGGACATTAAGGTCCGCCTGGAAGCTTTTAAGCAGGTAACACGCTTCGGTGAGAAAAAACAGTAAACATAACAGAGTGGACCTTAGTCCTGAAACAACAGAGCTTAGTGCCAGGAAGAACGAATAAAATTGGACGTTTGGAAGAGCTTCGCCCAATCCAAGCTCAAATCAAACGTCGTTCACTAGCAGTGGGGCAATTTTATGGATAAATACAGTGAAGCAGAGAGCAAACGGATCACTGACTGGAATTAGCTTGCAATTGAGCCAAATATGGAGCCTCGACCTCAAGCTTTTTGCATCACCCAGAATATGATTAAGAACGTGCTATATTACACTCCTACTAAACAACTTTTTGGCTAAATTTTAACGCACACTTGTGTCGTGCAAATTAATCCTTACATATGTATTTTTGTGTTAATCTGTCTTCTCTTCAGGCCCTCGTGATAACTCTACAAGAAACCAATAAATATACACCATGTGTATCAACTACTGTTTATAAATTATATACAATGATGTGCATGCTATGCGCGCTATGATTGGTCGTTGCCCGTGATCTATAAGAATGACGTCACGGGAAACTTGTTTTGTTTTCTTCAACATGGGGCGCGGTTTTGAGATTATTTCGGATTAGAGCAAGTGAGACCCTCGAAAAAAGTTTAGCAGGATCTATTTACAAAGAAGAAAAATGGAGAAACGGAGACAAAAAGAGCTCTTGACTACTAGAGAATGCCTAAACCATGCCACTTCTGTCTTTTAACCACATTTTGACGTCAACCAACAGACGCACGGCAACGTGGAATCTATTTGTTCAAATAGAATAACACCATGAAACGATTGTACGCATGAAAAAAGTCGCTATAAGGGAATTCTTGTTGATTTACTACAGTCATTTCTGGTCATTTACTTGCGTTAAAAGAATTTCTAAACGTCCCTTTGAATCTTTCGTGTTTATTGTAAATTCAGCCCCCACACATCATTCTAAATCTGTGTTCTACTTTCAACACTGATGCGAATTCTTTTTGTGGGACAAGCTGAAAATTTGCCACCTTAAAATTCGACGTAACTCTAAACATGAAGGTCCTGGCGATTATGCCTGTGCGACGTGTCTCCTAGCAGCGGCCGGGACCGTTTGTTAAAGTGAGTACCAAAAGCAGCCTAGATTCTAGTTTGGAACAAACTACTTACAGAGAGATGAGGAGAGCGGCAGTTACCGGTATGACCCCTGGTCCTGCCAAGATATGACCTAAACGGTAAAGCAAAAATGAAAACACCAAGTGTTGTAACCGTGAATTTAACACTGCTTCCCCAATTAACAATTTGTAAAACATAATTGCCACCGCCCGCCGGCCAAGAGAAAGAAACGAAGAATACCATAGCAGCCTTACTTGACTGCCGGATTGTATTTCCACCTATCGTCTACCCTGTCGAAGGTAAAACCTGTACAACAGCCCACGATACTTCATCCATAGCCTGCGTAGCAAGCGTTTCCGTGCGGTTTAGGAGCAAAGAACGAGGAACGAGAGTCAAAGACCGCGCGAAAAATGGCTGTTGTTTTATTTCTCGCGAGGCCAAAACCGAGAATCCCGTTCCTCGGTCTTTCTTTGCTCCGAAACCAAACGGAAACGCTTGCTACGCAGGCTACTTCATCCACGACTGAGCCCCTTCTACTCATCTTTTATTGGCTCTCTCAAAGAAATATTGTCGTAAATGTGAAAACGACTTAAAGTGATCTATGAATTCTTATCTCTATATAGGTTGCAATACTTATAATTTTGTCTCGGGTCTTTAAAATGAAGTTTATAGTATTGCATTGTTTTTATTGCATGGTGTTGTATTACAATGCATTACCTGCTATTGATTGCTCTGCACTGTCACTATTTTATCGCATCGCGTTACGTTACATTGCGTTATATGTTTTGCCGGCACGGCGTACGCTTTAGCTAAAACGACGCGAGACGAACGAAACTGGCGGGAAGCGGTCACGTGGTCATCTACTGTTTCTGGGCCTTGTAAAAGATAGAATACGATGATAAAAACTAACCTTTCCCGGGCATGCAATGGCTGCAAGCTGTGTAACAGGAGATGTCTCGTTCAATTTGACCATAATACATACATTCCGTGAAGTCACATCGTGGTTGGTGGATGGTACAATTTCTTATTTGTTGAATAACAGGAGCCCCTGTTTTACAACACTTTTCTTGACAATCGGTTGTTTCTTTGGTTTTCCAGTCAGTCCACATAACTAAGACAAATGATAAAATTCAGTTACTTACATCCCGTTGACTACCCTAAACTGAAATAATCATGTATTTTATTTAACTAGTAGCTCTTCTTCTTCATGTATTGACACTTAATAAGTGTTCAAATTAGGACTGAGTATCTTTCAATCAGAACTTCATTTCCGTGCGGAATTTGTCCTGGAAACAAGGCTGTTTTAGGACACTCACAACACGTACATTTTTGCAAACGCACGTGCCTTCGAATGTAAATATTTAAAGGGGTTAGCTACGTCACGAGGATATTGCTGTTCTAGGTCAATTCTGTGCAAAAGTAATCACTTACTGCCTTTACTCCTAAATGCTTCTGTAGAGTTATGAAGAATATATCAAACAAATTCCATCTGGGTTCACATTCATCATCATATTTTTGGTGGTTTTAGCAGGAAATTCTTGATCTTGACTTTCCTTCACCAGAGAACACTATCCCGATTTTTCAAACAACATAATTCGAGCCAATTTTCTCTTCCCTAGGTGCTTCAGGAAAGTCGGAATCTCGCTGTGTTTGCCTTATAATTAAATACGTCATCCTTACCAAAAGGAACAGATGATGAGACACCCATAGCCATGACAGATGTTGGTGATATTTCACTTGGAGACACAGTACTGGTAACGGTAACGGTTACTGTTGTAGAAGACATAGAACTCGAAGAAGACGACGAGGAGCTTGTTGTACCATCACCCTGACCCTGACTCGTGTTTGATTGCAGAATCAGCAGGAACATCATGGCGCCGAGTACAGCTTTTGGCCACATCTACAGATAAAAAGTGCTTTTATAGCCGGGCACAATAACCCGGAGCGAGCAACTCTCATATGAAGCCTTTCTTACTGCTTTTTCGAAGACTGGTTATTTAAAACAAGTTATAGATAACTTTTTCCTCGGGAAAATAAAAACTCCACTCAGAATGGCTGTGTATTCGTGATACAAATTAAAAGTTGAAACGAAAGGGTATTAAAGTTACCTTTGTTTTGGTCAGTATATTTAAACACTGATTGGTTTGATCTTAAATAAACTGGTTTATGAAAGCATGCTGTCAAGAGTATATGAGAGTTGCTGTTAGAGCGAAAATCTACGTTAAAAGGTTTCTACGTTTATGTTTGGTCAAACGAAAACAGTGTTACTGACACAGTTATCTTTCCCTCAATTGCTGTATGAAATGCTTCACGACCAGCTTAATTTTTATCAAAATAACTCATAAGCTGGTCTTCGTAAAAAAAAATGAATACACATTAAAGTGTCAGGTAGGTAAGTGTCATGAAAATCACAGTGAAAAAACCCTGGCCAGGGATCACTCACTTGTACAAAGTTTTACACAACAAACAAGACGAATTGTTAGCATCAGGTTCAAATAATTCTAATTCTTTTTTGAACAATTCTTCGAGGTGGAGATTTTCACAGGATTTTACGGTTTTTGTATCAATATAATAAATATTGACTTGTTTGTCAAGGTATGTATGATTCACGCAAACAAAAATTAAATTTACTTTTGTTTAATAGTTTTGAAACTTATAATGAGTTTAGTTTGGAAAAAAATATAAACTGCCATTAAGAACGTTGGTATATCTTACCTTTACAAACATTTTGAAATTATCTTATTCCTCTTGCACGCGTACAGTCTAACGCTCAATGTGCCTCAAGTCTTAGTGTTCAGTATTTTAAACTCTATTTGGTTTCTATGGAAACCGAATATAGATTGCAATTATATCTACTTGGCTAAAGCGACGGGTGGTGTTGGACTAATAAGAGAGAAAACAGTTTCACTCTACAAGAGATACGAAAACTTCTAAATTGTAAAGATAAAAATCTCAAGAAGGGAGCTCAAGAAGGGAGAGAGAAAAAGTTAAACCTATTTTTTTTGTTAGCAATGCTTAATGCACTTATAATCCGTAGTGGAAAAACGGAATGTAGGGAACCGGTTAACCTCTGAAATATTTATACGGTTATGTAATTGGCCTTATATTCTTTTAAATTTGATTTTGTTTAATGTTTTTTAGAAAACAAACGAGCCTTCCTATTCGAAATGCAACAACTTCTTTTGTCAGTAATGCATCAACAGCTAATTCTCGACAATAAATGTAGTCACACAACTGTCAAAGGACACCCATCCATCTAACACTTTCTATTTACAGCCTGAGACAGGTGTCTTGCCAATCATCTACAACCGCTTTCAACATTTATCGTTGTTTCTTTAAAATCCTTTTCACGTATTACATCATAACTGTTAATAAACAGAAAAAAAACTATAGGAAAATAACAACTCAAACAAACAAAAACCAGGCCAAAGAAAAGCACGAGTGGCCTAATATTATTACACTGTTACCGAGCAACGAGTAGTAACCAAAGGCAACAATGAATCAAATATTTTTGCTGACATCATTACGATGCAATATTACATCATAAAGTGTTACATGTAACAACTGTGTTTGGGGCTGCTATTATCGTTATGAATAAAAGCACTTAATCAATAGTTCCTCACGAAACGACTGAACTTCACCCCTAAACCATTGTTTTTGACTCGGGGACTGAAAACGATGGAAGCAACGTTGACCTTCTCATTCTCATGAGAAAAAAATCCGCTCTTTAGGGCGGGCCTCTACTTGTTTTTCACGGAAGAACAAAAATGAAGCCAGTCAATAAGAAGGCCTGTTGGAATAAACTAGCTTGAAATAAATTTCAGCAAAAGCAGGGCATGCATGTATGACTCTTCAATTAAGGATATAAACTAACTAAATCATTTTTAAGAGTTGAGAAGATAACAGAAGTAGACGCGGGAAAAGGTAGTTCGACAGAAAGAAACCTGCATACTAACACAAAGGGGTACTAATGGTTGAGTTTGCTGTTTAATATACTTGAATCATCTTTGTTCGGTTTATGCCGGGGTCAATGGCAGTGTAAATAGACAAATAAAATTCACAACAAGCCTGTGAAATTAAAGCCGCGGAGTCTAGTTTTGTTTGATCTTGAGAGGCTTTTATGTCTAACGATCCTTCTTGGAGAATTTTTTTGTTGAGAATTTGTTGCAGCTGTCATAAACACTTTGACACCAAAATGTTTGGGGTGTTTAATTTACCTCGAAGAAATAAATATTGACTTGCTAAGTTGCTAATGAGGCTTTAAAACAATTTCATTTGGGGAAAATTATACTTTAAGAAACTGGTTGTAGTTCAGAGAGTCAACGAGGAGGGGATAATGATAGGAACGTTAGCTTTTTCAAATGACTTATAATCAATTGTAACTCAGTGGATAAAGCCAAATTTTTGTCATTGTTGCACTTTCCAACAGCTTTTACTTAAACTGGTGTCTTAATTCGCCTTGTGGAGTGTCAGTACAGTAAACTAGCTTGCCTTACCTTGCAAAAACTTTCAGAAGGACGGCCGTGTTTCTTTCGCATGAAAACAAACTTTAAATAAAGGTAGTTGAATCGAGTCTTTGTTTTTGATTGTGAACTTAGTTTCTGGGGAAACAAAGAAAAATTTCTATAAATTGGCTTGACGGGTGGTATTTATTTTGTAACATTTCTTTTTACTGAGACATTGGCTTCTGGAATGGGAAGTTTTGAAATATTCAGAGCAAAAAGCCTGAGAAAGTAATAGCGTTCTATGTCTATATGGAATTCGTTGACAGATACTGACCTGCAAAAGTGACCAAAATTTGACATATATCTGGTACAAAGCAGTCAAACATTTACAAAGAAATGTAAAATACTGTAGGTTGCAAATCAAAAAATTTACCCCTTACCGAAATTAAATTAAACGTGTCAATAATTGGTTTCTGTTAAGGTACAGAAAATGCTTGTGAATTAAAAATGTCGATTTACTTTTTTAAGGGCAATGTAATTCACCTTCATTTAAATCTGTATTTATGTTCCAGATTTCAGTAAATGATGATTTTGGAGTTAATATTATTCAATCAAACAGTTCCAGAAATAACAAGGCACTCCTCTAATGAGGGCTATATTGTTTACTTTATTGATGACTGAAGACAGGTGTGTTATAAAAAGAAAATTATTAGGGCTACTCTCAAAATGTTGTTACGGCCATTCAGCGAAACCATTTTTCGCTGGTGGCAATGCTATCTCAATTTTGAGGGGTTAAAAACTCATTGCATAACCAAGGATTTAAAAGAGGAAAAAAAGATGACCGCAACAACAGTGAACAAATTTGAACACATTATATAGTATAATGAGATAATAAAAAGTGGTAACCGGGGATACGAAAAAGGTAGGCAGTTCCTTCATTGTTTTTGTTTTACGGCGTATATATGGGCAAAGAAAATACCCGACATTTCACGACGCTATACCGCTGGTTTCCAGGCGAAATAACGATTGAGCAACGAGCGCAGAAATTTCACACTGACGACGTATCACTACACAGATCTGGGACGACGTATCACTACTCTGGGTAGCGCTTCTGATTGGTTGGAGTAAATTCCCCTTGAGGCAAGACCAATCGGAAGCAGTAGCCAGCTATGGGTAGTGATACGTCATCAGACTTCATTTCACAGGGAAATCAGAGGTGGCGTCGCGGATTATTAGCTTTTATCTCAGGCTATTTAACGTAGTATATACTTCTACATATATATGGTGAAGCAATAACAAGGAAAACATAGCAAAATTAACTAATGGGCCTGATTACAGACAGAATGACATCAGACAACACAAAGTTCTTTGTCAGTTGATGATATAACTTTAACAAAATTCAAAAGAAAACTGACTCAGAGACAGTTTAAACGTTTACCCAAAAGAATATACAAGAATGAAATAACATTCAAGTGTCCTTTACAGAGCTTGTGATGACATGAACTGTCAAAACACCGTCCTATTAATACGTCCTATTAAGGTGGCTGAACACAGTTTTGCGGGCCGTCAGCGGTAGCGCGTGTTTTAAATTAGACAAACAAACATGGCGGCGAAAAAAGTAATGGTACACAGACGGCGATTTCTCAAAATCTACTCTATAAAATTTTGTGATATTTGGCAAAATTTTTACTTTTATCGTATTTTAAATGATGAGAACTTTAAAATGGAAGTTGAATAGACGAATTTTGTAACACATTTAATAATTACGGTAGAATTATATTATTGATTATCTAAAAAACCCTCTGTTAAAATTTGGTCAAATAAGTTTCAAATGGTAATGATTAATTATAGTAAGCTGCGA
The DNA here is from genome assembly GCA_964035705.1 of Porites rus. NCBI lineage: Eukaryota > Metazoa > Cnidaria > Anthozoa > Scleractinia > Poritidae > Porites > Porites rus. The sequence continues at coordinate 9,810,079 of OZ037997.1, read as the reverse complement.
GTTTATGGGAAAATCTAATGAGCGAATTTTATGTAAACTGAGTAACGGTGAAATTTTAAGGTTGTATTTAATCGTTCACGTTGCCATGGAAACTACGAAAACGTCAAATTTTACCTGTCAGTCAAACTCTTTCATCAGTATATTTTTCACTTGCCAAGTTTCAGAAACTGCCAAAACTGTGTTCAGCCACCTTAAGTGGTGAAATCAGGACTGCTAATAGCCAATCAGATTGGAGAATTTTTTATAGCTACTTTTTTAACAGTTCTCACCACAGTCCATGAAGATAAAGGTAAAAAAGTAAACAACCATACCGTAAAATTCCGAAAATAAGCCCCTCCAAATATAAGCCCCCCAAAATCGTAACGCAAAAAACCCTCCGATAAATCACCCCTCCGAATATAAGCCCCGCGAGGGCTTGTAATTGGAATTGGCCCTCGAATACAAAGTAAAACAAAGCAAAAATTGGTAACTCTACCCTCCCACTGCAAGCTAGTAGTTCAATCGATTTTGAAACGCAAATTTCCCTCCGTACATAAGCCCTTCCGAATATAAGCCCCTCAAAAAGGGCCTTTGAAAAAAATGAATATAAGCCCCGGGGCTTATTTTCGGAATTTTACGGTATCTTACGTCGATAACTCTCGACAGTAAAAATTGAGGTCGACGGTGCGTTCATTTTACCCCCCTCTCTCCATAAATGCTCCGTTTTAAGGGTATTTAAAGATAGTCCAAGCCACTCAGAAAGAAGAGATGTTGAAACAAGGATGTGATGTCATCGGGGATCGAAGTTTGGACCTCGCGCACCGAAGGCTTTTTAAAACTGAATTTAAATGTGGTAATAACCATGAACCAGAGTTCTCTTGTTATGAATAATAATAATTAACTTTTAAACTTGGAACGGCCATAGCTTTCTTGCGGCCAAGTCCTTGCAGGGACACTGAATCTGAGTCTCCGACGGCAATCGATTTGTACTGGGGGGGGGGGGGCGGGGGTAATGGGTTCGGACTTGAGAGGTTGTGGATTCGAATTCGAATGCTAAATGCCGAAGCTCATGATATTCTTGTGTAACTAACTATACTACGCAATTTTTCTTTAAATGAGCTCGAAATCTGCTGGACAGAAGTTTTATCTACAGTGCAATATTAAGAATCCTGTAAATCAGTGTCACACTTTGATATGGCCTCTTGGTTTCTTCTCAGGGTCGCACTGCAGCTCTATAACATGCAAATAAAATAATAAGTGAAATCAGACTCTTTAGAATACAAATTGTAAGATTTCTCACGCTTCTTTTCTTCTCTACAAAACAGAATATCAACACATGCAAAACGGCTAAAGTTGGCAGAGTGAGGGCGTGACATCTGTCTACCCATCTTTTTTACCCTAAACGCGATTAACGTTTTGGTCATTCTACAAAAAAACTTCAAGGTACCCTTGTCTGCTCAATGTCATGATGTCCTTAGCTAGTTTCTTAACATCAAGTTAGTAACTGCGTATAATTCTTTTATTTCAGTTAATTTTTGTTTTTCCTTTGTTTAAAATTCATTAACATACATGACCATACCCAAAAAGATCCAAAAACAATAGAAAACTAAAAATTAACTACAACATAAACGTGCAATTTAGAATAAACTGTCCGCGGTGTCTTATTTCGCTTCAAAGTTTGTGCAATGAATCAGCCTTCCATTTTTCTATTGACGTTACTGTGTGGAGAGACTCAAATCTGCAAGCTGCGTGAACCGAGGGCGTGCAACCACAGTCAGTCAGATTGCCTCTTCTTCGTCAAAATTGCGACCTGCCTATCAGTCATTAAATTTATCAAGGTGATAGGTAAAATACATACATAGAGATAAGAAGAGCTGCGGTGATTAAAAGGAGCTCTGGTCCAGCCATGCTATATCCTAAACATTAAAAAAATAATTTAAAATGAGGTTAGGGTCGAGGGGTACAATTTTCAATCGTAATTCTAACATCGATTTCTCGATTTTTGGTGCGGTATTTTTTTTAAGTTGCGGTATTGAGGTTTTACAAAACCAAGCGGTTTTGCGGTATTTAGAAATTTTCGAGTAATTTTAATGCGGTTTGCGGTTTTCTTATGTTATTCGGTAAGGTGTTTATAAGTAATTCTGTGCGATTTGGCGGTATTTGTAACCCCCCCCCCCCCCCTCACCCTACCCTTACGCCCCTTCCTGGAGAGCTGTGAGAAGTGGCAAAAAAAATACAATTCACATTTACTTCTTCAATGAAGATGAGGACAAAATGGAGGGAAATTTGTCACGTGGCCATTTTTCCGTTTCTCGGCCTTGAAAAGATACAATTATAGGTGTGGTTACATTAGACTTTTCCCGAAAGCTCCTTATAGGGAAATAGCTTGGGTTGGGTTCGCTCTGGTTTTCGATCACTTTCATTTTTGTGGTTACACAGCTATCGATAAATATGCCCAAGGGGAAGAAAAATCTTGAGCACGGTTTCGCGGGAAACGTCGTTATTTTCGACCATTTTTTAATTTACACTTTTAATAAACCTTCACATCAATTACGCTTAGCAAGAGCAATTCAGCCATTAATTTTGAGACAAAAAGTGAAGACGTCGACTTCATTCGCGCTAAAGGACCTAAAGAAAGACCAATTCTCGCTCAAGATCTTAAGTACGGATTTACGCATTCTTGAACACCGATGAAAAGAAAACTTGAAAGGGTTTTTAAAGGTGCTATTTATTAAACTTAAAAACATTTACAGCAGCGCTCAAAATTCTGCTGTGTTTTCGCACCTTGAGTCCCCTTTTCGCGTACGAATGAACTCAACACAAAAACAACACATGATTTCCACTGTTTGGTAAATTTCACTTTCTCGTGATTGGTTGAGCCGCTTTGGGTTCTTAAACCCATAGAACCTACGTTGGGATCTGTCATGGGAAATTTTTTTGTTCTTTTTGACGTTTCCATAGAAATTTTCCCAAGGCAATTTCACTGTGGGGAAATCGGTCACACACAAAACGTTGCTTCCCCTTGGGCAACAGCCCATGGGTAAAGTGGCTAGTTTATATTTAACCGCACAAAGAAAAAAAGGATTCTTATGATAATATCTTACCTTTACTGGGCATACAGTGGCTGCAAGCCGTGTAACAGGAGATTTCCCGTTCAACTGGACCATAATACATACATTCTGTGAAGTTACATCGTGGTTGGTGGATTGTACAATTCCTCACTTGTTTGATAGCGAGGCCCCCTGTGTCACAGCACTTTTCTTTACAGTCGGTCTCTTTTTCGGTTTTCCATTCGTTCCACACAACTTTAAAATAATAAAAAGGAAAATCAGTTTCTGACTGCAGTATTGCTCTCTTGTGATTGTAAATTGTAAACATTATCATTACCACTTTGAGAGGAGGATTTCTACGTGAAAACTTGCTTGTTCTTTTTCGGATCTCTAGGTTTACCTGAATATTTCAAACAAGGAAAAATGCATGGAAATGCATATTTCCTTCGAATTCTGTCTAAGCCTTTTTCTGCATCTCTTTCATTTAAAAATCGTTAATCACTCTCTTTGTGCATAGAGAAAATAAGGGTGGTGAGAGTGCGTACCGCCTTACGCCTTTTTAATGGATTATTTGTCTTAAGTTTGTTTTTGGAATAAAGAACCTGATGCAGAAATTCCAAGAGTTGACCTATAGCCAAGTAGATAGAAATCACGTGGCCCCGCGCGTGGCTCGTGAAGATTAATCTCGATATATGATTGGCTAATGCCAATCCTATTTGGGATTTTACTAAAACAAATGGACAACTAGTGATACCTACCAGATAACATGGGTGAAGGACTGACTCCCCAAGTTCCAGCTGCGGTTGGTGATATGGTCATCCCACTAGTCTGGTTCACAATATGTGTAACGGTACTGGTTACGTCACTGGTAACAGTATTTGTCACCGTGATGGTCACAGTGTTGGTGACAGTGCTTGTAGTGGGCGTGTATGTTTGAGATGAGGATCCCATTGGAGAGGCCGAATTGCTCTCACTTGAAGACGATCCGGGAGTGGTGCTTGAATAAGAATTGGTTACAGATGGTGAAGCAGATACAGAAGAAGAAGTGGAACTAGCGCCTGATTGGACGAGCATTAAGAATAATATGGCAGCGAGTACCTCTTTCGTCAACATCTGTAAAGAAATTTTATTCAAATGATTTTCAGTTGCGTTTCAAATAAATTTATTTTGAGTAGTTGCTTTCGATATTTTTGTTATGCTTCGGTTAGTTTATTGGCTAAAAATTTGTCTTAAGATGTTTTAACGACCAATTGCAATTTGTCATTAACGTGGTATAAAACCGCCATGCTGGAGAGTATGGGACGCACTGGGACAAGAGAAACAAAGGAAAATTATAACAGCATTTTAAGGGCCTGTTTACGTGGAGGTAAGGGACCCCAGGTAGGTAACCCCATCAGGTGGGGTAACCTGCCTGTCTATATAATCAGTCTCATCTCAATTTGATCACGTTTTTATTATAGTTGGGTTGAATCACCTAGGCGGGTTGCCCTGTCTGCCAGAGCGGGTAACCCTTTCAGTCGGGGTCAAATTTTGCCATGTAAACGTTTCAAGGTGGGGTAACCTACCTGTATTCGTATTACATTTAATTAGTGCAAATACCTTTTCCAGAGGCTTTGAATCATTAAAAGTGAAAGCCACACAACTGAAAGGCTACAACAAGAGCAGTAGGTGAGAGTAGAAGAGCGTTAACCGCCAAAACACGTTGTTTCCCCACCATTTTTGTGCTTACGTGCCAAGCGACCAATAAGTAATCTTGAGAAAAAGTGAATCCCGGGATAACGGGGTTGTAAGGTTGCATGTAAACGGCGGTTATTTTTTTACCCCACCTGAACGGGTTACCTCACAAACCTGGGGTCCTGCATGTATCACCCACTAATGCAATAATTGACCACTATAGTAATACTAACTACTAATGTAATAAATACCAGCCACTAATGTAATACGAATCATTAATGTAATAAATATCAACCACTAATGTAACAAAAAGTTAACCATCCGTGTAATAATTTTCTAACTTTTGATGTAATAAAAAACTTAACCTAAAACTTAAACTTAAACTTAACTTAACTTGATTTGCAGTACGCACACTAACAATGTTGCCCGTTTCACAATCCAGGAATAAAACCTGTCTTGCAACAAATCAGGTTTTTGCAGGTTGCAGAATTTTGTTGCAGAAAGTAGAGAATAATTCTAATTTTTGCAACAAAATCTAATTGCAAAACTGTACTGTAAAGTAAATATAATTGTTTTTAATACATAGTTGAAGTTTTTACCCGACAGCGCGCGCTCTTATTGGTTACTTCAAGGTCACATGACATCTAACAATGAAACTGTTTCCCGCCAAAATCTCTGAGCGGGCACTGATTGCAAAATCTATGATGTCAGAGGGTAAAAGTACACTATCACCCGCGAATGTTGATCGACTACCGTCGTTACAGCGAAGTTTAATGAATTTTCCAGCTACATAATCTCGATCAGAGATTCCCGAGAATCTCAATAAAACATTGAGGCGATTCTCTGGAAAAAAATTAAGGCTGTTTCCCTCGGGACCAAGTTAGACTTGGTTTTAATATCTGGCCCTTTCAGATTAAAATTTTCTTTGATTCTACCTCGATCCCGCATACTCAGACTTAATTTACTTTGTAAGCTGCGAGTCAAATACCTTTATTTTTTTATTTGTTTTTTTTATTCTTTCCCAAACGAACTTAGTTTCGAGGTAACCAAAACAAATTTCTGTTTATTTTCTCCAATGAATTGACAAGTGGTTTAAGCTTGGACCATGGCTAAAACAGGAACAGTTAACTGGTGTCACAGAGGCCTTTTGGATTAAACGTGAGCTGTTAATTACAGATACTAGCAGAAATTAAAGCTTTAAAGAAACGTGTGTTTGTTATCTATGTCACTCAAAAAATAGGCCTTTCAAGTTTAAAGAAAGGAAACTTGGAAGACTCGGGAACTGTTATCCTTGAATTAACAATTCCTTGTGCCGGTGTTGAATTATTTATTAGTGCAAGTGATAGGTTTCAATTTTTTATAGTTTTGTTTTTCATGGCTCAAAAGCAAAATAATTTATTTCAGTTAATCTTGTTGAGGAGTTCTGTCAGTATTGCTGTTTACTGTTTCACTACCGAGGTAAATTCAAAACTAACTGGATGCACGGCTACTTGATATTTTATGTAAAATATTGCACGTCCAATGTAGTTTCAAGACTGCAACTAGCAGGTGTCCATATTGAATATAAAGCTGTTTCTAACTCTAACTTATACTAATTGTTTCAGTTATTAGTTATTATTCTGGTAAAATCATTGACTTGCTTTCTTGAAAGTAGTTATTCTTCAATTATTTCAGCACACCTTTTTAGGCGACAAAACTTCGCCATTCTGAAGTGCAAGCGACAGCTTGTTTGTTTAAATTGTCAAATTTGAAACGTTGCAAACTGTTAAGTGTAGACGGTAATTGATGACGAAAGCGAATTTTTTTTTGTCACTTAACATTTTGAAAGCGCCTGGAGCAGTAATCGCTTGTCACTTGTTTAGTGGCAATATAGAAATAGGAGAAAGTCGGAAACATTTTGAGTAGAGGCCACGGTTATTGAACCGGCTCTCTTTTTAGTAAAGGCTATGATTTATTTACAGTGTTAATGGGAAAACCGACTTCTTACATAAAATAATTAGAAAAATGGAGTGGTACTTGTTTAAGAAAGCCTTTTTGTGCGCACGTTCCTTTTAATCCTTTTTTCAAATGATCTGGACGCAGTAGGAAGATACAGTTAAACTCTCTCTTAAGCTATGAGTTGCACTAGCTAAAACGGCACGAAAACCACTATCGGATAGGGCCTGTGTTATTCATTCCAGTCTGTAACGGATCGAAGGCTGCACCAAGCCCGGCAATCGTGAAAAGTGAATCGTCACTCCTATAATAGGATAATTTTTTTACTCTCTGAGTCTTCATAACAGATCTTCAGACCAGGCCGAAGTACTTTTCATGTCAGTCGATATGAAAGGCTCTCCATTATTGTCCGTTCGTGTACAAAAATCTACGCTAGATACATGGCTTTAAAACACTTCAGCTAGTAATAATCTGAATAACAAGAATCCCTGTTTCCATCGATCAATTATTTATTTATCAACACATGAATAAAGTCATATCTGTCTCCATCGTTACACTTAGATAAGCACTGAAGAAAACTGGTGCGTACTGTAAACATAGCGATACGAATTTTTTTCAGACTCATCATTGGAAAATTTGTTGTTTTGAAATGAATTTCAAAATAATATACGTAATTAAACTGCAAGGGGTTCTGATCTAAGAAGGCACCCCTGGATTTAGCATGAATGATATATAACGGTTCATATTAAAAAGCGTATTTGAGGCTTATTTGACGTGATGCACTTTATTATGGATCCTCAATTGTGTACAGTCGCATCGTAATGTTTCTATAATGTAAACTGGCACACGAATGGTTTTCAGACAACAAGCAGCATTTTAGTTGCTACAAAACTCACAACTCAACACCGATCAAACAAAATTGTTGCCTGCAACATTTCAGTCCATGAGTTGCCTTTTCGACCGATTAGCCCCTACTAGGATCTCACTTTAATTTTTTCTAAACTGAATTGGGACCCTTCAGATGTGAAAAAGTAAACGTCATAGGACTTTGGTTCATACGAAATTTATCATGCCAAAAATACAAGAGCGATCTAAATACTTGCATAGTAAAACCAGTAAAGGATCTTGAAGCTCGTAAGAGAAGACAGACCGGTTTCGTTGTCAACGTACATAACTCATGTCTTCTTAGGGAAATATGTCAGAGATAGTTAAGAATTTATTTAAACAAATTTTGCCCAGGTTTTTTTTATTTAGATATGTATAGTGTCAAAAATATCTGATTTGTATATGTTTTTGGCTGTCAGCCCCAAATCGCAACCGCAACTATCGCAGTTTGACAAACTACACTGAACTCTGAAAATGGCGAATGAAGATATCCTGTTAGAAAAATAACGAAAATGACGGAGGTTTAGGACATAATTAGACATCTATATATTTTTTTTGCAATGTACTAGATGGAAAATACAGGGATGAAGAAAAAATGTAGTTTAAATACTTCATCCAAGAAACTCTCGAGGCTAAATTAATTTTTTGCCAAGCATAATACAGAGTTTTCACCGTATTAATATTTCCTGCCTGAAAATATTTCTTTTTGTGAAATCACATAATTATTCTGCGCCGCTCTTTTCCGCTTGATTCTTTTAGAAAAATACACATTGACTTAGTATAACAACGGGTGCGATAAATGAACGTTTTTCATACTGTTAAAAATGTCACGAGAGAAATTTTGGAATCCAGTAGTGAGGTAACTGGAAAAAAAGAGAGAAGAAGAACAACCAACCTTAAATGCAGTAGAAATCTTTCGCTTTCGTCAATCTTCTTGCTACCTGACGGTGTCACTTAATGAAAATGGTCGATGGTAGTGTTTTTAATGTTGTTCAGTCGTTTCCATGGGAACAAAATATAATTAAAATTGGCCTTCGAAAGCTGAAATTAAAAAAAAAATTACTGACACCAATATAGGTTTTGCTAGAAAAATGATTATTTTTCATCTTCATCGATATTATTTTTATCGTTATGGGAGATATTGCTTATCAATTTAATTTCTAAAATCTCAAAGGACAACAGACAGTGAAGGCAGAGACTACAGAATGTGCATTTAAAATTACCATGACCCTTGTAAACAACCGCATGAAACAAAATTGTAGAGTGGACCACTGTAGGCCTAACAATAACTATTAAGACGGAATCCACCAGGTAATTGAGTAATTTTAATTTTTAGTGGACAAAAAACCTTGTACCAGAATTATTTAAAGAACATTGCATTCTTTTTTACATTTTTCAAGTGCTATAGGTGCAATTAGTTATCTGTAATAGCACCAAAGAAAATATCTTATGGGAGCCCGAGAAAATGAATGACAAATTTCAAAAGAATTGTGAAAACACAGTTAAAATTCTGAAAAGTTCATGGACAAGATGTCATTTTGTGAAGTTTGACATTTATTTTCTAGGGCTCCCATAAGAAATTTCTTTGGTGTTATTACACATGACTAATTACATCTATAGCCGTTGAAATTGTAAAAAAGAATGCAATATGCTTTAAATTATTCTGGTACAAGGTTTTTGTTCACTGAAAATTAAAATTACTCAATTTCCTGATGGATTCATAAAGACTTTATTCCAGTTACACACCACTTTGGACAGCTGTTTTCATAGAGACTTTGTTTGCCATTCAAAGAATGAATTTTTAAAACGGTAGCGTTAAAAACAACCGCAAGTCTTCTTTGGCGGAAATGAAAACGACGGCATAGTTGATTTTACGTTATAAACGAGACTTGACTAAAGGCTTGAAGATGTGGAAAAATTTTATATGGGGTATTGAAGGGGATTTTTTCGGGGCATTCGTTTCTTAACTGACAACCTGGTGGACATGTATGGTCTTGCGAGGTCATCGGTGCTGAACTTTTGAACATAATAAGTATCAGTAATACTTTGCTCGTGCGGCAAGTTCAAGCAATTTGTTTAGATTGGCTAACACTATAGAAGTGTGCACTCAAAAGAACAGCCAATGGCTGCAGTAAAATAAACTTTAATTTTTTCAGAACCATTACTAGAATAATTCTGGTAGGTGAAAAAAGATGTCTTTTGAAATGGTACGTGAAAAACGGCAAACGAGGTATTTCCGCAAAATGAAAGGAAACTAATTATCAGGATACCATTGGTAAAATGGATAGATACTGTAAATACGGCTGAACACACAAAATTAATTGACTCACTAAGGGAAAACCATGTGATCAACGGTTTGAATAAACGGTGTCCCTAGGCATTAGCTGGCTAAAAGTTCTGAAATTTTGATTAGCTCTTATTGCCCCCAGTTGTAGTCCAAGTGAAAGGATTTGGTTCTATCCCGGGCCTAAATGACTTTTCTTATACATTCAAGTTTATGACTTCAGTGATTTCGCTGTTGGCATTTTTCTTCTGGTGGTATCCTGTTGACTGATTCGGGCTAATTCTTTTTCAACAAAAGAAACTTTTTTGCTTGGGTTTTTACGGATTTCTCCCTTATTTTTTGAAAACTTTTTCCAAATTCTAAAACCTTTCGGCTTTAAAAACCAGTGAACAATTTCAACTTCGCATTTGCTCTGCTGATTCAGGTAGAATGCCGGCTCCACTTTTGTGTTTCATGTACATTAATTAGCAGGAGCCCATCACAGGAAGCTAGCTAGCTAGGCTGCAAGAAAGACCATAGTTTGGAGTTCTGGCTTCTCGCGAAAATCTCACGCAGGCGCTTTAAAACGGATTTTGAGGAAAAACCGACTGTTTTGCAGTGTAGAAGCTAACGGAAACGTTTCAAGTGTCTGGTTAGTTTTCTCAGTATAATGGCCCTAAATGGAACCCGATTCACAGTATCTTAACTCTATTGAGGTAACTTCAGAGTCATTCGACAGCCAAATACCCTTGCCGAGACAGTTTTGATATCACTTGAAAACATTAAAACACAATCATCTTCCCTCAACCTCTTCATCCCGGCTGCCGGGATGATAAGACTGCAATCAAATGTTACCACCCTACCCCCTGTCCTGAGCTCTGGCCTGTGTTTCACGGCCCATGTTAGACCCAACTCCTCCAGCTCTTTCATCACTGTTCTCTGCCAGGTGGTTTTCGGCCGGCCTTTAGTTTTGTTGTCCCCAGTTCGAGCTCATCTCATGGCAACTTCAAATATACTGTCAGTGGGTATCTTTAGGACAGGGACAAGACATCACGGCTTAGGGGCCAACCATTTGACTTTTGAGGGAGGTTATGGGTGATTTAAGAAAAAAAAATATCCCCAGACTGATTTTGATTAAAAAAAAAATCTTACAAGGAATTAACTTCAGAGAAAAATATCCTGCACTGAAAAAAAATATCTCGCATGGCCTATAACGCTGGAAAAAAAATCTTACACCGTTGAATGTTGGGGAAAAAATTCTTTCCGCAGAGTTTTGGGGAAAAAATCCTTACCCAAACCAAATCACACATACACCCCCTCAAAAGTCAAAAGGACGACCCTTAATCCCATATTTTGGGTCACAGTGGCAATAAAGTCGCGTTTCGTTGCCTTTTTTCTCCTGCTTTTCGAACCGAATATTACGTCTTTTTTATTTTAAAAACCCATTCCATTTCAAACAGAGAGTAAGGGGACATACTGTGGGGAGAGACGAAAGCGTTGGATCTGTATTGGCCATGAGGCAGGGGTTGTCCGTAATGGGGCTCAACTAGATGAAACTGGTGAAAATTCAATAAAAGAATCCAACATTTAAAGTCAGTGCGTTTTTTTAATTAAAATAATTCCCTAAATACAATTTTCATCAACTATAAACTACGCTGCGCTTTACAGTAATGGTGCCATAACCAAGTTCAAGAGCTCCGTGTTTTTTTTCTAGAGTTCACAACATCCTGGTAAACCAAGAGAAAAATACAATAGAAAGTTTTCTTAAACATGGACTCATTTCCAAATGATTTGAAAATAGTCGGCGAAAGCATTTTTCATCGCTTGCGACAGTGAGTTACTTGACCACTACACTGCAATGAATATTGGTTTGGACTAAAAGTTTACGTAGCAATTAAAAAAATTAGCCTGTGACTACAAAACTTTTTTAGCTTGGGTTGTTTATTTCCAAACTTCAGACCAAGCCATGGTACTCTTGAGAACTGTTTCTTTCACCCTATTCATGTGTATACAAACTTGCGTATTATAAAACAAACAAAGAAACAAACAAAGCAGAAAAAAGATCTCCCTGAGAATGTCACATGGTCTGAAATAGGTAAACTAACAATCTAAACTAAAAAGAATTAATTGCAAATAATATTTGAAGATTAATGAAATTAAAATTAACAAAAAAATGTCTGTTTCCCCAGCTTCACTCGTTTGGGAGTTAGTTTTAGTTTGTTAAATATTCTCACAATAATCTACAAAGGAATATCCTGAACTCCATTATGTAATAATAATATTCAAATAGTCGCAATTAAAGAACTTTACGCATTTTTTTTCATAGAAATAGCACTACCTTGCGAATTTACTTTTAAATCCCTCTGTTCTCATATCGTTGAGAGGAAATTTGTACAATCGATTCCAAAATCTCTGATAACTTTTGAAAGCAGTAGAACCCCGGCAGATTTTTATCCGTGGTCATATTAAATTAGTATGGACCTTAACATCTGACATCGGCGACGCCAGTGAAAACGTCACTAAAAACTGACTCCAGTGCCGTGTGAGCATAGCCTCTGTTAACCACAAAATAGGGTACTGATTATGATAGCATTTTACTTTGAGTGAATAAAGCCTTATCCAGTGAGTTGAATTGCTGTCCAGTCGGTTAAAAATATCTAGCCTGTCCAGATAGTGACAACGCCAAAATGGTTCATAATAATTAATATTTTCAATGTTTTTCGTAGCGATATTATTGTCTTATAGAACAATAATACTAACTATAGAGGCCCGCACCTATTTACAATAGCACCCCCTCCCCCCCAGGACATTTTCCTGCAAAAAAGAGGAGGGTTTTTTGACGGCATTTGTACCTAAGGTGCTACTCTAAAGGTTTTGACTGTTGCAGGAGCTGTGTCACGAAATTTATCGAAATTCAAACAATGGGAACTGCTTGTAAATAATATGAGTCAAAATTAAACATGAAAAGGAGGTATAACCAGCACAGTAGTACAAAACTAGGCAAGGATGGACAAATTTAAAGAAGATTACAACGGACTAGAATTGTGGCTTTTGAAAACTTGTAAGCCTGACAGTTTTTCAAAGTTGCTTGTCGTGTTCCTTATAATGCTTGGGAGACAATTTGTTTGACACGAAGCAGTGATTTTGTCATTTGCATGTAGTTTCCTTCACAGTAATGTTGAGTCAGTTCCACAGCGAATAAGGACGCGTAATCAGCAATTACAAAGATGAACGAGACAGCCCGACGAGGTGTAACGGCCAGACTGTTTAAATGACCGCTGAGGTAAAAAATCGTCGAACGATCGACCACAAACTGTGAAGTTCAAGCAAAATACATTTTTGCCACAAAAACTAACAATAACAGATCACCGAACAAATGTTAAAAAGAACGTCAAGGCAATCTTGATTTGCTCGTCCTTAATCTGTTTATAAAACTATTGAAAAAATGTTTTGTGCAAATCACAGTCTTTCCAGAAAGTCTTCGGTTGATTTTGACAATGCAAAGAGAAAATAACGAACAAAAAATTAAGCTGTATCGGCGCTGAAGGGCGTTGTGCAAGTTATCCCTGGCTTAAAAATATAAAGGTGCTACTTTATTGGGAAACAAGAAGGTTTTCTACACTTCAGAACCTTAGCACTGTTGGAGAACATTTATCTAATTCTGAATATACTCCTTCAAGGTATTCACCTGTTTACAAAAAACATGTGAACAAAATATAATCTTACCCATCATGGAACGATTTTGACTACACACAGCTCATTCTTTAGTAAAATAAAGGGGACGTGTCGGTCACGGCTGGCTATGAGTTCATTTTGTCTATAATGCCAATAACGTGTTCCTATTGGCTATAGAACATGAGAAACCACTTTTGAATAAAAAACACAGCTTCGTGTTCACCAAACAAGTTACCTGAACATTATCGAACAATACAAATAACAAAAACAGTGAACTTTAGAAAACTGTTAGAATAACAAGTTTTCAAAACTGAAGCACAATTACAATCTTCATATTTTCTTCACGTTTTCCATCTGTGCCTCCTTTGTATTTGGTATGTTATTTAATATACCTTCTTTAACGTTTTGAACGGTTTTATAATTTTTTTTCAGTTAATTATGTGGCAGTTCTCATTGTTTCGTGACATAGCTTCATGGGCGGTTAATGCACTTAATAGCTTGACTGTCCAGTCCTGTTCTTATACATGACACAAAAAACAGCAGATGCATTATTTACCTAGATAAGAATTATGTATCACCAGTTCAATGATTAAAAAAATAAAAGCTAATTTAATAGCTGCCTCAGTCGCCATCTGTCATCTGAAGGAATTGTGCATAAGCATCACGTGAACATTCTCCTTTTGAGTTGAATGCAAATTTGTAATAACTTCCATCTGCACATACAGCTACAGAGAAATAACAAACGGATTGAGAAGACAGGAGATAGAATACCTTCCTGTGAAATGACTACTCAAGGCAAAACAAAAAGTGAAAGAATATTAGGTTGCCAAAGTTTAAATAAAAACTAATGTTATTAGATGTCTAAAGCTTTTTACTACACTGCTACAAACCAGTACTCTGTAATTTTAAAAAGATTTTATGCCACTTTCTTTAAATAATGAATATAGGAATTTCATATACTTAAACCAAAAAGGAAGTTTACCCAAGACCAATCCCAGTGTGTGACTATAACCAAAAATAAGTTACAAAATATTACAATGGAGTCTATCGTAAGTACTTTTCTAAAGTACTTTTTATTATATATGCTGCAAGATCTGCATGTAGCTCAAACTTTGGGGCCGGGAATGAAAAAAATAGAATGAGACCATTTAAAGTAAGATACCGAGCACTTTGTACAATGGTGATACCCGGTTGATACCCACCTGGTTAGCTGAGTTTAGAAGAGCATTGGCCTGCTGAGTGGGAGGAGGTGGGTTAAAACCCCAGCCAGACTAACCAAAGGTGGATAGCACTATCCACCGGATAAATCTCTATCCACTGGATAGCGCAATTCGTTTCCCTATTATTTAGAGCGGTTTTCACTTGACTGTTGAAAGTAATTGGTTTTGGTTTTGGTTTTGGTTTTACTACGCCCTTTGGTTCGCAAGTGTATTTACTTTGGTTTTGGTTTTACGACAGTCAAGTGAAAACCGCTCTATTCACTGGATAGTGATTTATCCAGTGGATAGCACTATCCAGCTTTTGAACAACTGGGGCCAGGGACTTAAAAAAGTCTTGTTATTGGCAGGGATGTGGCAAAGAAAAAGCTAAGCACGCTTTTTTACTAGTCAAACTGGGCTTTCTACTCTTGCACCTTCAACATTTCCCATGTCTTTGATTTTCTTTGCAATTTGAGCCAGCCAGTGGTAAACTCTTTTTCAGCTGGTGAAATAAGCCGGCATCCAGCTCACAGAGACATCCCTGCATTGGGCGGTAATGCACCTATCAATGTAAATCCCGTGGGGGGGGGAGTGCGGGCAAGGGGCGGGGATTTGATGCCTGAGAATATCCCTATGTCGGGCTTTTGATCGTGCGAAGCGACCCAGGGGTCGGGACATTTGACTTTGACCGACAGAAGCCTGGTATTCCTGGTATCAATTCAGAAGCGATTACCAAGTCCGTTCCTCGAGGCTTTCGGAAAGTCACGCTGTTGGAGAAGGGTATGAAGTTTTCATTTGCTTTAATCGCCATAATCTGATACTTTTAAGAAATAAGAAACGCTAGTGGAGAGAGAAAATACTTAATTACAGCGAGTAACTTAACGGAGCTTACGTTAACCTTAAATAAAAGTAGTAAGAACGTACTTTTGAAAGGTTCTTTTATTCGTTTTATATAGTATTATAGTATTGTTTGTTTAGATTTTTTCCCCTGGGGTGGGGTCTTTTTGACACTTTTGATTGACCTTTCGTTTCCCACCCTGGGGAATTTGATCAAAAAATTTTGAAATTTGTCAAATCCCCACCCCTTGCCCGCACTCCCCCCCCACGGGGTTTACATTAATAGGTGCATAAAGTTAAGCTGTTGGCCTTGTCCCCTTCATCCTTCTTTCATTGACCAAATGGAAGGGATTTTTGTAAGAAAAAGGGAAGAGTAGAACAAACAAGTAGGGGAAGTTCCCCTAATGGTGTGGTCTACCTTACACACATCATTCATATCATGGGCTGGGTGGGGTAAAGTATAAGCTCATATAATTAATGGGCTAAGGGCGAATGCCAGTTGAACCCTTGTATGCTGACCTCCGAGCTTACTGTTAACATGTTAATAATAATTTAATGTAAGGAGGGTACATCTGTTGTCCTCGCATCCACAATATTTCATTCACTCATAAATAGGATTAACATCTAACTTACCTATAACAGTGTTTTTCTCTGTTCCAAATGCACACACACAATGAGGATCACCAGGAACTTGAAATCTAGAAAAACTCCACTTGGAGCTGAAGTACTTTGGAAGAAAGTTATGTGCTGAAGCAAGACTAAAGAAATGGACACAGAGTGAACAGAAATTCACACTACTTTACCTCCTAAAGACATATTATTTGCATATTATTTACAGGTTTTAAGTAACACATGTCAAATTGATGCCAGTTAATGTTGTTTTTCTTAGAGGGTTTCTGATATTATGTGATGCTGTGTTTTTGTGAAATTACTGACCTCAATTGCATCCAATAGCATAATCCTAAAGCCTGCAGTCATGAGCGATGCAAGTGCAGGCATAAGCATAAATATAAGAGTAAGCATAATGCAAGCAATAGCAAAGAAGAAGCTTATGTGCTAGTTTTTAAAGCTGTGACATAAGTATATAGGCATAAGCATAAGAAGAATACAAGGTTCTGATATTCTTGTGTTTATGCTTAAGAACCTTACAATAATGTTCATATGAAATAATCTGCACAATCTTGAATGCACTGTAAGAATTAGCAACAAGTGTAGTTTAAGGTTATTGGGCATTGAAAACATCACACTGAGCAACTGGCACATTTTAGAATCAAAGTAAAAACCTAACGACAATTCAACATTAAATATTATTTTCTCCACAGACCAAAGAAATCACATGAGCAAAAAACATGATCCTTTTTGCAGCATAATGACCTCCTTGAAATTAATATACACTAGCATATGTTACAAGTGAAATTTTATTTCAGGTTAACTTTGATTTCACCAAGGTGGGGGGAATTCTCAATTTTCTTCGTATCCTTGCCCAAGGCTAGAAGACAAAGGAAACTGAGAATCAACCTAGGTTGAAAACTCTTAACCCATAATCAACTTTGACTGGTAACATATACATCAGAAGGCCTGCTTTTATGACTAAAGACAATGTTTAGGGTATGAAATCCATGGTTACAAAGTATACTGTAGTCAGAAGGGGAAAGCACAATCATACCTTGACTGTTTGTTTTTCTTGGGTTCTTCAATATCAAATATGTGCACAGTGCCATGGTCACTGGATACACAAAGCAGTTCTGAATCATGGTTAAAGTTGATACTGTGAATGAATCAAAAGTAGAAGGCTCCTTACCTTAAAGCAAAATAAAAAGTCATGTGGTGTGACTGTGTGGATGAACTTGAAATATTAAGCAAAGTACCAAGTTTTCTGAGAAAATCCACTTTTAAGCATTAAACAACCAAATCTAGCCATGAAATGTCGAATCACGTAAAAAACCCATCAAAAGACAACTTTTAGGTTTTTTGATTAACCCATTCACCCCTGAACTCCCCATAACTGCCTGTGAGGATCCATGCGTCCCTTCTGCTGCTTGTGACCTCACCAGTTTTAATAGTCAAGGACAACTTTGTCAGCTATAAACTCCAGAAGGTTGATCAGATCTTTCCAGCCAAACCAGAATGAGCATGACTGAGATTTGGTCAAGGAGGCCAGAGAAAAAGGCAAAAAACCATGTCATGATTGACCCAAAAATTCCCATGAAATCTTGTTCCTCTACCCACTGGCCTTTCCTAAGTTCCCAAAAGCTTTTCCGAAAACTTTTTCCACTGAAATGAAGTCCACTGAATGCCCAGCAAAAGAAAGAAAATTAGCAAAAGAAGAGGGGACTGGGGAGAGCAATTTTTCTTTCTGCACATATCCAGAATTCAAATGCTATAATGTTTTGCATCCAGTGGATAAAAAGGCCATGAAGTGTCGACCTATAAAATTATTGGCTCTGTGGTAAGTTTTTGCTCTTTCTAGCAGACAGTCACCACACAAAATGGCTTGACTAGCTTCAGAGTGCGTTTTCAGCAAAACTACTGGGAGCAAATGGGCTAAGCATTCACTGCGTGATCAAACATTGAAATTCTGAATCCTCAGTAATTTTTTGTACCTCCCATGGGTAATTTCAACCTTTTTCAGGAGGTAAAAGAAATCAGGAGTTTGCTGTATTTATTGTTTCTTTCCATAATAAATTAAGTTCTTACCAGTAAATATTAGCACTTCCAGACCCACGCCTTAGCTCATGAAGTTGTGTTCCACTACTTGTATCAAACACTCTTATTAAAGTTCCCTAGGAATAGACAATGTCCATTGCTATGTGCAGTAGTTCAGTGTCAATCTGATTATTAAAGGCACACTTTCCAGTGTTGACTCATTAAGGGACGTAAAGAGGATTGAGTAAGGGAAGGCATTGGAATTGACTGTCTGAATATTTTGGTAGCACTGTTTGTGAGTAATTTTTCAAAACTATTATTAATATAAACCATAAAAATTTACAATGTAAAGATAGGTGACTGTAAAGACACTCAAAGGTGTCACTTTGATTGCTACAAGAAGCCAGTTTCATCACAGCAAATCAAGTATTTTAACATACCTTTTCTGAGGCTGTAGCAAGCCTTGTTCCCTGTAAATTCATTGCTATGCAGCTCAGTGCTGCCTCATGAGCTGCAATCTCTTGTGGAGGTCGTTCTGTGTTGGCCAAATCAACAATCTGTACATGGCCTGTCTTTCGTGCAGGAAATGCTAATAATGAGTTGTTGCTGCTTGGACATAGCACACACAAACCTAATAAAATAAGGCAAAAACAATTTGTTTTTTATTTTTATTTTAGGGAAGAGGACAAAAAATCCCTAATCTATAAATTCCACACCCTGCACTTAAAATCAGTATCTTCTAAACGAGACAATAAAAAATCCAAAACTGGCCTTTGAAAAGTCACTGCAAAGTAAAACAAATTTTCCAGCACTTTCTGTTTCTCTTTGAAAATGCATGTTAATCACAGGTCTGTCTGTCTGCAGTCATAATTGAGCACAGACTCACATACTAAATTCAGTGTACAGTAAAGATAAATAGTTTGAAATGAGACAACTGATCAATGATACAATGATAACTGCACCTTTAGGGTTCAGAGCTGTTTCAAACACATGGAGCTGCTGAGGATTTTGAGTGAAGGTGAAGACTTTTATGAGCTCTGCAAGCACAACAACTATCCTAAAAAGGGAAACAGTGAAATTAAATGTTATCAGTAAATAGCAGGGCTTTGTTATGATTGACTTAGCTGCTAAAGAAACAATAATTCATCCATTGATCAGAATCAGCTGTTCATTTGTAACATACCTGTCTCTTCTCAGTTTCACAGCTTTGACGTCACTTGAAAAATCCAACTCAATGACACATTTCTTCTTCAAATCATCCCAGACCATCACTAGGATGAAACAAGATGCCAAATAAATAAATGGGGGAAATTTAACAAATACAATAGAGTAAATTAAACAGACCGACCATTAAAACTTGTGATAAGGCACACTAATACAATATTATGAGATGAAATAATAAATATATGAAATTCCTAAATTAGAACTGCAAGAAACAAGTAAATGACCAGCTTTCATGTTAGTTGCTGAATTGGTAGAGCACTGATGATGGGGGTGGGAGGTTAGCCAGGAAAAGCAAAAAACAGCCACTTTAAGATCCCTATAATTCTCCATATCATACAAAAGCCAAATTCAGTGATAATTTTAACCCAAAATATTTCTAAATTCAGTAAGTTCAACTTTTTACCCAAAATATTTCTTAATTCAGTAATAATATTTCACCAAAAATATTTCTTAGTTCTTATAGTCTTTTAAGTTTCAACCTTCTCATAGACTTTCTTGAAACATTTGCCTATTTCAAGGGCAGGTTTTTTCCTTCCTGATAATCCTCAAAAAGCAAATGACATCCATTGAGCAATATTTTTTCCATAGCCTTGCAATCACTCCATTCCTTTGTAGTTAGTAATTAAACAATTTCATCTTCACAGAGCAGTGAACTCTTTCACCAATATAATAGGAAGATAGCTTTTATGAAAATAAGTGAGGTTTCAAGGACTTGGAAGGGGATCTGAAAAGCACTTCATCATGATTACATTTGAAGAACACAGAGCCATCTTTGCAGGAAGCAATAATATGTGCAAGTTACGAGGCACTAAGGTGTTTCCAATGATTTTTTTCAGTAAATCTCATTTTGGAACAGTTTGATTTCGTCTAAAAGTCACTTCTGGTGTATAAATTCATTTCCAAAGGTCACTATAAATTGTTCCTACATTGCAAGCCATTTCCCAGAGCTGAAACTAACTCTATAATTGGCTAAAATTTTCTACTTCCTGTAGCAATAGAGGTAATACAATTTGTTTTTTTCATTTTTTCTTTTTCGCTGATCATTCCTGCATAATTGACATTAACTTTTGTACAGGTTGTAAAGAAAGAGTTAAAGTCAATAAGAAAAGGTAAAATATTTCTAACAGTATAGTTTATTGTCACCTTTATTTTTGGGATACTTGGGATTTTGCCCTCCTCCCACAAGTGCAAGATAGTTACAACGAAAAAGCATCTCAACATAGTTGATGCCTCCATCAGGAAAATCTGTAAGAAAATTGACTATTAATAGACACAGCTGGTTCAGTCTACAGATCTAAAGTAGCTTAATAAATCCTTAATGTAGTCTAGGAGATAGTCTGATGATAAACACAAATAGCAAATAGTTCCTTATGTATGCCAGACAGACAGATTAAACTTGGAGTATTAACAACATGCCGACCAGTTTACTTTATCATATCTCTTGTACAAAAACAGTTAACGAATAAAACAGATCACATCTGTGTTAACTGGGTACTGAAAAACAGGGCCCTACTTGTTTCCTTACCTCAGCAACGAATAAAAAACTTCTATGATAAAAGGAGCTGTGATTACTTTATACTTAAGAATTGCAACAATGACGTCACCGTTGTGCCATCGAAACTAATGCTGCACTAAAAGAGTGGTTGTAATGGGGTTGAGACATTCATTGTCATTCCATTCAGATGATTTTCTCAGTCTCTGTTGAGTATAAATTCTAAAGACTGTAGTATTACTAATTCTCAACCTGAATTTATCTAGTTTGAATTAGTGTCATGTACAAAGGTTTTATTTTTCATTTGAAATTTTTTGTCGTAAGCTTGATGCAACTGGTCTCCTGACATTTGAGGACAGCACCAACATCCCTCTCTCTGCCATAGGCACTGATCAGGGTGTAAAGTAAGTCAGTGTAAGAGCTTGCCTTTTGAGCATTCTGCAGTTAGCCAGTACTACAGGGATATAACCAGGATTTTTTAAGAGGTGCATACAATTCTCCAAATAAAATCCCAAAAAAATTCACTTGCCCATCGGGCAAGTTGAGAACAGAATTTACTAAAGCACTTTGCCTAGACCCTAGGCCTCATTTTTATGCGTGGCCGATGCGTTTCGGGTCAGGTGGTCCGAGAAAGTTTTTGAGGCCTAGACAAACTCGGAGAAGTGAGACATTTTGTCTCACTTGGGGCGGAGCTTTTGGAAGTGGGCGAGCTGTCAATAACTTTTCCGCGCTGATGACAGCAGCCATGGAGAGTACAGAGGATAAAGAGTTAAACCGAGCATTTTTATTCTATGCACGTTTTCATTATTGAAAGTCCTTTGGCCTTTCTTTTTCATTTATCTCATTAAACTAATTTGAACTTTATTTTATCTCAAAAACTATTGTAGGCTAAGCAAAACAGCGTCACAAAGAAATTATTTGATCAAGAATTGGAAGGTAAGCTAAAGAAATAAGTTTATATTTATTCTTGGATATAAAAAGCTATCTTTTGTTTCTCTATTTTCGCTTGCTCCTATAAATTCCTCGTTATCATTTCACTTTGAAATATTTTAAGTAATTTAATTTTTGGATTTGGAAGCTTATCAAACTAATCGGACAGGCTGTTGAATTAAGTCTCTAAATTTGGTAGAATGTCAACAAACTACTGTTTCAAATCTTTTTATCAATAAAGAAATATCATTTTAATAGTTCGTTTGAAAATGAACTAAAAGAGAAATTACTTGCACATGATACAGTAGTATTCTTTCAGATTCAAAGTAACATTTTTGTTCTTTGATAACAGAAACCAGGATAGTGCCAATCTTTAAGCAAAGGATATTCACGCACAAAGTTATTTATAGATTATTTCAGTTGAACGTGGGAACTTTTCAAAAATGCTCACGCATGCGCACTCCAACATTGTCTAGGTAGCCTGCGTAGCATGGCGGTTTTGGTAGAGCGCGCTATAAAGTAATAAAGGCGGGCGAGGGTAGAGAAACCGCGAGGAGATTGGGGCGGAAGCAACTTGAAAAACCGCCTGCATGGACGGGGGGCTTTTTTGAGTCGGTCCGTACGCCAGCGTACAGATCGTTCCGATTAGTTCGGAATGTTCGCCTGTCAATCAAATATTTTGGTAATCTCCCATGGGAGAGTTTCGAGGGACTGAACAAATCATCTCCGCAAAACAAAATCAAAATATCAAAGAAGCGTTGACCGGAGCATCGTTGATCTTGAATATTTGACGGGAAAACAGGGCAATTGTATTGAAGCCTAAACAGGAAATGGCCATTTACAGTCTTCTTCAAAGGAGAGATGTCATGGAAATTTTGTCAACAAGATTTGGCAAGAGCATGATCTTTACTGTCTTTGCTATGGCCAAAAAAGAAATATCCTCATCGAAAACCTGTATGATCACAATTTCCCCTCTAAAAAGTACTATAGACAACCAGATATCTGAAATGTTGTCACTGAGCTGTAAAGCAATGGACCTTATGACAGAAACAGTAAATTTCAGTGCTTCGAGAAAGTTCACCTCAATTTTCTCTATTACTTGGTGTTACAGAATAACACACTCCGGCGCAATACATCGAACAGTGTCCGCGATTGTGGTCGATGAATCGCATACCGTAGAAGAAAGACGCACAGCGTAATTCTCCATACTTTTTTGCTTGGTGTAGCTTAAGTTTAAGCTACAACTCAAATCTGAAGATCGCACTATACAGAAAACATTCACGGACAAAGCAGTGACAAAGAAACTACAAACCAAGGCTCCTTGGTTTGTAGTTGTCCAGATCCAGGCATTTTAGTCAGAAAAGACCAAAGAAACTAAAATATTTATTTAGCCGTAACAAAAAGCTTTAGGCTTTAAGAGTGGTCAAAGAAATTAGTACTTTACAACTGCATCTGAGATCAACAAATTCTAATTAGCGAAAATAACATTAACCACAGAAAATAATTACTCAATACAGATTAAACATACCAACTTCATGACCTCTAAATAAATGTACAACTTAGTGCAGCAAAAGTAAGATCTACTCAGTCAAGTTTAGAACGCAGTGTAGTCACCTCTGCGCGAGATAGCCACAAAGAAAAAACCTGTGTTTTTTCAAGCAAACTCCAATTCCGGCCAAGGTCACGTTTTACACTATATCACGAGCTTTTGTGCCGTGTTTAGGCTGTCAACACTTAAATTCTGATTGGCTGGGAAAACTGAAACCAGACAAGTTGTCAACAGGATGTCAAAATGAGTTGAAGGGGGCGGCAGTTAAAAAGGCTGCGAATCCAGGCAGGCGGTTTTTATTTTTCTCGCGGCTTCGCTGTTCGTTCTTGCGCGCTTCGCACGCAAATTTCGCGGCTACGCCGCTCCTGCACCTGGCTCGACAAAACCGCCATGCTATGCAGGCTATTGTCTAGGCGTCTCCCGGCCGTTCGTCTCAGATACGTCACTGAAATGCATTGGCCAAGGAAAAGGTCTGGAAAGACGCCGTATAGGGACTAGGCAATAAAGCACTCACAAAATCAACTAGCCACATGGGCTCACTGACATGACTTTCTTTGAATACTAGTACATTATATTACTTTCTGATTATATGAACGTTGACATTTCTGCTGTGGTGTCCAGGTTTTTGGACCCACCTTTTAATCAAAATCTCCAGATTCTCAGTTCCTGCAGTTTGGTAGGTCTGTTATATAAGAATAACGTCCAGGTTTTGAATTACCAAAGCTTGTTTCCTTCAGGAGATATAAGACTACTTTCCTGCCCTCTAGAGAGGGAAATTGTAAAATGGGTCTTTAAAAGTAGAAAAGTTTAACAGCTTAAAGCTAGTACCTACTAATCCACTATGATAATGATAGAAAAAGATCAATTTAATAATCTAATTAGTACGTTGGAGAACCACTGATAATATCATACCTTGGCGTTCTTTTTCCTTCAAAGGATCGCAATTGTATATCCTAAAACCTTTTTCCATGCCACAGGCAAAACAACCTTATATTCAAAGAAGGAAGTATGCAACAATTGTCAGTCGAGTCGCATCATTACGACATAAGGTTACATCCATGTTAAGAATGTACCAAAAACACAATACCTTGGTCTTGATTGAAGCCTGCAAACAACAGCCCATTGCCATACGAATTTGCGTGGCTGATATTCATTCTCCTCAGATACCTACTAGATCCAAACGAGAAAACTCACACATTTTTTAACTTTAATAAGAGAACGGGAAGAACTTTATAGTCTGCCATCTTGAATTTACGCACCCCACGTGATTGGTCCGACTAGTTCCTTTTAGAAGTATCCCAGAATCCAGTTGGAGTAACAACAACAAAGATGGCGGCCAATGCGAAGAAATCTTGATGTAGGAACATTTTAAACCCTTATTTAGAGCTCGTGTGGTTATGAATCCTGGTAGCAGAAAAATATTTCAAGCGAAGCCACCGGATAAGGGAAGCTTTCCTTTAGATCATGATGGTAAGTGGAAATTTTGAGAGAAATGGCGGTGGAGTGTTCATATAATGGCGCGCTGAAAAACCATAGTGATCCCTATAAAATATATGTTATAACAGGTGAATGTAAAGAATACATGAAGCAATATATGAACTGCTTGAAGAAAAACAACAATGACAACCATAAGTGCAGAACAGAGTCAAAGGATTACCTTCAGTGTAGGATGGACAGGTACCCCCTGAGATAATTTGGGTAATTTATTGATTGTACAAGGATACCAATATAAATAGATGAATGAATGAGTGAGTGACTGAATGAGTCAGTCAGTGAATGAATGAAAGAATGAATGAATGAATGAATAAAATGTAGGGGGCCCATGTACAGTGTGGGGTCATAAATCATCAAATTACCAAATGTGTTAACATTATTTATATACTACATTTCGAAGATTTTAAGAAATCCGTATCTAATCACATTTTAACCAGCTTTTGCAAATCAGGAGAGAACAATGGATTTTCTAAACTGGGTAAGGTTTTTTAAAACCACCACACGGGGTAGTTTATTGCAGGTTTTTGAGTAAAATAACTGTATCTTCACCTATGTGTAAGAATTTTCCACACAAGCACTACAGTTTCGAGAATTCTGAAAATTACACCTTTCACCTAGCATCCAAGACTTGCACTAAGTCTACCCCTTGTTATTAAGGGGTAAAATTATGTCGCACACGAAGTGAGCATTGGATGCGACCCAAGTGAACAGTAAAACAAATCCATGCAATGTTGAAGGTCTTGGGAAATTGAGTAGAGGTGCTTATTTAACTGAACAACCCAGTTAAACTATTCTAACCAGGTTACAAATAATTAGAGGAATTGTTTACCAGGTTATTAAAAAACTAACCTGATTGCTAAGTGTGGTCACAGCAAATGTAAACTTGCAGAAAACATTCAACTGAAACACCTAAATAAATATTGCACTTAACCTTTAGTATCTTCAAATTTCAAAGGAATTATTTTGATAACTTTACCATCTTGAAACATCGTCAGAGACTCAGTGTCAGTCAGTCAGGTCAGGAGGAATGATGCATTTGTTATGCCAATCCTCTTGTCCTGACTGACTGTCACTGAGTCTCTGAGAATGCACTTCAGCTTAATATTTACTATTTAGATGACATGTTGAGAGTGATTGCTGAGACATATTCCCCTTACATGATACAAGTTAGAAATAGCAGTTACTGTAAAATTCCAAAAATAAGCCCTGGGGCTTTTATTTTTCGAAGGCCCTTTTTGAGGTGCTTATATTTTGGAGGGGTGATTTAATGGAGGGTTTTTTTGTGTTACTGGTGTGGAGGGGCTTATACATGGAGGGGCTTATTTTCGGAATTTTACGGCAGTTTATTTCAGGTAAGAATAGCAAGAATGGCTGTAAAGAAATATTTTATTTTACTGTTTACTTTGTAGACAACTTATGGCAAAGGAAGACTTTCGAAGACTTGGGTATTCTGAGGATTCAAGCTCAAAGGGTGATTCTGCAAATTTGGGAAACTAAAGAACTATGGATTGTCAAGCTGACACTAGCAACTAGAGTTGCATAGTTTCCAATGATGTACGTACCTGCAGCAATGTTCCATCAAGTGCTCCACTTTTCCTTCATAACATTGCAGTGATTTATCATTGATAGTGGTATTGTGTGGTTGGCTCCATGAGTTGTTGATATGAAGCAAATCCTATTTTTTGACTGTCAACACTTACAGTTTTCATATGTGACAAGCAAAAAATAGCCGAAAGAACATAAAGAAGGGTTACTTGGGCATTTGCATTGTTTTCAGCTATTCCATAATTACCTTTCCTTCCTTTTCTTTGGTTTTCTAGTTTGTTTTTTTGTATTTATCTGCAACAACTTGGCCAATATCCAGCCATATTGGCCTACATGTAATACTTGGTAATGAGAACTGTAGTCTTTTGTACTTCATATTTTTCTGTTTTACATCCTGTTTTCTACTGTAGTCACACAGGCTTGTTACTAGGTCCCTACTTACTCCATTTAACAGCTCTAAGATCACCATTATTTTTATGCTAATAAAATCGCTATAGATATTAAAGAAAATAAGTTAATAAATCCCTCAAGACCTTGAATTACGAGTTTGTCCATCTTAATATTTTAGATACATGTATACTATACTAAGAAAGTTAGTATGCAAATACATAACCCAATATGAGCTTTCTTTTATACATTAAAGCAGTTGAGCCTCTGTATTTTAAGAGGTTGTTATGTTCGGCTTTAGCCACCTTGACCTTATTGTTACTTGAAAAATTTATATCTTTGAGAATACAACTGACCCATCAACACTAAAACATCCTAAGTTTCATTTCTTACCCAATCATTACAAGCCGCAGGCTCGATTTTCGGGGGATTGCGACGTTCAGCGTCGCAATCTTCGCATATTTCTGAAGGGCGAGGCGCCAAGTCTATTGTTTTGAACCAAGGGTTATATTACATCAAGAGACCCTGAGCCTATCTTAAAGCTGTCAACAATGTTCGTTTTATTGAGCAATCTTTCATCTTCGACACTTAATCCAGTTTATCTTAAGTGGACACCCAACCTAGTTGCTATTCACGTGCACTGTCGAAAGCATAATATCAAATAGACTTCAAAAATTCTGCATTGGAGCTTCACTCTTCGTCTTTAATTTTAGCCGACCCACTCAATAAACAATAAATAAGAACAATATTACCGAAAAATAATTACAACTGAGAACTTGATGAATAAACAATGAAAACAACAACTCAATTATCTCTCAGGGAGATCACCCGCCAAAGCGGATACCCGCGAGGTTTGTTCGGTTTCAACATAGACGGAGGAAATTTTTACATCGCTAGTATAAATCTGGCCTAATTGTCACATTTTATCGAAGAGAGATATTTACGCAAAAAAAAAAACTATCACAGTTCACAAATGATTTAGACATTATCTTAATATTTTACCTTAAACTGTCGAAATTAAAGTATTGCCGCCCGCGGACAAAACTAGTTTTTTTCCGGTTTCCGGTGTACATCAAACACAGGCATCACGCTGAATATTATCCAGACTGAGAGCGGTAGATCAGAAAAAAAAATCACAATTACTAAATTTCGCTTTTGAAACCAACACCACTTGTCGTAAGATTGGGCGCATCGCATAAGAGCTAAAGACTTAAGAGGGAGAGAAAATAAAAATCTACTGAATTATACACACTAACGATATGAACAAAAACAACAACTCAGTAACGACTAGCTAAAACACGATCGATTCAAGCTGTGACTTACTTTATACTTTATCACCGCTTCTTAAGTATGGGCGCGCTGCCTGTAAGCCATTAGGAAGAGGAGAGAAAAATCTACCGAATTATACAAACTAAAGCAATGTAAAAAAGCTGCATTTACTAGCTAAAACACGATCGATTTTAGCTATGTACTATTCACTTTAAGAAAATCTCCCTTCACCTCTTAAACTTGGGCGCGCCGCCTGTAAGCCAAAAGGGAGAGCAGAGAATAATCTACTGATTTACCAAACTAACACAGCGTATAAAAACTGCAATTGGCTAGGTAGTAACACATGATCGACTCAAACTAGGAATGTTTCAATCTAAAAAAATCTCTCTTCACCACTTAAACTTGGGCGCGCCGCCTGGAAGCCAAGGGGGAGAGGAAAGAGTAACCAAACTAACACAGCGTATGAAAACTGCAATTGGCTAGCAAGTAAAACATGGTCTATTCAGGGTACGAGTTTTTTACCGTTGAAAAAAATCTCTCTTCACCTCTTAAACTTGGGCGTGCCGCCTGTAAGCTAAGAGGGAGAGGAGAGAAAAAATTACTAAATTATCCAAACTAACAACGCATGAAAACTGCAATTGGCTAGCTAGCTAAAACATGACGATTCAATCTACGAGTTTTTTACCTTAAAAAATCTCTCTTCACCTCTTAAACTTGGGCGCGCCGCCTGTAAGCTAAGAGGGAGAGGAGAGAAAAATTTACTGAATTATCTAAACTAACACAGCGCATGAAAACTGCAATTGGCTAGCTAGCTAAAACATGACGATTCAATCAATGAGTTTTTTACCTTAAAAAATCTCTCTTCACCTCTTAAACTTGGGCGCGCCGCCTGTAAGCTAAGAGGGAGAGGAGAGAATAACCTACTGAATTATCCGAACTAACACAGCGTATAAAAACTGCAATAGGCTAGCTAGTAAAACATGATCGACTAAAGCTACGAGTGTTTCAATTTAAATAAATCTCTCTTCACCTCTTAAACTTGGGCGCGCCACCTGGAAGCCAAGAGGGAGAGGAGAGAGTAATCAAACTAACACAGCGTAAGAAAACTGCAATTGGCTAGCTAGTAAAACATGGTCTATTCAGGCTACGAGCTTTTTCCCCTTTAAAAATCTCTCTTCACCTCTTAAACTTGGGCGCGCCGCCTGTAAGCCAAGAGGGAGAGGAGAGAATAATCCACTGAATTATCCAAACTAACATAGCGCATGAAAACTACAATTGGGTAGATAGTAAAACATGATCGATTCAAGCTAAACGTTTTTTACCCTTGAAAAAATCTCTCTTCACCTCTTAAACTTGGGCGTGCCGCCTGTAAGCTAAGAGGGAGAGGAGAGAATAACCTACTGAATTATCCGAACTAACACAGCGTATAAAAACTGCAATATGCTAGCTAGTAAAACATGATCGAGTAAAGCTACGAGTGTTTCAATTTAAATAAATCTCTCTTCACCTCTTAAACTTGGGCATGCCGCCTGGAAGCCAGGAGGGAGAGGAGAGAGTAACCAAACTAACACAGCGTAAGAAAACTGCAATTGGCTAGCTAGTAAAACATGACGATTCAATCTACGAGCTTTTTCCCAATTAAAAATCTCTCTTCACCTCTTAAACTTGGGCGTGCCGCCTGTAAGCTAAGAGGGAGAGGAGAGAATAACCTACTGAATTATCCGAACTAACACAGCGTATAAAAACTGCAATATGCTAGCTAGTAAAACATGATCGAGTAAAGCTACGAGTGTTTCAATTTAAATAAATCTCTCTTCACCTCTTAAACTTGGGCATGCCGCCTGGAAGCCAAGAGGGAGAGGAGAGAGTAACCAAACTAACACAGCGTAAGAAAACTGCAATTGGCTAGCTAGTAAAACATGACGATTCAATCTACGAGCTTTTTCCCCTTTAAAAATCTCTCTTCACCTCTTAAACTTGGGTGTGCCGCCTGTAAGCTAAGAGGGAGAGGAGAGAAAAATTTACTGAATTATCCAAACTAACATAGCTCATAAAAACTGCAATTGGCTAGATAGTAAAAGATGATCGATTCAAGCTACGAGTTTTTTACCCTTGAAAAAAATCTCTCTTCACCTCTTAAACTTGGGCGCGCCGCCTGTAAGCCAAGAGGGAGAGGAGAGAATAATCCACTGAATTATCCAAACTAACAGAGCGCATGAAAACTGCCATTGGCTAGGTAGTAAAACATGATCGATTCAAGCTACACGTTTTTTACCCTTGAAAAAAATCTCTCTTCACCTCTTAAACTTGGGCGCGCCGCCTGTAAGCTAAGAGGGAGAGGAGAGAATAACCTACTGAATTATCCGAACTAACACAGCATATAAAAACTGCAATATGCTAGCTAGTAAAACATGATCGACTAAAGCTACGAGTGTTTCAATTTAAATAAATCTCTCTTCACCTCTTAAACTTGGGCGCGCCGCCTGGAAGTCAAGAGGGAGAGGAGAGAGTAACCAAACTAACACAGCGTAAGAAAACTGCAATTGGCTAGCTAGTAAAACATGCAGGGTGTCCAGCGGCCTGGTCGCTCAAAAAAATAGGAAAATAGGAAACTCAGGATTCAGAAAACAGGAAAAATAGGAAACTTTGTATTAAAAAATAGGAGAAAAATAGGAAAATCAATAGAACTTTCATCGACATAGATAGGCTCCCTACACCTCATCGGGGTTATAATAAAAGCTACGAGTCCTCAGCTTCTAAGTTCGCAGGGTTAAGATCAACTTTCACGGCTAAGAAGAAGTGAAAATGATCAGTAACGTAATAGTTTGTTGGCTCAGTTACGCTGTAATTAGAATGATATTTTATTTTTATTTTTTTAATTTTATTTATTTAGTCACTCACAAAACCCTATACAACATGAATAAAAGTTGTTAATTAAAGTATAAAATTAATGTGACAAGGAAGCCTAACGAAGCTTGAAGCTTATATTAATAGGCTTCCTTCAACTACCTAGTGAACTAAATTCATGGCTGAGTGCAGAGTGAACAAGATCAGAAAATTAAGTGACAGATCGGCTATCAGTGAGATAATTCTTTAATTTTTTTAAAAAAAACAAATATAGAAGGAGAGCTAATTAGTGAAACAGGCAACGAATTCCAGATTTTGGGTCCTGGGTAAAGGATACTGAATTACTTTTTATTTTTTCTACAAAAATGAGGTCTATACTAAAATGTGTTGGGTCATCTGCCTTAAAAACTGGAATCACTTTGGCTATTTTGAGAGATTCAGGGAACACACCAGTAGACAACGAAGTGTTTATAATGGTTACAAGAGGCTGGGCAATATTTTGGAAAGACTGATGAATTATCCTCATGGATATATTATCATGTCCAGGAGCTTTGTTAGCATTAGTGGTTGCAATGAAATGGATTCAGAAAGAGAGCTGCTCAAGAAATCCTTGGGTTATGAATTTGTGGCAGGAATTGACTACAGGTCAAGCGTGATTCTTTAATCAAAGGTGATCATATGCATGCAATTCCGTTTAAGTTGGCTGCAAATCTTTGAAAAGCTTCGAAGAGTTAAAATTTCTTAGATAGAAATTTCTTACGATTGTGTTGTCATTGAAGAATATTCAACTAAAAGGTCCTGTGAAAAGCTTTTCTACCATTAATCTGCAATTGGTAGCTGGTTGAGAATATGCTTGTTTGAGTCAAAAGACAGCATACCGTTCAAACCTCTATATAAGAGCGCTGTATATAGTGGTCACACTGTATATTACAGTCTGACTGAACAACTTCCCAAAATTTTCAGTTGCTTTATATTGCAAAGTTAACCTGTATATAGTATAATAAAAGTGGTCACCTTGTGTATAACGGTCAGCTTGCCTTTTCTCAAAGGTGACCGTTGTTCACAGGTTTGACTGTAGTTTAAGTACGGAACTAGGCTTTCCGCAGGGTATGCAAAGTGACACTGATCTATTAATTTGGTACCAGATTGTAAGTGTGTTATGGTTAAGTTCTAAGAAGAACGTAACACTCCTGCTTAGCTAAGACCAGTTCTGGAACCAAAATATTGGATCCTTCGTCAGTTGGTTGCTTAGGTATAGCTGTTAACAAAAGTTCACCAAGAGAGCTAGTGCCGTAAACTAAACTTGAGTCTGTTCTTTTCATGTAGCATACAGACTCCAGCTGGTCAAAGTGACTGGTTTTTTAAACCAAGAAGCTGATTGAATGATTTATCTGACCTGTGTTGCGAGAGGACTACTTGATCCTGTTTTTAGTTTCAAAGATGAACATAAAAGCGAGGAAGACTTCAAAATAAAATATAACATGTACAGATACTGAAATGCAGTTTCAGTGGGCTATGCACAATATTTAACAATTATTCCTCGAGCCGGAATGGGCTATTGACTCAGAGGCCATGAGGGCGAGAGGAATAATGTTTTAGTAAAATCCAACCAGTTGGTCAAAAATATCGAGAATAAAAAATTTTTAGCTAGTTAAAGCTAGACTAATCCTTTTTTGCCGCCAAAAACCCGCGCTTTTCGCTACTAGTGGGCTATAACATATAGCCTAGTAGTAGCTCAACCAATCACAACGCAGCATTGATAATAGACCACTAGTTGGATTTTACTAATATTCACACTAGAAAATTATACAAAAGGTACAAAAAGTAACAATATAACAATATTGTTAACAGAACTCTAATAGGCAATAGAGGTCATGGAAAGAAGAAATGTAACTGTTATTTTTGCTAATGTTAGAACATCAAAGTCAACATACTACTTGCGTTATGATAAATGTCACTCTAAAACACATTCAACTATGATTTCATTTTGAAATTTGTTACAAAATTTGGCCTGGCTACTAAAAAATAGGAAAAATAGGAGGTTTTAGTTTAAAAATAGGAGAAAATAGGAATAGGCTCAAAAAATAGGAAAAAATAGGAACTGGACACCCTGAACATGGTCTATTCAGGCTACGAGCTTTTTGCCCTACTGAATTATCCGAACTAACACAGGATATGAAAATTGCAATTGGTCGATTTAAGGATCCGAATTCTTTTTACTTAAAAAATCTCTCTTCACAAAATGCGTTCCTATAATCCATTCCTAGAAATTTGGATCTGTCAATCACTTTCGATGAAAATCTAACATCGTGCAGAAAATACTAAACGAGCTGGGCCCAGCGTGACATAAATTGAAGGAAACCATCACATTCACGGACAAAAGAATATCGCCTTTAGCTATTCAGATCCAGGAGGCACTTTGGAAAAGACTAAACAACCTAAAACTCTTATTTAGCCGCAAAGGAAGAGATTTACGTTTCAAAAGAGGTCGAAGAAAGTGCTCTTGCATCAGAGGACAAATCATGCCGACCAGAAACAATAACCGAAGAAAATCAATATGCGTGTCATGACCTCTCAGTATGAAACAAGCGGCAAAATTCACATTTACTCATTCAAAGAGTAGAACCCAGAATATAATATACCCACCAGAGAAAACAATTTTTGGAACAAGCAGCATTTTGGCACGAGGTAAAAGTCGTGTGTTGCCTATCAGCCCCCTTTTTACACTCTGTTAGATGGTTCGAGCATTTTGGCGGGATCACGGCTCTTTTGGCGCGTGTTGTAAATGCCCTTTGAATTATAATATTTGTGCGTTATTGTATAGTGATCGAGGATACACACAATACCAAAGGCAAGTAAATATTTTCCTCAGTTTTCCTCAGTGTCGTCAAACCGGCTTCACCGATGTGCTCGAACTCCGCATGCGAGAGCCATAACAAGCTGCTCCTCTACCTTTTAAATAATAAAGGTCTCTCTTACCTTATATCGGCGAACACAGTTTCTGTCCTTCGGACATAATGCGAAATAACATCCAGAGCTCTTCACGTTGAACTTTTGAAACCATTTCGGCGACAATATGTAACTTACCAGGTAACGTACCGAATAATTATTACTTTGGAGGGTTCGAATTCGACCTTCATAAAGCGCTAGATTTTGCCTTTCGCTTAAGAAACGAAAAAAATATTTCTTTTTTTTCCAAGACTTGCACCAAGACCCGTTTTTAACACCAACCATGAATTCAAGTATTTCCATTAAGTGATTTTGACGAGAACCATAGCTGAGTTAAAATATCTCGCTCCGATGGTATAAATTCGGCGCGCAGAAGACAAGCTCTGATATTTGACGCAAATTTGTGTCCTGTCCTAAAATGAGTTTATTGACAGATGAACTGACAGAAAGCGATTAATGTGCACACCTGAGGTGCGCAAGGAAAAGTGTCAAGACTAACGCCTTGTAGTTACTTGAGTCCAGTTTGTGGGTATCTCCATGGAAATTAAGGATCCCTGGTGCGTGCACGAAAATCGACCTTGCGGCTCGTAATGAATCCATTTTATTTAGGTGTCAATATATTGAGCTCAAAAAACATGTTACTGAGGACAATGTTTTTATGTTCCCTACTGAAGATAGCATTTCTATGTGGTCATCCTTATCATGCAGATTTCAAGCCATTTGTGGGGCAAAGGCCTTGAGTGTTCGTCTGGTTCCAGAAATCAAACCTTTGACCTCCCACTTTGCAGACCAACACTCTGCTAACTTATCTAACAATAAAGAACACTTTTAATGATATCATTTAACTTTGCTGAACTGGTCCTAGCTCCTGCAAAGTTTTGAACATCTCGTCCTCAAATTTTGCTTTTGAAAGTATGCCAAAGCTCAGAGGAACATCACTGCTACACTGGAAACAAAAACAATATTGCAGTTCTGTTTGTATCACCAGTGGAGTTTTCTAGGGGTAGATGGGAGAAAATACATAGTACATTAACAAATAAAAAGAGGGTGAGAGAGAGAGAAAAAAAACATAATCTTTCTTGTCTTCTCCTCCTCTCTGTTTTCCTCTGAGGTTCTTCGGCCAAGTTTTTTATGACTTTAATTCTTTTTCTTTATTACTGGTGACCAGAACAACAACAACAACAGCCTTTATTATTACATCCAACTAGAGAATTCTACATTTTTTGATCACCAAGGGAAAGAAAAGAAGAAATTGTTACAGTGATACATTATGATAGCAAGGATGTCTAGGAGCTAAATTAACAAACATTATTTTTCATGCTAGCGCCTAGCTATAAAATGATATTTTTAGCACAGTGGTGACAGGTAAAATAGTAGCAAAGAACAAAACAACAACAAATTAAGTAAATAAATAGCACACACACATTACACACTATATAGAGAAAAGAACAAATTTGGGGGATGGTCAACTTTCAAATTGTCAAATTGTTGTGTTAGTAAGCGTGGGAAGGAGAAATTTGGGAGGTCTTTGAAATGATGGGGAAGATCTTTCCAGAGGTCAACAGCTATAGATTGGAAGAAGAGTGGCTCAAAAGGGATATATGAATAGTTTTTTAGAGTTTCTTGGCATTCTTTATCTTGTACAAACTACTACTGTAATCTAACAGAACAATTATTTCCTTATGCAATATATGATTCATAGTTGCTAAGGTTCAATAAATTTGCAGATTCCTTCTCAGGAGGATTGAACGATAAAATGCAGGTCGGTTTTTATTCCCTGGCAAATATGACACAGAATAAAACAGTATTTACCACAAAAGTCCAATCCCAATATTTATCACAGTTTATGCCTAATATATTACAACACAATATGTTATCCTCTTTTCACAGTATGAATATTACAAGCACTTGTAAGGATAATCTTTAATATAGGTAAACATGTGCTATAGTGAACTTTCATGAGTGTGGAACATAATTAAGGTAGACACACTTTATACTAGTCACACACTTTCATTATCATCATCAGCAGCAACATAAAAATAATGTACATCACTGTAAAAACAATATGGTTTAAACAAAGGGTAAACCACTCCTGAGTGGTGTCCTGTACATTTCACTATACTGTACATGCATTGATGTGCCAATATTATCTCATTAAGTAAAGGGCTTTTAAAGCCTATTTCAAAAATACTAATGACTGGTGAAATTGAATATAAGGTCTGTGCTAAGTGATGTTTGATTATGGTAAAATTGTGTTTTTTGGGGCATACTTAGGTTTCTGTAAGCCTGGAATAGGCGCTTTGCAGCTAGCCATTCACATGGTACAAAACCGCCACACCAGCAGTCGCACTAGGAAAAGACAAATAAAAGGCATACATAATTTTAAATGGTAATTTCCTTTGTTTGTCTTGTCCCAGTATGACTTTTGCTTTCCAGCATGGCGGTTTTGTACCACATGAACAGCCACCTGCGAAGGGCCTATAGTCAGATCATCATCATCATCAAAGTCATTAAACCACTATCAGCATTTATCAATGCACAGACCTACCATACTGTGTTTATGAGGTGTACTGTGCATTTTTAAGGCCATAATCAGAATACCCTAACTAAGTTGAAAGCAGATGACAGTGAAAAACCCCAAGAGTTTATACTATATTCTTCCACTTTCCAGTTAATCAATACCTCAAATAAGGTAATAATTTACAGGAAAAAAGTGCAAAAAAATTTTAAATAGTGTCAAGAAGTTGAACAACATGCCCCATTAAATGTTCAACAACTGGATAGCACTATCAGTCAGATAAATCACTATCCAGTGGATAAGTGTTAGCTAAACCAATACTACACTATCCACTGGATAGAGATCTATCTGATGGATAACATTATCCACCTTTTGAGCAACTGGGGCCAGATGAGGAGATAATACTTCCCAACCTGGAATTAATACCTTAATGTTTAGACTAAAGAAAATGCTTGATTGTCATGTAATTTATGGCGGTCCAAATTGATTATAGTAAAACAAAATTGTCAATGTTAATGTGCATATATGCATATAATGCCGTTCGAATGAATGTGCTAAGTTTTCACCTTAAATTTTTAGTATAAAAATGCATAAATTTTACAATAAAAGAGAAAAGACCTGCTTTGACAGGCTATTTGCTATCTTATTAAAACCTAAAACTTGTCTTTGTATCAATTGAATTTCAAACATAATGGTCCTGCAGTCCTGTTATTTAAGATGACATTTAGGCATTAAAACTGTTTCCCGTCGTCTGTTGCTATGAATGGCAAGGACGAACATAGATTTGAAACTTGAAAACATTTGGCCAAGTTTTCCAACTTGTAATGCACCAAAAAAAATATTATGGTTAGTATTCCCTGATTATATTTGTCTTATATCTTCTTCAAAAATAAACAGGAGTATTTTTTTGAATGGGTAAAGGTTTTAAGTAATGATCGCACAGCAGCACTGAATTGACCTAAAACAGCAAATATCGTAAAATTCCGAAAATAAGCCCCAGGGCATATATATTTTTCAAAGGCCCTTTTTGAGGGGCTTATATTCGGAGGGGCTTATCTACTGAGGGAAATTTGCGTTTCAAACTCGATTGGGCTAGCCTTATAGTTGGAAGTAAATTTACCATTTCTGCTTTCTTTTACTTTGTATTTGAGGGCAATTTTCCAAGTACAAGCCCCCTGGGGGCTCATATTTGAAGAGGCCATTTAATGGAGGGTTTTTTGCGTTTACTTACAGGTTTGGGGGGCTTATATTTGGAGGGGCTTATTTTCGGAATTTTACGGCATATCCTCACTACATAGCCCCTTTTTAACTGGACACCTACTGTTTGGTTGGTCTCTTCTACTCTTCAGTTACGTTTGACTCTATGTTAAGTAAGGCTTACAAGCACTGGTCACAGAGTCTATCCTTAGGAGAGCTGATTCCATATGCTCCTTATATAAATTCAATTCCTTCAAACTTATTGTCACCAATATGGGTCTCAGGCATGATCATTTTTCCAGAAATATCATAAGCAACAATGTAAGAACGAATAGTTCCCCTGTCTTCTTCTGTCTTGAGGGCCACAAATAATTTATCATCAGTTCCTGGAATAAACTTGAATGATGAAAATCCGTGAGTCAAATTAAGTTCACCAATGGTGCGCACATGGAAATTTGTGAAGTGCTCATCACAGGATATCATGACATTGGTTGCACGATGTTCATCATCTTTTTCATTGTAAGACTCATGGCTTGCTCTCCTTGGTAAGAAAAACCACTTCTTATGTTTATCACTCCAGTTTGCTGCCTCATGGATAATATACCCTGGGTACTTGATACCAAGGGCCCCTCTCAAAGCCTCATATCTGGACACCCAATCATGATGCACTACATCACTATTAGGCCCTATACTTTTAACCCATTGTGGGTTATGATTTTGGAAAACTCCTTCTGTTGTTGTCCATTCTTTTCCGAGGCCTCCAACATAGAGAGTCTTCCCTTTAACTACCATCCATTCCGCTTTAAAACCCTTCTCCTCCGTTCCATCGCCGTCCGGTAAAATCACCCAAGCTACTGTACCCTTGTCTTTAATTTCAAACACAACTCCAGTGCGATCATCAACGGCATACAATTTTCCATTAAAAACAATTAGTTCTGACAGCTCCATCCCTCTTCCTTTTTGAGACAAAGTAGAGGATAATACTACAATATCTTTATCCCATTCCACAGTTACATGTCCATTCTTCTTCAGGGTCAAGTAGCCCCGTTTGTAATGGCTTGTCCACGTGTTCTTCTTTGAAGTCGATTTGGAGTTTTCATCAAGATCCGCTATAATTCCAATTCTAAACCTCCTTCCGTCGGACGTAACTTCTGGACGACTAAGTGGATATGTGCTGTTGTATTTCCTTTCACAAGCGGTTCTGTGGTAATAGTCGATGCTTTCACTGTTGATTGCAGTAGCTCCATAGTCGGGATTGCCAGAGAACCACCAGTATAAAAGTGCAACACTGAAGCTTAAAAGAACTCCTATAAAAGCACATTTTCGAATCACCTGTTGTAAATCGCTGGGAGTGGAATTTCGGCGGTTCATTTCGAAAATAACGCAAAGTTCGTGCAAAGGCTGAATGCAATCCTTCAAGCGTCAATTTCAAGCGTCTCAAGCTCCTCTAATCTCGTTCCCAGGGTCTTCCTCCTTCCCACAGAAAAAGGGGGGAAAAAGACGGAGATCTGGCACGCGCCCTGGGCACATGCGATATGAGACGTTAATCTACGGACTAAATCTACGGAAGACTCAAAAATCGCTCATCTGTACATTACTTAATGAAAACCGTGCGGTCTCTGCATAACTCGTTTGACACCAAAATAGTTTGTAGTCTACAAATCATCCTATGCGATGTACTGTCCCGGGGACGCGGGTGTACTGTAGCGCTAGGAACATCGACACACTGTCAACTGATGAAGGCTTTTCAGGCTTTTTACCTTCATTTCAGAAAGGAAAGGTCTATTACAGCAAGTAGCACATAATGAAGTGTCTGCATTACCGAGGTTGCCTTTCGATGACAATCTGTTGATTGGACAAGAACCCAGGGGCCCCACTCACATATTTTAATGACGGGGGGGGGGGGGGGTCCGACGGAGGTTCATATTTTATACCCAAAAAAATCCCAACTTCAGAATTTGTCTACCCAAAAAAATCCCTACTTTTTTAGCATACCTAAAAAAATCCCTCAGTGTTTTTGCATCAGCAAATTTTATTATATATCTTCTGGAAAGCTAAAACATGCCAAGTTCAACTTGGTTTTGGTCAAAAACAAAACTATAAATTGCGCTTATGTTATTTTTAATTTGAGCTGATGAAAAATACAATACCCCAAAAAATCCCTCTGTTGTTTTCGCAACCCAAAAAAATCCCGGCGTCTTTCATAGACACAAAAAAATCCCTTTTGGCCAAAATGTCAGACCCAAAAAAATCCTTCGGACCCCCCCCCCGTCATTAAAATATGTGAGTGGGGCCCCTGGGGGCAAGAAACTAGAGTCCGTTGTACGCACTTACCGGGCCTCAGTTTGGGCTAAAAATAAGGGGGTCCCGGGCCCTTCCCCTCGATCCGCCACTGGTGGGGGAGGGGGGAGGGGAACGGGCAAGCTTATTTTCGTGGCGCCGTGACCGACCATTTTTCATTTTGGTGTCCGTGAATCGTCATGTACTGAAAAACTGTTCTGTGCATCATAATCAAAGTGTACTCCATGAAAAGTGAACTGCCAAAATCCTTGATTGTGTACAAGATCAATTGAAGAAAACAAATCTTTAATTTGGCCAAATGACCTAAATAGGACAATTGAAGGATGATGATATTTGACTACAGAGTCTTTTGATGTAACTTCACACACCCAACACGTGGTCGAGATGAAATGTCAATAACTATTACGCTACTTTTCGTGCAGGTGTTTCGTGATTCGTGAAACTTAGACTACGAGTAGTCCCCCATTTTTCCTCAAGGATAGTAGAGCGAGCGAAATGCGAGCGTGGGTGAAAATCACCCCACGCGAGAAAAGGCGACACGCAGCGGGGAGAGAGAAACCTTTTCTCGCGTGGGGTGATTTTCACGCACGCTCGCGTTTCGCCCGCTCTACTATCCTTGAGGAAAAATGGGGGACTACTCGTAGTCTACGTGAAACTGGCAAGACCATTGTTCGTGAATTTGTGACAAAACCTCCCCCCCCCCCCCCATCCCTTCCTCTTGCGCCCCTCTAGTAAAGAGGTGTCCGTATTAAGCGGTGTTCATAAAGCAGGGTTCGACTGTGTGTTTTGGAAGCGTTAATTTAAAAAGTTGAAATCAGTTTGATTTCCAGTGCTGAGGACAGACCTGACAAAGAGTTAGACGATGAGGTCATACTGTGGAACTCCGCTACAACAAGCTGACACGTTCCTACACCCAAAAGAATGTCTTCATAGAAGGCTAGCTGAACACAGGATAAAACTAACTGATTTTTTTACACATTGTATTAGGCTTTACTTTGAAACAAGGCACGAAATTTTATTCAGTGATACAGTTTGCGAAATAGTAGTCTTCGCCTTGCAGAGTCTAACCTGCCCCTCCGTAGTACAAATTTTCTCTCGTCGATAGGGGTCCGATAAGTTTCATTCTATAGCAACTGGCCATTTTCACAATCACAGTATTTGACTACAACTAACAGAACTCATTTCGTTCTTGCTTCCTTACTTAAATTCGTCAGTCCCGCTGGGAGCCCTAGTTTGCAAAAGAAAACAACAAACTGAAGGATTCTGGTAGTTGTAGTAAGATAACTATCATGGTGCAATAGACCTTATTCGAGATACTTGCCATTTTTGCACGCACTCTAGAATCGATGTGATAAAAGCAATGTCACGTGGTATTTCATGGAGCAAACAAGTGATAAAATTTGCCAATACAAGTAATTGCATTGTAATGGCATTAGTTTTTCACTTGTTTGTCCCCTGAGAAACCATGTGACATTGCTGCTTTTATCCAATGGAAAAAAGCTGACATTTTTTTATTAATTATAAAGATCAATAAAAAGATAATAATATCTCATTCAGTGTACAATATTCACATCTCATGAAGACTTATTTACAGCCTTTATAAAACTTAGAGTTTGCCAGGACTTGTACTGTAGCAGTTAATTAGTGTACGACATGTTGGATGTGCAACCAAGGCAACTATTTACGTACATTTCTTATATATGAGCAAAATTTGATGAAGTAGTCAGCTGGAAAAATAAATAACTTAGATCATGATTCGGACTGTCTTTAAAGTTCCAGGAGGGAACTATTTATAGCAGGGACAGTAATTTAGAAAACAGACAATAAAGCTAGTGTTCCTTTCCATCTCCTAGTCCTGTTTTTCTCTTTGCAATAAATTGCTGCTGAATTAGATTGTGAAGTCTCTGGGCCTAAAGTAAGACAAACTGAATAGTATTAGTACGAGTTATGATACAACTTAGAGTTCAATTTGGAATTTATTTGCACCAGTGTGTCTTTTGTGTGCAGTTTGAACTTTTTGGAAAACACATGGGTGCAAATAAATTCAAAATTGAAGGATCAAAGTCTTCTGATTACCCTTGAATAATAAACATGAAGAAATTAAATTGATCAAAATATGTCCTCAACAAAAACGTGTTTCTGAACCCTAAGTTGATGCTAGGGGAAAAAAAAATTATAAATATAAATTAAATTACCAATAATTATTCGTTTGCACTCTGGTTCCGCAGGCTTTTTGCAAATCTGACAAAATTTATTGATTTTTAAATCAAAAAAAATTTTAAATCAAAAAAAAATTTTAAAAAATAGCAGTATACTAAAAACTATGTACCTTAAGAGGCCCAAATCCTGGAAGCAATGCAAGGTCATCCTTTGAAGCTGTTGTCATGTTAGCAAGGGACTATCAAATAACAAATATTTGCATAGTTATCATGAGTTGAAGATGAAGTTGTCACCCTAGTATTTTTTTAGACCTACAATAAAAAAATATTGTTTTGACTTCCTATTGGATAAAACATAACATATGGTACGTATCAAAAACTATCTATATGTAGGTTGCCAAAAAACTCCTCAGTTTGATTCAGTGGTGCCACTTATGCATCAAGTAATTTTAAAATCAATCCCACCTAATATAATCATACAATTTAAAATAAATTATGAAATTTTACCAAAAAATACAGTATTTGTGTAACATATGTTTTACGATAGGTTAACTAGGGGCTTAATAGAGGTTGGTGGAAAATACATGCACAATAACAACAAAAAGATTGAAAAATATGACTACACCCCACCACATTGCCATAAATTATTTATAAAACATAAGAGGGGGGGTTTTATAATTTATTTAAAATGCTTACCCCAAATGTGGAAGTAAGAGAGACCACATCAGTCTTGTTGACACCCTTCACTGTAGTCAGACAGTCTGTGAGCTATTAAAGAAACAACCTTATCAGTCAAGAATATAGCCTGCGAGAGCATCCGTATTTTTCAGCTCAAGTTTATAGTTTTTCTTGGTGGGTGAAAATAGAAACTTGAGCTGAAAAAACCGGATGCTCCCACAGGCTATCAAGAATGTGTCCGGGCGAGTAATATAATCGCCAAACAATACAAGTGAGCTGTACAGCAGGCTACAGAAATTAAGCACTACCTTACTGAGATAATCGCCTTCACTTTGACCAAGAAGGGCATCTGGTGGCTTGTTTTCATAAACTTTGTAGGTTTCAAGGTATCTTCCAGCCTCCTCAGGACTATGACAATAAACACACATTATTAGAAATTAAACGTTGTTCCTCAGGATTAGGCTGATTTAGTCAACACAATAACCTTTTTATCCTATTAGTCCTAAATAAAAGAATGTATATTTCACACACTTTTCCCCAGCTGATACTGATGAGGAGAACTTGTTCAGCAATTTAAAACCTTTGACACTTTTGATCATTGTCTATATTTTC
Source organism: Porites rus (assembly GCA_964035705.1). Classification (NCBI taxonomy): domain Eukaryota; kingdom Metazoa; phylum Cnidaria; class Anthozoa; order Scleractinia; family Poritidae; genus Porites; species Porites rus. The sequence goes on along the minus strand of OZ037997.1, from coordinate 9,766,785 downwards.
ATAGTCTGCTACACAGCCGTTGTTAGTGTCGTCATGCAACGCTCCTCTCCACTAACGGCTGCTGAAAACTGAACCACATTACTTTCCCACAATTAGCCAATTACAGTTCAGCTCCCATTTTCTGGAAGGTGTTCGCGCCACGTTTGTGGTATGGTGACTCCTCCAGTCACAGCTTTGCTTTTATCATTGCCCCATGTGTGAATGACAGAACAATCAAAATCGTCACGTGAAAACAAGCAATCAACTAGAGTAGTGTTGTCGTAGTCGAGTCCTTTCAAAATTTTTGGGATAAGCAGCAACAGCAAGCCAGTTGAGCAAATATGATGCACAACATGGATGTGCTTATAAAGTTGTTGGGTACAGGTTCGGGAAATGGCTTATTGATAATTTATAAGATTGCTCTTGTTTGAATCAGTACCCCTGGGAGTTTAGTCTTCACAGTCTTAGCTTCATGTGTACAACAACACAATGAGCACATCCGGCACATGAAATTCATCATACATATGCACGTTAAAAAGAACCAACCGATCCTGGTAAGAGTCTTGTAGGCCTATCAAACCTCTTTTTTTTTCACTTGGAGTTTTGTTAACCGCTTAAAACAAACTTTTCTGCAAACAACCTTTTTGTTACTTGCAGACACAGGGCCCATCAAAATTCAGGGACGATTGATTGATTTGTCCAAAACTGAGAAGCATGTTCGCTCCTAGCGCCCTGCGGCTCTAGTATTGTCAAGTTTCTTATACATGATTGGTTTGTTTACTAGACCACAAACACAAAGGGTAACGAATGCGGTTCAATTTTCAGCAGCCATTAGTGGGGAGGAACGTTGCGTGACGACACTAAAAACAGCTGTGTAGCAGACTAATATTTTCATGATAAAGCAGTGATAACAGCCCATCAAGACTAAGTGGTCTGTACTTCCCTGTAATCAAGAGTATTTGCCATCAATTTCTCCAGTTTGACATTCATTCTGTTAGAAATGCAAGAGTAGAAGCCACCCAAGATCAGATTGAAATTCACAGGTGATGATGTTAGAAGGCTGTTCTTAATTCAATGGAACCAGAAGATATTTTATCACTGCTTTTATCCTACACTGTTCCAATTTAAAATTGATTTTGCTTAAAAAACTCACACAACTTTCTACTTCTAACAAGTAACAAAGACTCAACTTTGACCACTTGATGCTAACATTGTTATGATATATCTGTCTTATGTGATTGGCCAGGGTTAGTTTGGTTTGGTTTATGTCAAAACTCTTCTTAAAATCAGGATTAATTTTTAGTGACCTCCAAGCAAGAATGAGGGTACAGTCAGCCATGACTGCCATCTTAGCAAGCTCTCTTAGTGTCTGGTGGGGATCTTTCTGAAAAAAAAATGAGGGTACAGTCAGCCATGACTGAAGTCATTGAATACAAGAAAAAAATTTACCCAACATTGCAAGTGACGTCTATTAAGGTTCATTCCTTATGATTCAGTATTTTCAACAGCACACATCGACAACAGTAAATAATTGGCTATCAGTGTGTACTTACTACTGTTTTCCTTGACTTTAATTTTCCACAAATGCTTGGAAGAATTATGTTTTATTCCTAAACTGCTGCAATTTGTGTGATGACTACATGTACATTCACAACCACAATTTATTTAAAATGCTAAAAATCTATCACTATGGTGCAGAGAGGGTTGTAAGAAAGAATTTGTTGCGCTTTGAGGTTACCAGTAATTTAATAAGTTAAAATTTGAGTACAAAAATAAACCCACAAGATAACTGTAACATATACAGTGTATTATTAGAGCCTAGAAGCGTAGTTAACTGGTCAGTTTTCTAGTTAGTCCTAAGCCTTTTAATTTCTAGTTTTTCACGGGAGTCCAAGAAAATGAATGTCAAATTTCACAAGAATTGTGAAAACACAAGTAAAATTGTGAAAACTTCATGTTTTAGATGTCATTTTGTGAAATTTGACATTCATTTTCTTGGGCTCCCATAAGAAATTTTCTTTGGTGTTACTACAGATGACTAATTACATATTCTTTAGCCCTTGAAAAATGTAAAAAAGAAGGCAATAAGCTTTAAATTATTCTGGTACAAGGTTTTTGTCCACTGAAAATCAAAATTACCGGTACTCTATTTCCTGGTGGAGGCTAAGCCTGTAAAAAAATGCGTCTTCACTTCTTTTATTCAGCGATCATAGCTAACTCGAGACTGGACTATTGCCATGGATAATAAAATTGAATAATAAATTGACTGTTTGCCTATAATTTTAAATTTTGTCACTAGCAGATTTATAGCGATTTTTATTGCCTGCATATCTTGAACTGTAAGTATGCACATTCCTACATACACCGGCCCTGTACAGTATAGCATATCCTGCCCCTTCAATAATCCCATATAAAACATTAATTCAAAACAAATAATATTTAGTAAATACTACTTAAAATTAATCCTACTGCCATACCACATCTACTTGAACCAGAAGTATTCTTAACTCAAATCTCTGTCCCAGCTGCCTTAGTCTTTCATGAATGTACTCTGGATTGAAATGATGGTACCTTAAACTGTAAAGAAATAAAACAATCAGTCCTCTTTCTGGCATGTCAATAACTTTTAGCTTTTAATAGAAAGTAAAATAAGTCCATACATGTACCTTAGGAATAATGCACAAGTTGTAGCACCCAGAACATAATCAGGAATGATGTCACCCATCTCCCATGGGACATTCCTGACATGCTTTAGTACTGGATTTCCTTTCTAGAAATTTAAAGGGAAAACATTATAAATACCGTATTTATTCAATTAACTGCCCTGGGCGCTTATTAAATTTTTGGACCTTGAGAGTGGGCGCTTATTCGAGGCTGGGCGCTTATTAAATTTTCACCATTCTCAGCAAGTGTAGTGGTATATTTTGCAACAAAACAGTAAATTCTAATAACAAAAAGCGAAGATGTAACAAAGCAAGGTTTCTGTAAAACACTCTGAAGAAAACTCAGTCTTCGGGAGGGTCTCTTATTATCTCTTATTGGAGGTTTTGTGGGAGGGAGTGGGGTGGGGGTGGGCGCTTATTAACTTTTTCTGCCTTTATGATGGGCGCTTATTCGAGGTGGGCGCTAATTCGAGGTTGCTCGCTTATTCAAAGTAATGCACAATGATAAAGGCTCCTTACACTGACACATACGGCCCGTTTTAGGAAATGCTCATGGGAGCAGCTCCCTGACCAGTATTATAACATCATTTATCATCATTGTTCTTTGACTGCCATCAAGATCAATACCGCTCTGTCTAATTTACATTACCAGGATTATTTGGCATGAAAATCAAGCATACAAATTCTGCTACCTGTATAGATGTGAAAGAAAACATTGTTTTGGACTAAGACTAGTTTCAGCAACTGAAAAATCTAAACAATTTTTTCCTGCAGAGTCAAATATTTGTACAGAAACCTTAAACCTTACTGAACAGTGCTCTTTTGGGAATTACCTGTCTTGGATTTACAATAATTGCATTACTTTTTGGCTTATTACTGACTGGACCAGGATGAACTTTGGTATCTATAGTTGATCTGCAAAGGAAGAATGATGTTAAATGCAAGAACACAAGAGAGAAGCCTCTTTATCAAATTACAGAGGCCGCTGCTTTTCTGCTGCAGCAGTCCTCAACATCCTGTCACTGGGGATACCAGTTAACCTCTGGGTATCATTTCTCATTTCTGATAAGACTTGCTCAATTAAGTACCCAATGCCCATCTCTTAAGGCTTCAAAGAGTGTCCCACTTCCAGGACAAACAAGTAGGGAATTTTAAGTACCCTTTCCAAGTAAATATCATTTTGATGAACCCCGGAAAATTTGTCACAAAAAAAACCTTTTTCTTTTCATAAATTATGTGTACATTATACAGGTACATCAGGAAAAATTTTTAAAGGCACAGATCACTAGACCAATGGAGAGATGCTGATGTAACATTGTGGTTTATGGTCATCTCGCCACCAAACCATCTCACCACCAACGAAATCACCACCAAGAAGTCTACTTGCCACCACATAATAACTCAGCAATAATTGACACTGTTTACTTCCTGTGATTGTTACTTCTTCCTCGAGCACAATGCAAATATAAGTTTATCAATTTTAATTGACACGTTGCATCAAATTTCTCATCTTTAGTTATATTTTTTGTGAATAATTGGGACTGTTTTATACCTTAATAAGGCTTATTTGCACCACGCGAGAGGCGCGATTTGTTTAAAATTCAACAGCCTGTCTTATGAAAGTAGGTAAGTATTGTCACTTGAACTTTACGTCTTTAAATTTCATTGCAAATTTAAAGTAAAAGAATTCTTTTTAGAGACTTTTCCTTTCGATACGTATTAAGATATATGTTGTAGTTATTTTTTTATCTCAGGTAATTTTTGTTTTTCTTTTGTTTTTGGGTATGATAATGTATGCTAACGAAGTTGAAACAAAGGAAAAATAAAAATTCCCTGAGATAAAAAATTAACTGCAACATATATATTTCTTGGTGGCGATTTTGCAGCTTGACGAGATCATTGTAGGTAAATAAACCAGTTATAACATACTCTTTTTCCTTTATCTTTGCAACCGTCTCTTTATAGTGACTTGTATTGTCTAGGAAAGCAAACGTTTCACGGAAAGTCTTTCCTACAACAGCAGGTTTAACAGTTCCACTGTCATTTACTGACGGAAGGCTGTTCTCAGCAGGACGCACAGCTTCCTTAACTAAAGATTCGCGATTTAGCATACAATTGTCCTCTACAGATGTCCTTTGTCCCAAATCGTTTTCTTCACGACACTGTACTAAGCTTACTTCTTTTTGGATCGTTTTCAGAGAGCTTTCAGTTTTGTCAAGATCATTAGCACGACCAGCCCTCGGGAAAGAATCATCTGTTGTCTCCTGGACACTTCCAGTGGATTTCTTGTAAACATTAAATAACGATTTTGGTTTCGACACTTCCTTTCTCTCGTCCAAATTATCCACAGATGGAACCGTAAACTTTCTCTTGTTTGCCGCCATTTTAAATTGACGAAGAGGCAGAGGCGAAGTACTGGGAACAAGCCTGTGCTGCTGGTCAAACAGTAGGCGGGCGCGTCTGCCGTAGAGGAAACCAATATGGCGGCGATGTCTCGAAGGTTTCTGTCGACTTTGATGCTGCTTTTTTTACTTCATGGTGAGTTTCATATTAAGTCTGAATAGTCACTGAAGTGGCAACCTTTTCTCCCTCCTCTTGAGATGGGTTTAACAAGGTGGCATTGTTAACGCTCTTTGTTGGAGTGCTTGGATTTTGTTCTCAAAACATTTTCATGAATCAAGATGTTGACATAAGCAAGATCAAGAATTTAGCAGCAAGGTGTTGCAAATTCAAGATCTTTCAAGCAAGATGCGGAAAATCCAATTTCTTGCTTAAGGTGTTATAAATTCAAGATCTTGCAGCAAGTTGTAGAACTCAAGATTTTGTCTCTTACTACATCTTGATAACTCACTGTTGTAATGTGCAAAGGATAACTCACAAAGGAGGAGTCCCCTTGAAGTTAACTTTCATAGTTACCACAAGAATAACAATAGCCTGAATTTCTGCTGTACCCTCAAGTCATGATCATTGAATACTCCAGATAGAGATGTCTGAATCAATAAGCTGTTAATGCCATCCAGTGACATCGCTTCTCCTTTGCTTTAATTCATTCTTGACCGCACAAGATCTACATGGTCCAAAATTGCTTTACTCTTAAGGCGTAATTCCTGGTAAGCGTTTGAAATGTCAACTACATGCCGTATTCTCAACCAATCTTTTACTTATAGAATGCCATAATTTAAAGATCAAACTCAATCACGATCGAGTAAGAATGAAATACACACTGAGCACTTTCTTTAATTTGCTTTTACTTAAAAGAAGTTATTTGGTCTTTACTGAAGAAGAAAGAAAGCAACCAAGCAAAGATAGAAAAACTAACTGAATTGTTACACTCAACTGTGGAAATGACAGGAAAATTTTCTAGCTCGACACAAGCTTGTTTTTAATCTCATAAAAATCAATCACTGATACTTTGCATAAATGAAATATTCTTTGAAGCCACAAAGCGGCTCTAAATGAAAACCCACCGACTTTTCACATTGATTCTTCATTCATACATTGCCGCTCAAAAAAAGGTTGACAGTCACTACCATCTCAATTCTAGAGATTTCTTTTATACTTTTCTGTTGGTTTACCTATGCCTTTCTAATTTTATGATTCATTACGGCTATCATTCTTCAAGATCATACCTCCCAATTTATCTACACCATCATGACAAAGGTATTTAAATTCTAAAAGCTTACATACCTTCACACGTTTGATAAGACATCTCTTATAGTTCACAAGATAGAATTCTTATAAAAATACAAAGACTCGATTATCCATAATTCAAGATAAACAACCGTTTGTTCTGTCATCCCTGTACATGTTAAGCGCTGACGGTTGGTGTGAATTTTCGCGCTAGTGCAAATGGCTATTTTTTTATATTTCTCGAGAAATAAATCCTTTCGAGTGATGAACACTCAAAAATGCTGGTTTCTGGAAACTTGAAACTTGATTCGTTCGAGCAATCAAGTCTCAAGTTTCGAGTCAAGACTGTCAACTTTACTTTTGAGTGGTGCTGTACAGATGTAGTTCAATTTAACAAGTCATAGTTTTGAAGACATGGGCTGTTTTTGCTGTTTATGATATAGATGGCTGGAATTTGAAGTCCACGCAAGAATGCAATCCACTGAATATCAAATGACAGTCTTGCTAAAATTTCTCATAATTATCCACGCACTGCAAATACAGTGGACCTCAATATAACAAAGGCCAAGGGTCGAGGACTGGCAGTGTTTGTTTGGGGAGTAATGCCACTGGATAGCATGGGTGGCTTACTGATTCAGATGTTTCTCTTGGGAGTATCCGAGGAGACAGCTGAAATTAAGGCCACAACAACAAGTAACTTTATTGACTGCAAAGGAAATACATAATACTTGTACATTCACACTATCTACATTTAGGAAAAGTTATTCAGGGCAAGCAGTTTGGGGGTACTATATACTGTCACAACTCTGCATTAACTCACCATGCGTGTTAATATTAAAAAGGTTTTGAGAATGATACATTTATCACCATTTTATGATTATGTGAAAAAAAGGTTATGGTCTGGTTTGTAGGAACAAGACCAGGAAAAGTAAAAATTGTTGAAGAGCCAGCTGTCTACAGATCTGGAATGTGGGTATTGCTACAATTAAATTATTATTTCTTTCATGTAACTCTGTTAATTTATTGCATTATTACATGTAATATGTAATAAATAATTTGTTATACCCATAGCAAAAATAAGTGCAGATTTTAAAGCCCATGTTAGGGGTGCATTCACAGTAATATAAGACATTGCCTTTTATCATTCAATATCTTGTTTTGTGAAGCTATTAGAGTAGGACCTCGAGAACTAAAACTCTGAAGGGGGACAAAAACCAGTTAAAGTTAGCAGGGGTACGGATTTTTCAGCGCTTCGGTGTATAGTACAGTGGAAATTCTAACTTATTTCATCATAAGTGGTAACATTGTAATGCATTTTTACCATATAGCAGGATCTGCTTGTTGCACCAATAATAAACAAATTGCTGGTAGTGTTAGTTTTAGTGTTTTTACCAATTGTACAACAGAAGAGTTGTTAGTGGGCAGGCATCTGCGTGGGGTTACAAGAACCAGAATTCAAGTTATTGGGGTAAATTTCAGTGAAATTTTGATCAAGGAAAGGAAATTAAGTTCAAGTTAGAGGGGAAGTCAAGTTATCCAAGTTTCAAGTTAAGTGAGTGAAAAAAAAACTGAAAAGTGAGGTGAAATCTAAAGGAAGTGAGACTTTTTTTTGAGTTATCCAAGTTCAAGTTGCCGAGATTCTACGGTACTTTAACAAGTATTATTTGATTTGCCAAAAATGGGTCTTGTTCCAGCAAAAATAAATATATTGGCCTAATTAATTGTGCCTTAATGCTATTGAAATGGGTTCTAGTGCCCATTTAGAGGGTGTGTCCTTTTAATAAACAAAAACTGTAAGAGTGAATAGATTAAGTCACACACTCATGTCATGGTATACCAACAGAAAATTAGTGCTAAACTAACTACTTTGTTTATTCTCTTAAGGAACAACTTTTATCAGCCAGCAGGTAGCCCTACACAAAATGATAACAAGGTAATAATTATTCACAAAGCGATTGACTTGTTACTTTGGTAACATTATTAAAAATATAACTTGTCAACAAAGATTTATAAATCAGACAAGTCTGTTTCAATTACATAATTTCAGCAACTAATTTTCCTCATTGGCACTTAAATGTCTGGGCATGCCCCCAAACCATGAACATCAATACATTAATATTTTTTGCAGCTGCCATTTTGCAGAGTCCTATCATGGACTCCCTGCATGACAAGGCTCACAGATCCATTTCAACTCTGGTAGTTGATTTCCAAGATTTAATATATGTGGTCGGAGTTACTAAGGCTGTGTGTGATATGTGTGACTACTGCATTTGTTCAGAAAGTAAATCAAAACATGACTTAATGTCGCTGTAGAACTTCAAACAACCACAAAATAGTCCACTCAACTCAGGCACACCCACTTCACCTGTCAAGATGCAGGACGTAAGAAAAAAGGAAAAATTCCTTCAGCTGCGCACTCTGATCTGCTGACTCTGTCAAGGTCATTAGGGATATTTAGATGCCACGATGGGGATGGTGGCAAAAAAGTTGCTTACAAAGTGACTCTGCAGTCCTTGAAACATCAGCATGATTATTCCAACTCTCTCACTTCATCAAACATTGACAAGTCTCCTGGAGTTGAATTCGTAAGAACCATCTGCATATTCAGAAAGAGAAAGAACAATTTGTGGTTGTTTATTTCCGTTCTCCATGAAATCTGAAATTTGCCATTGAATGACGGCAAAAAAATACACCAAAAGTGTGATGGCATGGATGCCTACAATTCTCTGATTCCTCATTTGGACAAATAAATTTCTATGCTTCTGATCAACGGCAAAAAAAAAAAAGATCAAGCATGGTTCTTAATCGATAAGGAGAAGTTAGACTCAGGGTTATAATAATGACTGTTTCTGGTTACAGAATAGAAAATTACTCTCATGATAAACTTGTCAATGAAATAAAAATTAATGATCACTGACAGTGATTACAAATTATTTATTTACTTTTCTTTGTTATTTGTAGCTGGTAGCCAGAGTGAAACCTAGTCCAGTTTCAGGTAATTTAAGTAGTCTTTTGTTCTAAAATGATCAGAGTACACACTTCTGCAATCTCCTTTAGATGTTGCTTTTAATGACCACCAACTAATTTTTCAGCCCTTCACATTTTCTTCATAAAATAGTTTTTGTAATTTATTATTGAAACTGAATTAAAGTCCATTAATATTTCATTAATTATTTCTCCTAAAATGTGACAGTGTAACCCTTGTTAAATCTGACTTGGATAACTTGAACTCACCTGCTTACTCAATTTAAGTCCCATTTCCCTTAGATTTGACCCCCCCTTTATCAGTCATTTGTACTCTGTAAACTCAAACTCCGATAACTCAAATTCCCTGCTACAGTGTAACTAAAACTAAATTTCTTTTCCGTTTATCAAAACGCACCCTGAGAAGACAAATGCTTGCTCTTTTGACCTTCCCTGGATGCCATCCTATTAGTTCTTCTTGTTGTGTAATCGGTAAAAACACTTGGAACTACTACAACTACTACAGCAATTTGATTTTAATCAGTTCTGTGAAATGAGATAACATTCGACAGTCATTTACCTGTATTATCATGAAACTGCATAAAATGTAGTGCTGAAAAATCTGTAAATTATCAGTTAATAATTAAAAATATTTAATTGACCCCAACATCCGGAACTCCAGTTACAGTGTAACTTGAACTGTTTTTTGTTTCCTTTCAGAGATCAGGGGCCTACAGTATTATTATTATTATATAATTATTGGCTTTTGTGCAAGATTTTTTCCTTCTTGAAGTTACCTATGTATGTACACAAAAGTATAGTTTGACTCCCACAACTAACTCTTTTCTGATGCATGACTTTTTATTACTGTACAGGTCCAACTCATCTTCAAGTATTAACTGGAAAGTGTTTTTCCTTAATACATAATGGGTAATGATTTTATCTATTAATGCACTCTCATGATTTTCAGATCTGATACCCTGTACTTTGACAGTTTTTATCTCATTATTTTATGTTCTTTTCAGCTATAAGTACGAGTTCTGTCCATTCCATAATGTTACTCAAAGGGAACAAACTGCAAGGTGGAATGCATTTGCAGGGATCTTAGGGTAAGAGATGCATGAAAGTACATAAAATTGGAACCAGCCTTGTGTTTTAGCTTCCTACCAAAATGTCTTGGCTCTTGTTTGGCTCAAAGGCTTGTTTCCATGTATGAAAGATTTACAAACAATTACTCTTTGGAGTAAATGACCTCTACTACCACACAGGTAGCACAGACCAATAATATTGTCCCTTTTTTCACGCAAAAAGTGATTTCTAGTATTCATTTCTTTGATTATAGAACCAAAAGATCTTAACCTGTTTCCAGGTTTTCATTGATAGGTCAGACAACATTTTAGTCACAATTCACTCCAAAATAAATGGAAACTAACAAAAATGTTTTGTTTCTTTTGGCCAGTGTGTGGAGAGAGTGGGTTATCGTCAACAACACTTTTGAAGCCATGCTTTTGGCAAATGGTGATATGTGTCCAGGCAACATACCACGACAAACCAAGGTACAGTCCAAAACTATCATGATTCACCTTTTTATAACCATCACTATCTCAAAACTATTTAAGACAAAATCTACATTTGAACTTGTGTACAATGTAATTTTTATGAATATGTCTGGGATACTTCCCCCAGTCCATAAAAATTTGATTGCAGTTGAACCTCCATGTACAACTACCTCCCATAAGTGGGTAAAACACCACATTTCTCCTAGTAAAAGCCCTACAGTTCACATGTCTCGTAAAACAGACCACCTGTAGTAAGTGACCACAGCCACTTTTTGTGGTGACAATTTTATAATTTTCCATTGTTTTTTTTTACCTCTTTTAGGCGACCACTTGATGCGTGGTGTGATCTTTTTGTTCGGTGTATGTACATTTACTGCGCCACTAACCTTATAGTATACAAAGAACTTTCAGTGGCTGCGTGGAATTACACATACCATAATTTAGAAATTGTATGCAATAAATTCACTTCCAAAAGTTAGTTAATTTTGTCTGGACAGCTTCTCGGAGACCCCTAGTGGGTCGATTCTGGAGAGCAATCACGAAATCTTTGCATTTTGGTTACAGTAGGTTAGGACTGTATTTCAATACCTTCCGTGGTAAGTCTTTGATAAATATTATCCACATTCTTTAGGCACTTCTAAGATGTGGAGATGTTAACAAGGTTATTTCAGTTGAAGAACCCACTATTTGCCATTATGAACTGAGATTTGAGTCTCCTCTGGCATGTCCTATAGATGCTTTCCTAGGTGAGTTTCAATGCCAATAAGTACAAGTCATGAAATATAAGAAGAAAAGTGGAAGTCTGAGGTTACTGGAGGAGCTTTATAGCTGTGCCTTACTTCTCACTGTTAACTGTTACTGGCTCTTAAGATTTTTGTGGGAATGTGTTATGAGGAGTTCCTTAACAAAGGTTTGACTTAATTTCTTGCTGCACTTTCAACTTGTTTTTTAGTCCTCAACTCGTTTTTAATGAAAGAGAACTAGGTTCAGGCTCAATTTTTTCACACACCATTTGTGTTACAATTGAAAAACTAGAGGTAACAGCACAGATTTTGTAATTATTCAAATAAATAACAAAATAAAACACAGTTAATACTATATTGGACGTGTGTGGTCAGGGGTATCCAACGAGGACATAGTTCAAAACCACTTAACATAGCATTGTTGAACGTATTTTAGTATTCAAACGGTAGATATAGGCATATTTTTATCTCCTAAAAACTTTTCATCTGTTCGGATTTCCTAGCTGAAAGTCTAGTGATCCGAAAATTATAGGGATAAAAACTTACCTTCTCGAAAATTTCAGCCAGGAAAAGGCTCCCGAAAATTCTAGGTGGCCTTTTTTAGGATCAAAATCCGTTAAAAATGGGTAATTGTACCATTTTGTAGATGTTCGAAAATCCTAGGAGAGGCAGGCAAGCAAGAAATTTTCCAACAAATGCTCCGAAAATTCTAGATCTCAAATCGTCTTCCGAACAGATATTTTCCCGAAAATTACCGTTGGGTGTCCCTGTGTGGTGGCTAATCGTATTAGCCACCTGCACAAACGCTTTAAGTTTAACCAACAGAAAAAAAAGAGCCTAAGACTAACTAGCATATTAGTTAAGATTGAGATAAGTTAAAGATACAGTGAATACATTGCTTTCGCTAGTCATAGCTCCTGAAGTGAGTGTAAGTGGAATAGCAAACCGTTTACATTACATTTTGTCCCTGTAATTAATTAAAATCGATAATATTTTTTAGTTTATCCGGTCCTCAGCCCAGAGGGACAGAAAGAATGGGAGCAAATAGAAGAAGCATTATACCGTCAAGAGCTGACGATTCAAGGCTATAATAAATACAGAAGAAGACTCTTTCAGAAGGAAAAGTTGATGCCTCAAGACACGGCGAACAAAGAGGAGAAAGAAGAGAAAAAGAAAAAAGTAGCAGAAGAACCAGTTAGCAACCCACAAACAGATAAAAAGAATACAGGAAATAGTCATAATTTCCGTTCTAAAGAAGAGTGTTCCAAGGTAACTTAACTTTTACACATTCCTTTGCTACTTATGTTCGTTGGGAACGACATGACCCTGAGATGCTCTATCAATTCAGTGTCTGCATAGCTCTTCTGTTCTTGTTTCTGCTTTTGAGCTATCACTTTCTTTTTCTACAATATTGTCCCTTCTTTTCTCTACCAAGATATGGCTGCCACGTTACTAGTAATAGTATGCCTCAGATTTGCCGTTTTCTGAGTGATTTCTCACGAGCATCCTCCGTTTTCTTTGCTTCACAAAATCATTATGCTTAAGCTAACTCCCTTTTATAACGAATTATATGTTCCCCTTTGTTGTGGCAAAATGTATTGGAGAAGTCTCTGATATAATGAGGATTCAGGTAGCCACGGAATTAAAAAAGAGACTGAATTAGCCGTTTCCTAAACGAATTTTCATCAGCCTCGTGCACAGGGCTTTCTAATATAACGAATGGTATTCATTACCTTTTTTGTGGCAATATTTATTGGATAAGACCCCGATATAGCCTAGTCCCCTCATTACGAACACATTTTGCCAGTTCCGTCAGCGGCGACTCATTATAGCGGAGTTCTTTCGCGTACAGCGGAGCACCTTGGGGAAGAAAATTAGTTTATCTATGCATCCAAGAAATTTTGGTTCTGACAAAAACTGTGTGCTGCGAGGACGATTATTTTCCAAAGGGAAAATTTAAATTATTTAATAGTTTGTTTCACTCAGTTTACCTTGTTTTTCAAAAGGTTTGTTTTTATTGCCGATTTGTTTTCTGTGCGTTATCTGTCGGTGGTATATAACAAAGCTAAATGCTGTGTTGTGACACAGCGTGGCAGACATTCACGTCGCTTGGCTTGTTACGTTCGTACGTATTGCGTGCCTGTTGCAACTTTGATTCAAAACAAGAGAACTCGATTACTCTTTTTGGGCACCGCCCAAATAAAAAACATGAAAATCTTACAGTGACGGTGAGAAGCTAGCGGCCACCAATATGAAAATAAGCGGCAGAAACAGGTGTGACATTTCCTCCCTGAAACGTGTAACCAGGACGTTTCTGGAAGTTTCACGATGCAGTCGTTCGAAACAACGGCAAAGAAATGTACAAAAACGTGTGTGTTTTGCTGTTCTCATTGCCTTCACCATTTAGCATTATAGAATTTAATGTTTTGTTAAGTAACTTATAAGTATATTAACGAGAGCTTCGCTTTTAGCCCTGGGTAAATCCATATGTTATCAGTGTCAAAAATGTAGATACCAAGTGCCAAAGCTTTGAATTAAAAATTGAGGCTGTTGAAATTACAGGATTAAGAAAGCGCTAGTAGTATAGGTTCTAATATACGATGTAGCCAATCAAGGAGCAACAAAGACAATAGGATCTATTATTTAAGTTGGCCACATGACCAAATTTGCAGGTCATTTGGTCACATGACCCATGGACCAACTGCGCATGCGCAAACCCCCAAACTGCTCCCCTGGTCCTGCGCATGTGCAGACCCGCAAAATGCTCCCCAGGTCCCTCGCATTCATGGGGACGCTTGGTGAGATAGACCTAGTGCGCATGCGCAGACACTCAAAAAAAATACTCCCCAGTTCCCTAACAAGCGGCGCAACCAGAAGTCAATAAAAACACACCGGAAATCAGGTTTTTTTTGTTTAATATCACCTCGATTCGTTGCCCTTTGTACAGTCGGGACATGTGCAACCGTCCGAGCGACTTCACACCCTCCATTATTTACAAGTCCAGCAAGAGGTCCACCTCCTCTCCGATCCTCTCATAGCCATAAAGATAACTCGATTTAGTGTTTGTATTGATCACATATTTGTCGAAAACTAGTCCATAATGCTTTACGCGTGGAATGACTTTGATCCACTTTTGTTCCAAATCCCTTTGGAAATAATAGCGTGTGACGATGGTCCTGTGGATTGTCGAATTCTGCCAAGATGTCTTTCATGGTGTGAAAATTGGGGACAACCAAACCACGAACATTCAAGGTGAATCCGCGGACAGTGCAGACCACTTTTCCCTCCCTTGTCTTGTAACCGTAGTTTTTGGCACCAGCTGAGACGAATTCAGTGATGACGTCACCATCGAGTTCATCCGTCATGTCCCCGAGAAAGTCGCCCGTGGCGATGAAGGGTTGATCGGGGTGCTATTTGTACACCACACTATCAGTATCATAGTAAAGGACTTACTTAATTGGAGGGCATCTAACGACTCATAAAGTTTGAGCCGAGCGTGACAGGTCGTGAAGGCAACAATGAAGATATTGGTCTTGGTGCCCTTGACGGCATTGTCATGCACACTGGTATAGACAGCCTCCAAAATATCGTCGGTACACAATCGGAGGGTAGTGATGTTGAGGGTGTAATCGGACAATAAGCTGAACAAATGAGATGGATCTTTGACGGTGACGGTGGTGGGTTTATTGACACGTTCACCAAATTTGCTCCAGAAACTGCAAAAACAAAAAGGAATCATGAGAATGGGTAAAACGGAAAATGAAAAATAAAAAAACAGAGCGGGTATGCCTGCTGAGCATTAACTTGGCCTTGGCCTTGCGACCTGGATTTTTGGCAAACAAATTGGCTACAAAGATGCCCTCCGCATTCTGCCTCGAAATGAGTGTAGACAAACAGGGGGTGGCATCTCCATGCTGCCTTCCCCCTCCTCCTCAGGTTCTTTTTCCTCCTGTACGACGGGTTGAATGTAACACTTGTGGTCATGGATGGAGACCCACTCGTGACACGCGGGACATTTGGCATATTCGCACCTATGATGTTGGCCATTGACGACGGTGTACTGGGCCTGGCATTGGAGACACATTTTCATTGTTTGGCACAGTTTGGTGACAAAATGATATCGTTTGCATTGGACACTGTAAAACTTGTTGTGACAATGCGTACAATAATCGGAGGGTCGAGTGCCACAGACATAATCCAGACAGTCAAAACGCCCGCAAACACGACACGGTTATCTTGACACGAATAGTGGGTTCCATCGTTAGTGTTGAAGCCCTTTTCGCAATCCAGATAATAATACAAATGATTCACGAAAGCAGGAAACTACATGCAACCATCAAAATGATGGTTGGATTTGAGTAAACGAATCTGGTGCGGTGCTGTGGAACCCTTGAAGATCAAAAAGACAGGTTTCATACGGGTCATCACCAGCTATTGATATTGAGGGCCTAAAGCATGTTGAAATTGTCAGAGCTACTCTAATCCACAGGGACCCAAGTCAATCCCCGCTTGGTGATGCAGTCCCGGGCTTGCCGTTGTCGCAGCACTTGAAAACCGCATTCAGGGTTGAAGAACTCATTGCCGTTTAACTTGCTTGCCAACTTGGCCAACATCTCATCCAATTGAGCAGTCCGTTGCAAGAACTCACCCGCAGCAAAATTACCCGTTTGGTAGGCATGCATGAAACTGCGAGCGGTGAGTGTGAAATTGACAAAATGATGAGCAGGTCGCTGCCGTCGTTGTAGTTCAGCCCCGATGACATTATGCAAGGTTTCTGTCAAGGCTAGCCCAATATTATCCCCATCCACAGGATTCCTCAATTGGTGCAACTGAGCATTGAGTTACACCCACTCCAAGACATTGGGCCAGCGGCATCGTCTAACAATAGGTTGCATATTGAATTGAAAGAGTGGACCATGGGTAGAGCCAGCTCCCACCAGTCAAAGGCTCTGTCCAAAATGGCGTCCTCTCCTTCTTCATTGCTGAAGTGATAAAACATGTCGTCCACATTTGGAACACGGTTTGTCATGGTGAAACATGCACTGACCATAGAGGCGATTTGAATTTTCCCGCACAAGGGGATGGCTTTTATAGAACAAAACACGTGATATCACATGATCTGGGATGGGTGGAAGCAAATCAGGTGATGGTCAGGAGGAACATCATGATCAGAGATTGGTGGAAAAGGAATCAGGTGATACATCATGATCAAGGCTTGGTGGAAAACTAATTCTCAGGTGAGGGGTTTGATCGTCAGAAGGAACATCAGGGTCGACCCCCCATGGGTACCAGATTTCCTCCACCCACGCCATCCCTGGACTGAGGGCTATGATTGTCGCACAAGACGATAGATATAGATGAACCCCCCTTGACACGAACCAGTTTCGTCATGCCTAACCGAGATCCTGAAAACATGAAACAGTATAAGTGTGAATGGTATGTGAAGAATAGAGAGGCCATTTTGAAACGAAAACAACAACATCGAGCAGCAAAGAAGAAACAACAACATCCGCAACCGAAACTTCCACCCTCCCCCGAGCAGACAGTGAGAAGAAAAGAACTTAACAGACAGGCATGCAATCGATGCCGAGACAGCCATCGTGAAAAGGTGAGAGCAATCAATCGCACTTATTACCACAGCATCAGGGAGAGGATTGTGAGACAACAATGTGAACGTCGAGCCAACACCAAGAACCCTTTTCGTAAGTTAGGTGCTTTGGCCCAAGTGTGTGCCAAGCGGTTGAGGTCTCTCTACCATGAATCAATGAGCCTAAAAATTGGAACAACACGGACAATACAGGGTGAGGAAAAAAAAACAGCCGTGGACGGGATGGTGAACATGAAGGCCATCAACCTACAGCGATATTGGGAAAAAATAGCCTGACTCAAGGCGGAGGGAGAATACGAAATGTTCAAGAAACACAAAGCGACCCTGGGAAAGCGAAGCTATCAATGTCAGACGACCAACGGGCCAAAGTGTGCCGGAAAAATCTTGTGTCAAAAAGCCTGGATAGAAAAAATGGTGCGAGAGGGGACGTTTGAAGACTACCGGAGATGGCTGAATGCGCGACATCGAGAAAAAACCACCAAGAAAAAACGAGCAATGGGAGCTGATGGGTGCAAAGACTCAGCGGGGATGCTATGCCGATCGTGTGAAGGCGGCCAAACAGAACCATTGGAGCTGGTTAGACGACCATCTGGCACGTCCCTTTCCCTTACCATGGCTACCTCTCGAGTAAATGGAATAAGAGAATGAGGAGGAGGAGGACACTGTGCAGGCAATTTGCATGAACTCTTTAGATCAGATGGACCATTACTTGTAACGAAACCAAATAAAATGAATTGCGTGTACATAATAACGTCTCTTTTATTACTCGTTTAAAAAGTGGAGGACCTTAATACAATCTTACATGCCCAACTTGAGTTTAACTTTCATAATATTTTTGACGATATGTTCCGTCAGGGTTTTACAGCCTGGTAGTTTATCAATCTTGGCAATCATCTAGCGATCAGCAGCCCATTCGTCCTTCAAGTCCTTGGCTTTGCCATAGTCGATGTCATGGGCTTTGGCAATCCTGTCTAACCGGTTGTGTTTCAAGCCGTGTTTGAGTTGCTCCGCTCATTTAGACCAGGTGTCTACGAAACTCTGTCCTCTTTGTATATCTTGGAATCCCACTTGGGCTTGCTGGGCGATGAGGGGCGCGGCTATTTGATCAACTCTTCGACAAATCCTTCTCCCTCCTGGGACATGAACACGCGCGTGTGTTAGCGTGTTAAACTGCTCCTCGCATAGTGCTGTTGATGTGTGTGTATGTTCTCTACCCAGGGGTATGTGGCGTTTTTATAGCTGTTTGAGTCCAATGGTCATAATGGTTTCGCCAGGAGGTAGGATGGCCAGGGGTCCGTTGGGCGTGGCAATCTCCACTTCGATGATATCCAGTTGATTCCCTCGAACTTTAATCCATTGATGATGCAGGGGTTCCACGGTACTTCATCCATCGCCTGTTCTTGATAACTGCACTTTGTACAAGAGGGGAAATTTGCCACTCCCCACCACCGAGGGTTCCACCACATCTGAATACACCATCGCCATACGTTGCCTGACACCCACGATCTTGTTGAAGGAGGCATTGAGGTTGTTAAAATGCCATTCCACCAAGAGCGACAGTTGCAATTGGTTTTTTTCCATTTTGAATAACTTTTTCATCACGCTCGTCGTCAGATCGATAGGTTGAAACCCCACATAACGTTCTCCATTCCAATTATAGGTCGATCGCATCGAGGGGTCGGTGGGTTCTGTTGAGTCCGTGTAGGTGATGTCGGGGAGGGTGAATTGTAAATTGGGTCCCAACTTGTACCCCCCAGCCAGTGTTTTGACAGCGAACCCAAACTTTTCAGCCCCAGAAAAGTCAATGGCAAAGGAGGCCAGAGCTGTCGTTTTGGCTGAGTTCATCAGTTCCACTTTGGGTATAGCATGCAATATCAAAGCGCTTCTTTCCACCTCAAGGTTGGCATCCAGTTTTTTTTCACAGTGACAATGGGAATCTCATCTCGATCACTTGACAACATGTCCTCTTGATCTTTGGTCAGTTTGATCATGACTTTACCACTTGCATCACCCATTGCCAAAACATGACGCCAGACATCACAAAGAGATCTGCATTCATCACATCCTCTAACACCTCGGCATATTCTTTTCGCTTAAATTCGATCCGTCGATAAGTCCCTAACACTTTTTTTCAAATGGTCATACACAGACCCAATCAGACCACTTTGGTATGAGGATCACGGGCTATCACACCACTGCTCTGTCCTTCATCGGGCACGGACATGGACAAAAATGAGGCATGCCATTGTTCGCCCTGTAAGGTGAGACATTCAGGCAGTCATACCTTGAAACTGTTGTTGGCATTTTTGGGAAACTTGTTGGTCGGATCGCTGATCAGTGTCAATCGCGGGATGTCACTCATGATGATGATGATGATCTTCTGAGGGTTCGCGCTCCTTTTATAGCCACTGGGCCACTTTGTGTTTGCTGGCAGGGACGTGACTCACCAACGACTTGTAGGTCAGTTCTTTGGGATGAAAACACACTTGCTGAGCAATGTCAGGAAAGGCCCGTGCCAGTTCCATCAGGGTCAAGCAGGTTCTGTTCCTTCCCGACTGTCAATGTTATGGCAACCAACGATCATGGTCAAAATTGGTGTCATGATCATATCCACGGTGAACGCGATATATGGCACGATTGTTGTGCTAGAGTATGCGCTTGTCAAATGATGGTTGTGTTGACAATCTCACGTGTTACCAACTCTGTCCCAAGTCAACGCCCAACAGGCGCTTTGGCAAAAACTTTGCGATCGTCTCTTGGATGGGGTCTTATGCAACCATTGCATTGATAGCAAAGACGATGCTTTTGCCCAAGGAAAAGGCATGGATTGGATCCCCGATAATTGTGATCAATGCAAAACAGTCCAACGTATATTTGAACAAACCGTCTTCTACTGGGAATGGCAGGAACCCCTCATGTATGCCAATGATGAGCCGTAAACCATGTGGGCTTGGAATCCCCTTTACAATGGTCATCATTAATTCAGACTTTTTTTAATTTCAGACTATGCTGCTGACCATTTATACGGGTTGCGCCAAAGGCGTGGATACGCATGTGGAACATTTATGTCACAAGTCTTGTCATCAATGCGTGGTGTTGATCCCCACCTGTCACCCTCGTGCATGGTCCATCACACCCATATCCTGGTCAGCATTGGATGCCACCACACCCACCATCACCCAGGTGGCTTTTTGACTGGGTCGCTCTGTTAGCAATCCCATCACCCTACAGTATTTACAGCGTCTGTCTGTCTCACTTTGGACGCTTTATTCAAATGCAGATGACACATGAAAAAACATAAGCAATCATTGTAAAAAGTTTAATAAACAAGTTCAATGGATAACATTTACGTGTACAGTAATTTGTTCCATCACTGACATGACATTAAATATTTTGTCCAAACGTGTCATTACTTTCTTTAACATGTCGTACGAAGCGAACGTCGCCCAATCATAACCGGTTGCATGCCCACTGGTAATTCTGTCAATTTGGATTTGAACTGTTCAATCGAAAAGGCAATGTCTTCATTCATCAGCTTGTGGAGGTTGACGGGCTCGTGGCACATTTCTTCCATCATGCCAATCTGTATAAACATAAACAAAATGAGAATAAATTCATTGGACCATTTGATAAAAAAGCAGTACATTAGTATCACTCACGGACAATCAGTGGTCCAAGAGTCGATGGCAGTGGTGACAATAGCTTGTCCTGCGACACCGGTTGCACCTGACCACTTGATTCCATTACGGGTCATCGCCGAGTATTTGCGGCCATCCTGTCACGGCACATTTCGGTAACAGTTAATCTCACGCATCCTATCCCGCTGCTTGTCGTTGGTGACAAATCATTCTGTGAAAAACAGTGTGCCATTGCACTTCAATCGGCAACCATCTACCAAACGTCTTGTCTTTCAGATCAATCATTCCTCGGTATTTCATGTCGACGAGCAAGCAATAACTGTGAGGCAATGAGTCACTCCTTTTTTGTAGCCTACCTCACGTGATGGAGTGATATGATCACCAGGTCTGGGATTGGTGGAAAAACATCACACCACCATCACACCATCGGTTAAAAAAGAAAACATGAATAAAGAGTTTACCCACGGGAAGTACCCCCTATTATTTCTTTTCTGCATCTGATTCGTTTCCACCAATCAGATACACGGCTCATCTTCCCAAAACATGCTGCACCATCATTCTTTCACGTATACTTCACTGTCCAGCCATGTAAACTTTGGAGCAACTCGTGTTATTAACCGTGCGGTTTCTCGTCTTGTTGGACTTGCTCACTCTGGGACGATCCTGTGGCCTGAGCGCTGGATTTTGAAGTCCATCGTCAAAAAATGGCCGGTAAGTTATGGCCCTTCCTCTTGTGGGTTAACCTCTTCATTTCCTTATTACCCTTTTCTCGTTTTTATTCCGTGTAGCAATACTCTCTGATTTGGGTTCTTGCCGACAAGTCCTTTGGCCAACTAGTCTTTGCCTTTGTTCTTGTCGCTGTAGATTAAATTGGGCAGCACGATTTTGGGTCCAAGATTGTTAGTGTTTTGTTTTCAGTTTTATTCACCACTCTCCTGGACCAAGCAGTCTGTCATATTTACAAATGGGTTCATCATTCGAGGCGTCCTCTACAATCATTGTGATCAATTAATGGATGGGAGATCCTTAGAGGATGTTATTCACAAGCATAATCCACCTTTAACAGAAGATGATGTAATCGGTTTTCTTCGTCATTCCGATCCCGATCACGATGCGTGGGATGATGAACGTATTTCGTCAGAGAAACATGACCGGCAAATTATTTTTGGTTTGCAAATCATGCTGGATACATATACGACACATCTCCATGATCTGTGAACCCTTGTGGAGGCTGTGCCTTTTTCAACAGCACCGCTTTCGAATCAGATATATTATAATGTTGTTTTATTCATAGACAGTCTTTGGATAATGAGACATAATGATCATTCAAGGATGGCCAGTCGAGGGAAAGCTCACCATTGTTAGTCATCAAGGAATGACAATCCCATTGTCAATGTTACTTAAATAAGCTGTAAAATAAAACATTGTTTTCTTCTCAATCAGTCACTGGTTAATGAGCACGGCAAAGATTCATCTTGGACAACCTATCAGGGGAAGGCTTTTTCCATTATATCAGAACACATGCAAAATTAAGGGCGTGACGTCACCAGGATGTCCTAGGGTATTGTCTCGAGAACGAATTCAACAAAAAACATGATTTTTTTCTAAACTTGGTGTGTTTTATTGACTTGCGGTGACGTCATATATCATCCATCGAATGCGGGGGATCTGGGAGCAATTTGGGGGGCGTCTGCATCCATTCGAGGTTATATTCAACAAAAACAACCTGATTCCGGTGTGTTTTTTATTGACTTCTGGTGATACTGCCACAAATGGGAGGGGTCTGGGGAGCATTTCCGAGTGTCCGTGCATACGTATTAGCTTTAAGGGGTCATTTGTCCCAATGAATGCGAGGGACCTGGGGAGCAGTTTGGGTGTTCGCGCATGCGCCTAGGAACCCGTTTAAGTGACTGTGCAGGACCTGGGGAGCAGTTTGGGGGTTTGCAAATGCACAGTCGGTTCATGGGTCATGTGACCAAATGACGTCAAAAACATGCAAATTAGGTCACGTGGCCAACTTAAACAATATATCCTATTGTCTTTGGTGCTCCGTGATTGGCTACATCGTATATTAGAACCTATTACTACTATCGCTGTAATCAAGTGAATGAGGTTTTCCTTGTTGAGTGTAAGTTCAGTTGATAAATACCTACTGTTAGAAGTGAGAATGATAGTTATCCAGCGTCATTTGCCTCAGCCAATTCTCTTTTCTTGCTGTGTTGATTTCTTCCCAGGCTTATGATGATCTTTTGGCTGAGGTTCAAAGACTGAGAGGGCAGTCGAACATCAGCAGTGACTCAAACGGCAGACACACAACTAAGTTACCGCCAGCTCCATCAAACAATATTCTTCAAAGTCCTACAAATGACACAGAGCTATTAACAAAACTGTCGTCAAATAAAGATGGTCTGAAGAATTTAAATAAACATATAAATAATTCAGCGACAAGTTTAAAAGGTAACCTAGGTTATAGAAGAACTCCGCAGAATGGATCATCACAAGTTGGCAGACAGGAAAAGGTACTCTTGTCAGAAGTGAACAACATGAAAGGAGATCCAGGAGTGGTAATGAATAAAAAAGAAAAGTCAAGTGATAGTAAGCAGACGAAACCTTTACGGAAGAGATTAAACAAGGCAGGAGAATTCTGATGCTGCTTGATTGTTTTATTACCAATGATAGTTACAAAATCGGTGGAATGTTGATAGAATTCACTTAATTTGTGAATTCGGGAACATCATCAGCTGAGTCTGAACTCTACCTTTAGCGGTGGAAAACGTGAGTCTAAACCGGACATGGTCGTGGAAAGAAGAAAAAGCTCCAAAGGAGGATGCCAGGCGTAAATAGAAAAGTCCTCTGTCCCCAATGGCAACCGAAGTCAATAATTAAAACGTATTGGCGAAACTACAAAAGGGTGTGAGTTTCACTCTTATTGTACCCCTGGTTTATGTCAGCTGCGAAGCCAGCATGACGGAACATCGTCCTCCGTTGAAAATATGGTAGGGTGAGGCACTCTGAAACACCAGCAGGGAGGAGCCTTGTTGCGTATCAAAGATAGTGTCATGGCATCTGACTCGGTAAGCTTGGTTGACAATCAAGGACGATAAACGAAGGGGCCAAAGATACACAGAGGCGCTGTTCAATAACCTGTGTGTGAAGCCACTCCCTCGGAGACGGGGATGGGGTTCTGTCGTATACGGGCTTTTAAAGAGGCTTTGTCACGAGGATATGCTGAAGTCTTTAGTTAGTGTCTTTTTTCATACACAAAGTGCCCCTGTAGAGTTATGGAGATGATATCAAACAAACTTCATCAAGAATCACTTGAACAACAAGCTTCAATCCATGTCTATTTTTGACATCCGTTGCAACAGACGCCAGGAAACAGTTTCAATGCCTAAATACAGTCTTAAATAACAAAACTAGACCATTATTTTTGGAATTCAATTGATGCCATGACATGTTTTAGCTTTTTAAAAGTTAAACGATGGAAAATAGCCTGATATATCCGGTTAAGGTTGTAAGATATTAGCGCCCCTGTCATTGGTATAGTTTTCAAGCAGTTAAGTCTGGGATTGGTTATAGAAATTAGAGCAGTTTGGTTTATGGAGATATTATTTATAGATGTGCAAAGCTAATTGATTTTCATGGTTTTGCTACTGCTTATCACCTGTCATACAAGCTACAAGCAAAAGAAATGAAAAGGATTACTGCTTATGATCAGTTGTAAACAAACGTATCCTCACCTTTGTACATGTAAGTAAATGTCTATTTACTATGCTAATGATTCAATTTGCCTCTTTAAGATTTCGGCCTTGAAAGGAGGCCCTTTTTTCAATGTGAAGTTGAACAAAACAAAAAAGTGATTAAAGAATGCGCTTTTACTGTGATACCCTCACAACTTAACTAAGAAAGTGACGAGGAAGGGGGAGAAGTGAATGAAGGATAACTATATTTATACACGGTTAACAACATCAGTCTGACATAGAAAATTAATTAAAAATTCTCAAAAACTGTTTTACTGGTATCAGAAAACCATCAATGGGAACTTCTTGTCTCATGAGCATGCTTATCTCAAGACTCCTTTGCATACAATGAAAGTTTACAACACCGACCAGTTAGCCTCACCATCGAAGTTTTGCTCATGAAGTTTGTCCTTTTTTCTACCACTAATCACTTGTTCCAAAGTAATCAACGCTTTCAAGCGATAGAATTTGGGACAGACCCGTTCTGGTAAAGTTCGACTTCTTTCGCAGCTTTCTATTCTATTTGTGGTACTGCAAGTACAGTGCATGACAGTCAAGTACAAAGCTACCCGTACAAACACATCCGTGACACACACGTAACGTCAGACGGGTAGTTGAAGTTACTTGCAGTAGTAGTTGAGGGTTTAATCATTGATATCTCAAGTATTTATAAAGTGCAACGCAACTTTAAATCTTAACAACCGCGAAAATGTATCGATTAAATACATACAACAAAGTGAATCTGCAGTATCGAATCTATTTAACCGTAATTGCGTCAATAACGTAATATAGTAACGCCTCAATACACCACAAAACAACAAAATAGGATTTTCCCGCTATGATACTTTCTCACATCCTACTTTATGGACGATCGAGTATTCTTTACGGTATTTACTTTTTAATACACTCGAATCGGGGAAAATTACATCATTGCCAAACAGCCAAAACGTGATCAACTTTATGCGTCATTTCAGTAGTTCGACTAATAAAAAATGCTACGGAAGGGATAGATTTGGACGCCTCATCCCTTTTGCTCCCAGATACAAGATAATTGCTCTTGAACGATGGTCGGGGTTGGAAGAGGGGGGTGCGTGACGAAGCCCTGAGGAGGTCTTCGAAGGAGGCTACTTTTTCTCAGCCCTTTTATTTATTAAAAGGGATTCAATATCGGGTATACAAGATTATTTGAGGGTGAAATCATCAATACTAAGGGGTTGAGAAACCTAGGACAATGGCAACAATTGGAGGGATCAGTCAATACCCATCGTAAAAAAAATGTTTAGTATTTGAAAGCGTAACACAAAAATTGGAAGCGCGGAAGGAGGGATTAGAAAGGGCTGTACTGCGACTGATCGAGAGAGAATCGGTAAATAGTATAATGCAGGAGATGACGCAACAGGTGGATGATAAAAGCGAACATGACCGTTTTGCGGCCAAACTACACCGTGAAAGCTCCCACTTTCAGTTCAACAAGGCGTGTTTGAACACGGAGAAGTGTCCTCTCCGTCCTTGACGATAGTTATTACGACGAAGTGCTGCGCGATATCCCCAAGTTCATTTAAAATTATAGTGAAAAACTTTTTATTCACCATTTTCACATAGACGATAATGTCTTTCAAAGCCCGTTGTTCTCGAGGGTATCGGTCAATCCACGGGTCCCCACCATTGCGCCCGGGTTCACCAGGAGAGAGAGTGTTATCATGTTGGGAATACAGGGAACAAAATTACCCACGGCGTGTTCATACCAATGCCATACGTTGCGTTTCAGATCGTAAACGTACAGGGGCTTATACCCTAGAAAGTAAATTCCACTGTCCACTCAGTATCTATGACTGGAGTGAAAAAGTCATACGTGTCCACGGCTCTGGCAACTCGCACAGTGTGTTTATTCCGATGAATGTACGCAAGGGTTACTGGACTTTGTAAACTCTTACCCAATTTAATCATGACCCTCAGGGTAAAGGGATGGCCGGTTCTAGTTTTTGCTCTGTCGAGGAGGTGACTTAAGAGGCCCGTGGATGCTGGGACGGGATCACCAACTTTACTTGCATACCATATTGTCCCTGGGGTACCACCGGTGACCAGAGTGAATAGTGAAAGGGGATCTATGTCCATCAGTTCAGCAGTAGTAGGGCACCCAAACGCGATGGTGAAGAATGAAGTGAGGAAGAAAACCGCGTCTTATATAGCTAAGAGGAAGGAGGTCACACCTACATTCTATAGTTGATAATAATACTCTATTTAAATATATATATATATGCATATATATTTATTTGAAAAGGTGTAACGGGAGTTTATCCCTATAAAAGGTTCCCTAACTGAACTTTAAATGAGATTTATTTCTGAAAGAAATAAACGGTTTTATGCTGAATGTGACCGACCAATATTGTATTTCTCCAGCTACCAGCAAAGGAGGGTTTTCCTGTCATCCGGGTGATTTGTCACGCAAGTGTCATTTATATCACGCGTCAGGTAGGTCACGGAAGCGAGGCATAATTCCTCCTTCCTCGCGTTACAAGACAGTCAGAAACATTTTTCCCTCCCCTCCCGTTAGCTTTATTTTACCCTAGGAAATGGTGGGTGTGCCCTCAACTTTGCTGGAATAATGTTCTTGTGTATCTAGTTTTCCCATTTTTATATGCTTTAATTTAATAAACAGCCACTCCCGTGGCCAAAATATCCCATCATGGGTTTGTGATTATTTTGTGTCCCAGCAAACAGAGCTCGCCCAAAGCGAGACTCCGCCAACATCAGTAACTCTCTTAATATGTAAAGGAACATGAAGCATAAAAATATAAAAAAATTATAAAAAACGCGCGTAAAAATCATTAGTGCAGATACAAAATGGTATACTAAGAAAGATATTTAAAATGAGAGTATATATAATTAGAATATGAGCTACTGTGTCAATAAATCTTCATCCATCTTTTTAAGCCTTTTTAAAATTTCTTAACGTTAATTTCGTCAGTGAAGAGATGGTTTGGCAAACTGTTCCAGTCTTTGACGATTTTCACAAAGAAGGAGTACTTAAAGGAGTTAACTTTAGCTAATTAGTTTGTATTTTGTATGGGTGGTTGGCTCAAGTGATTTTACTTCTAAAAAACTCGAAATAGTCATTAAAGTCAAGGCCATTTAGACCAAACACTGTCTGATGCTGAAGTGTGCTCCAGCTTAACAATATAAATAGTTCTTCATATGACATCTCGCATAGTTTCTGACCGAGAGCGACCAAGTTTCACCAATCCACACCAATCTGCACCAAGTTGCACCAACTTCTACTATTCTCCACCAAGTTGCACCAATCTACTCCAAGTTGAACCAAATTGCCCCAACTTGCACCAAACTGCACCAAGATGCACCAATCTGCACTAAGTTGCACCAAATTGCACCAAGGTACACCAATCTGAACCAAACTGCAGCGATCTGCACCAAGTTGCACCAACTACCGATCTGCACCAAATTGCAAGTAAACTACACCAGTCTGCCGAAAGTTCCACCACACTGCACCAATCTGCACAAATCTGTACCACGTTGAACAAACCTACACCAAATTACACCAATCAGCACCAAATTGCACCAATCTGCACTACGTTGCACCAAATTCAAGTAAACTGCACCAAACTGCACCAAGTTGTATCAAACTACAACAATCTGCACCAAATTGCACCAACTTCTACCAATCTGAATCAAGTTGCACCAATCTGCACCAAATTACACCAAGTTGCAAGTAAACTGCACCAATCTGCACCAAGTTCCACAAAACTGCACCAATCTGCACCACGTTGAACAAAACTACACCAAGTTGCACCAATCAGCACCAAGTTGCACCAAACTGCACCAATATTCACTACGTTGCACCAAGGTGCACCAAGTTAGCACTAACCTGCACCAAGCTACAGTAAACTGCATCAATCTACCCCTAGTTGCAGCACACTGCAACAAGTGGCACCAAGTTGCACCAAACGGCACCAAGATGCACCAAATTGCACCAAACTGCATAAAAAGTTGCACCAATCTGCCAAAGTTGCGCGAATCTGCACGAAATTACACCAAGTTTCACCAAGTTACAACAAACTGCACCAAACGGTTCCAAGTTGCACAAATCTGCACCAAGTTAAACCAATCTGCACGAAATTACACTAAGTTTCACCAAGTTGCAACAAACTGCACCAAACAGCTCCAAGTTGCACTAAACTGCACCAAGTTGCAGCAATCTGTACCAAGTTACACCATTCTGCACCAAGTTGCAACCAGTTGCAGCGAACTGCAGCAATCTGTACCAAGTTTACCATTCTGCACCAAGTTGCACCTATTTGCACCAAACGGCACCAATCTGTACTAAGTTGCTCCAAACTGCACTAAGTTGCACCAACCTGCACCAAGTTGCAGCAATTTGCACCAAGTTGCACCAAACTGCACCAATCTTCACCAGGTTACACCATTCTGCACAAATCTGCACAAATCTGCACCATGTTGAACCAAGTTGTACCAAATTGTACCAATCAGCATCAAGTTGCACCAAACTGCACCGATCTGCACTAAGTTGCACCAAATCCAAGTAAACTGCACCAAGTTGTACCGAACTGCAACAATCTGCACCAAGTTGCACCAAATTAGCACTAATCTGCATCAAGCTGAACGGAACTGTACCAATCTGCCCAAAGTTGCACCACACTGCAACAAGTCGCACCAAGTTACACCAAACTGCCTTAAGTGGCACCAAACTGCACCAAGTTGCACAACAATGCACCAACATGCACCAATCAGCACCAGGTTGCACCAAACTGCACCAATCTCCACCAAGTTGAACCAAACTGCACCCAGTAGCACCAAGTTGAACCAAACTGCACCCAGTAGCACCACGTTGCACCAAACTGCACCAATCTGCCCAAATCCGCACCACACTGCAACAAGTCGCACCAAGTTGCAACAAACTGCACCAAGATACACTAAACTTTATCAAGTTGCCCTGAACTGCACCAAGTAGCACCAAACTTCACCAAGTTGCACCAAGTTTCACTAATATGGACTTAAGTACACAAAATTGCACCACGTTGCAAGAAACTACAGCAAACTGCATCAAGTTGCACCAGACTGCAACAACTTGCACCAGTCTGCACCAAGTTGCTGCAAACAACACCAAACTGCACCAAACTTGTACCAGTCTGCACCAAGGTTCACCAATTTGCCCCAAGTTGCATCAATCTGCTTCAAGTTGCACCAAACTGCATTAAGTTGCATTAAATTGCAGTACACTGCACCAAACTGCACCAAGTTGCACCAAGTTGTACCAATCAGCACGAAGTTGCACTAATCTGCACAAAGTTGCACCAAGTTGCACCAGTGTCACGGGACGAAAAAACGGATTTACCGAACGTCAAAGGTGAAGTCAAACGCGCGATAAAGGCCACCTTTGCACACCTTTGTACAACTTTGACGCGCGACAAATGTTTACATTTGCCCGCGGTCAAAGGCGCGTCTTCAGGCGATAAAGGCCGTTTTTGTCACGCCTTTAACCCCTACCTTTGACGCGCGTCAAAGGTATATTTCATTAGCATTTGTACCCTTATCAAAGGCGTCGTCAAATATGTCTGAGATTCAGGCCAAAGGTGTGACAAAAGCGCGGCAAAGTTATGTCTGTGATTAAAGTCAAAGGCTTGTGAAAAGTGTCGTCAAAAGTGTCTGAGCCTCAGGTCAAATGTGTGACAAAGTTGTCGTCAAATGCGTGTGAGATTTAAGTCAAAGGTTTAACAAAGGTGTTGCCAAATATGTTTGTTTTTTTTTCCTCCCCTCGCATCGCGCCTCTCGCTCGTCTCGCGCTTCGCGTGAATTCCTCGTTCTCCTCGCGTTTCGCGCGAATGCCGCATTATTGCCTCGCTAGTCATAAGCGCTTGATATACAGGCTAGAATCCAACTTGAGATTTTCAGTCAAATTCAATTGCAAACTGGATACCGGTGGACAGATAAGAGATTGAGTTCTTAATCTTGTACTTTATTGTCCTAAAACCTCACTAGATGATTAGAAAGCTGAATAATTCCGATTAAAACTTTTTTAAACGCATAAAAATGGTTTTTTAAAACATTTTCACGATTTATTGTCTAAAGTACTCAATGCAGTTTGTCAATGGACAATCATAATGACTGCCGCAAATTTTTGAAGCACTATAAATGTTCCAGATTCACGCTGTTGTCACGGACGGCAACCTGCAAAATATTTTAAAACACTCTTTCACGAAAGCCAGTACTAAAATCATGGTAAGTAAGAAATGTTCTTGATCAGGAGCCCATCTGTCTTGATGTTATCTTTGCGAAGATTTTCATTCTAGAGTGCTTTTGACTCTTGATGTAAGTGAAAAACAAACGCCATTTATCTAACTTCAATCTTCCTCTGTTGTGTGCTTTTTTTTCCCACTGGAGACTTATCACTTTGCCTTGCTTCTTTTATCTGTGAAATAATTGTAAAAAAAATATAGAAATTTGAGATAAAAAGCTCAGTCATAGTGTTTTAAATAATTTTTTTTGGCCCCACTCCCTTTTTACTATGGCTCCTTTTCTTCAGAAAATCCCCCTTTCTCTTTACCTTTATCAAAACTTAAAGACCCTGTTAAAAATGTGTAGCGAACCTAATGCTTTTGAATGGAAACATTACATTTCGTGTACATGTATTGTCATTAAGTTCGTCACCTGTGAAATTTGGCGTTTGAATCGAGCCTTATTATCACATAATAAAGTCAAGGAAAATTCTATCAAAATTTCTCTCTATGCCCAAAGCTTAAAATTAAACTAAAGAAACACTTTATA
Source organism: Porites rus (assembly GCA_964035705.1). NCBI lineage: Eukaryota > Metazoa > Cnidaria > Anthozoa > Scleractinia > Poritidae > Porites > Porites rus. The sequence goes on along the minus strand of OZ037997.1, from coordinate 9,735,460 downwards.
TTATACCTAGCCTGCATAACAAGCGTTTCCAATCGAGTTATTGCGCGAGTTAGCCCCTCCCGGCCCCTCCTTCCTCTTTTTTTGCCCTCTTGCACAAAAGTCGCGCGGAAAAGCTTGCTACGCGGCTATTTTTCTACCTTTTTAACCCCCAAAGTTATTGTCCAGTAACAATAATGAAGGGACAGCTCGGTATGTTTGAATGATTGTTATTAAATGTTGAAACATACCCAGCTGCCACTGTAGTGGTAAAAAAATCAATGGAATATTTTAAAAATTAATTATGCAGTATGAGTCCCATTACGTATAGAACCCAGAAAAATCAATAGAAAGAGATACTCACGTTCGCAAAACATCCGAAGTCTTCAAATAATCACACCTCTTTGTTTGATAAACTGCACTGAATCCTGTTCAAATAAGCTTATGTACTTGCTTCAGTAATATTCCTATCAAAGTCTGGTACAGACATTTTTATTGAAGTACACTGTCAATGAAAAAAGATATATGTAAATCTTATATTATTTCATTACCTGAGTAGTTCTCGCAGACAAATATAAACTGTTAGAAAACCAGAGTTGGTTAATCTTGATATTAGTAGGTTCTCGCATGAAGTTTTGAGTTGAATTGCATTGTGAAATATAAGCCAGGCATTACTTTTACAGAAATGCATTAACCCTATTAAGAAAAAGGGCTTGATCTAATGTAAACTCTACTGTGATACAGAAAGATTTTTATAGTTTACTGAACCAGATTTAACGATCAGAAAAGCTCCCAAGCACGATATACACGCCTGTTCGGAGTTGGTTTCTGTAAGCTTAACATAGTAAAACAACTATGAAGTTTGAAGAAGAACTATTGCATGCACACATAGAAAAGAATGACACGTACCTTTTGAACAAGTTTGTAGTCTAAACTCTATCAGAGATAAGGGCGAAAATATTTGTTAAAAAAAGCTGGACTACTTCGTACAAAAAAGCAGCTTTTGTTTTCTTCAGATCTGCGTAGTTTGTTTGTTTGCGCGGGCGGAGAGAGTTTGCAGCCGCGACAATTTCGCGCCAAAAACAGGGTGTCTTGCTTGGGTTCAGTCTTCCATCGTCCAGTTGTTGAGTCATTGTTTTGCGTCGCTATCATTTATTCATCGTATGTTAATCGATCAAGGGGAAATTGATCCACTCAAGATAAGACAAAAACAAAACTCACTTAATTCACCTCGAAAAAGTACATATTCCAGAACATTTTCAAAAATAATTATAAACACCAGTTACAATGATTACTAGCCTGTGTTCGGTATTGTCGTATAAATATCTTTAAAACAGTATTCAAATACAGCTTTTTAATTTCCTTTCTTAAAATCAGTTTCGACATAAGTGTTTGTAGACGTAATTCATTGCATATTTGCTCTCACCCTTGACACCATTCAAAAGTGTTGTAAAAGTGTAGCGGTCGTATTTGACTTCATTTTTGACTAGTATCAAAGGTGTAGTCACAGCCACTACTCTTTTGACTTTATCTTTGACGTGCGTCAAAGGTAAAGTCAAAGTTACCAGCATATTTGACAACGCCTTTGATAAGGGTTAAAGGAATAGCAAAGCATTGATGCATTTGACTTGATCTTTGACGCACGTCAAAGGAGAAGTCAAAGTTGTTACCAATTTGACTTCACCTTTACCGAGGTCAAAGGAGTAAGCACAGAGGTTATATATTTGGCGACATCTTTGACGCGCGTCAAAGGTGACGTCAAAGCCAATACCATATTTGATTTAACTTTTGACGCGTGTCAAAAGTGTCGTAAATCCAATTTTTCGTCCCGTGTGTACACCAAATTACAACAAGTTGAACCAAACTGCAGCAAGTTGCACCAATTTACACCAATCTGCACCAAGTTGCACGAAACTGCACCAATCGACACCAAGTTGCAGTAAACTGCAGCAAGTTGCACCAAGTTGTACCAGTCAGCACCAAGTTGCATCAATCTGCCCCAAGTTGCACCAACTTGCACCAATCTGCACCAAGTTTCACCAAGTTGCAACAAACTGCACCAAACGGCTCCAAGTTGCACTAAACTGCACCAAGTTGCAATAAACACCACCAATCTGCATCAAGTTGCAGTAAGTTGCACCAATCTGCACCAAATTGCAACAAGTTGCACCAAACTGCACCAAGTAGCACCAATCTGCACTGAGTTGCACCAAACTGCACCAGGTTGCAGAAAATTGCAACAATCTGCACCAAGTTGCACCAATCTGCACAAATTTGCACCAAGTGGCAAAAGTTGCACCAATGTGCACCAAGTCGCAACAAGTTGCACCAAACTGCACCAATCTACACCAAGTTCCAGTAAACTGAACTAAAATGCACCAAACTGCACCAAGTTGTACCAATCAGCACCAAGTTAAACCAATCTGCACAAAGTTCGTCCAACTTGCACCAATCTGCACCAAATTACACGAAATTGCATCAAGTCGCACCAAACTGCACCCAGTTGCAGCAAACTGCAGCAATCTGTACCAAGTTGCACCATTCTGCACCAAGTTGCACCTAGTTGCACCAAACGACACTAATCTGTACCAAGTTGCAGCAAACTACACTAGGTGGCACCAGTCTGCACCAAGTTGCACCAAGCTTCATCAAGTTGCACTTCCAGTCTGGACCAAACTGCACCAATCTGCACCAAGTTGCACCAACTTCTACCAATCTGAATGAAGTTGCATCAATGTGCACCAAATTATACCAAGTTGCAAGTAAACTGCACCAATCTGCACCAAGTTCCACCAAACTACACCAATCTGCACAAACGAAACGCTTTAACCGGCATTCAATTTATGACTCCGATCCGTAGTTGCGTACTAGACTGCGCGATCTTTACCCATGTGGTTTACTCAGAATGTTCCTTGTATCTTTGCTGTATGAGCGGAAATATTTAAGAATTGATCTTATAAAAATAAATTGTTGCCTGAATGTTCTGTTTATGATCTGATTTCTTTATGTGTTGAACACGATAATGTCTGAGTTACAGTGCGATTCATACAGTGTTTATCGCGCTAGCCGAACACATGGCCTATTTTATTATAGCGCGCATTTAGCTGGCATTTTATGCAAAATGTCTGCCTAATTCGATACTGGCTGTTTTGGTCACCGGTCAGGCGCAGTTTGTAGGTATTTCTAAGTTAATATAGGGCAAACAAAGTAATCAGCAAGGTTCGTTTACAAATTTGGATACGTAAAAATACACGTAGGTAAATGTTTGTTTCAAAGCTGGCCAGGGTTGTTTATTATCTCAGTCTTATTGGTTGCAACATATATCTGAGGAATACCAGAGAATAAATATGAATTATGGTGATATTTAATATGCAACAAAAACGTCCGGAAGTCTCCAGCTTCGCGAACAAAGAATTTTGATTTATGTAAATTTCTTTGCGTGAATCTTACGCGCTTCCGATTGGTTTAAAAACAACCAGCTACTGTCACAGCTCACACATACGCACTATTGTGACACAGTCCCAGTAAATCCACCGCTTTCCAATCGTTGCCAAAAGGGACAAAAGGCTACAACATTATCCATGTTAAACCTTTCAAGCAGGTTTAAACCACCTAAAAATAGCACATGACCTTATCTTAGTGGGAATCCACCGCATTTTATTCATGAGATGAAGACAAAAGTCTATGACGCGATCGACTTTTATGAATTCTTGCCCTCCTTATGAGATTCCTGCCCACAAAAAGGCCTAATCAGTGCGCCCTATACTACTCTGGAGACGAGGCTCGCACATTTCCCTTATGTGATTAGAGAGACTTCGAGTCTCTAATCTTCTCTCTAGTCTCGTTGAGTTTTGATAGTTGTTGATAACATTTCGCACCCAGTCAGTATAAAATGAGGACTGCAGACTGCGGACTGGGTCAGTCCCAGACTCTTACCCCAGTCGCTATTTAAGAGTTTTTTTGGGTGAGAGAAGATTGGGGATTAGGTTGAGGCGGGTGCGGGGTCTCATGGGAAGGAAAGGAGGAAAAATATGTTTCCTTCTTCCCTTCGCATGAGACCCCGCACGCGCCTCAACCTAATACTCAATCTTCTCTCACCCCAAAAAACACTTAAATAGCGACTGGGGTACGAGTCTGGGACTGGTTATAAAACTCGGACTAGGTATAAAACGCGGACGACGGACTATGTATATAAAAACAGCTTTAGAGAGGAAAAACTGAGAGAAACGGATAGCGGACTAACATTGGAACAGTAGTCCCAGCTCCTTGCCTCACACACAACCATTCCTTTAGCTGGTCACGCAGTCTATTTATAGTATACAGATGCCACAATTCCAAAGCCTTGGGGATATGAGGAAATGAAAAACCTAGATGAGAGGGTCAATATAGGGGCATTCCGCGATGCAAAAAAGCTGTATTTAGGGGGAAGGGGTTACTCACCTATACGTAAGTGATAACCGAAGTATATCATCCAACGCTTAAGTCTAAGCGTTGATGACAATATTTACATCTATGTTAACATGTACATCGTGTTTGTGACCCCTTTCATGGGTGTTAGAGACCGATACCAGGTCCAAAAATGGGTGTAGAAAATAGCATTTCGGTCAGGCTCAGGATTTGGAGAACCGAGCAGCACACCTCCACCAAGAATTTCTAGGAGTATTAATAACTTAAACTCACGTGTTTTGCTATTTAGCGATCTTTTGATCTTATTTTACCTTACCTAGAACCAATAAGCGCAGTTTTTACCAACGTAGTCCGCAGTCCGCATCTTATATCTAGTCCATATTTTATACCCAGTCCACCGTCCGTGGTCCGCAGTCCGTGTTTTACACCGACCGATTTCGCAACCAATAAATCGTCTTTTAGCGATTTTCATCACACAAGGTATCAATATACAAGGAAAAGACAAGCTTCCTTTCGGGAATTCAATTTATTGACAAATTATGTGTAGTGACTTCTCTTGAGAAGTGGTGAGTGTTGAAAGTATTTAACGTAGATTACTGTTCAACGATTCATAATTACTAACGGACAGACCATTAAAAAAGTTATATTAACGAGAAAAATTCATGCGACTCGAAACTTCCTCTCAACCAGTCCCCCGAAACTTTTCTATTGGTCTGTCCACAGGTGGCCCAAGCTCGAAATATGACCTTATCATCTTGACTAATATATCACATGAAACATCGTGTACAATTCAAATTTAAATCCGTGAACCCAACCCAAATTAATAACAGTTTTACTCAACAATGGAAGTATGAGGAGCTTACAGGAAGAAATAAAAAACTTTTTTGAAATAATATCACCCGATACGACAAATTCCATTACACTCTTACTGTGCTAGTTTATGTCTCCACAGAGCAATTGCCAGAGGATATAGCGTCGATATAATCCAGTGTTAGAAACTTTCTACACTGAGCAAGAATATTACATTCACTTTAAAATATCTAGATACGTTCAGGGACCGCAAAGCAAGTTTGAGAGTGGGGGAATACGAACCCGTATGGGTAAACATGTTAGGGGGGTTGGGGGGGGGCGTGCTCCGACCGGAAAATTTGTATTTTTTAGATGTCGTGAAATGAATGATGGGAGGAGGGGCGGGGGAGGCTAAGGCTCCTTTCCCCACCCCCAACATCTCAGCGGTTCCTGAAGCAATTTAACACCTTAGCCAAATTGCCATTTCACAGCATTGATTCCGGGTGTTCACTTAAAAAATACCAGGGCCGGGTTGTTTAAAGCACGGTTAAAATAACCCAGGGTTAGTGCAAAATTGAACTTTAGATATGAAAGCTTAAAAGCACATTTAGTATGATTCTTCTTGTCTACAGTTAGATGATTGGATGCTCTACGAGTATGGAGAATCGAAAATTATCCGAGAAAGTACTTTTAATCAAAAGAAAAAGAAAGCCGGATAAAATTTTAACCCCAAGTTAGCGCTAAACGGCTTTAGAACAACTAGACCCCAGAGCCAAAAAAAGACATTAGACATCCACCAATGTTTAAAACTCCCTTGACCACATCGGCTGCAGGTATTTTTCGCAATTGTACAAAGATATTTAACACATTTAACCTCGTAGATACTAATGTGCCTGGTTATAAACAACTGGCATTTGTCGTCCGTAGCTCTCATTGTATCATTGATATTTAATAGTGGAATAGTTATGAGGCCCGTCAGACACCTGTGTTATGTTTTGGGACTTGACGGAACACAACGTTCATTAGCATTTCTATCATTATGATCTTGTTGGGCGATAAAAACATCGCATTAATTTATTTAGTGCTCAAAACACGAAGGATTGTGCACCCTCACAGAGCTTCTACCTTCCGAAGGGTTTGTGACTTCACTGGCACCTAGGTCAACTACGTGATTACATCCATAATCGACACTATTGAGGTAATTTCGAAAAGTGCAATGTGCGTCGCTTAATTAAGGCCATATCTCTGATACTGTAATTCTCTGAACAAGCATTCAAGCCAAATAACCTCGCCAAATACATCTACTTTGTTAGACTCGCATAACAGCGACCAACTAAGGGCCATCGCATTAACGAGGTTTAACGAGGCTTCCGAGAAGGATATGACTGATTATTATTGGCTGTTTGGGTCAAAAGAATTTCGTCATGACAGGGGGATCGCGTTAATTCAGTTTCCAGACAGGAAAACGACTAAGTGGTTTTGTTACTTCGGGTGGCTCAGTTAACAATGGGTTCGTAACGGCGAGTTAATCGCATAAAAGTGATGGTCGTAACCCAGGGTTTCATTTTAATAATATAAATAAGAAAGAACGACCCTCTATGACGACTGTCTTCTTTACTTGTGAAGCTTCCTTCATTACAGGTTAATGACTACAACGTCCAGGATAAATACCACACTGAACACTTTCTGCTTAAATTGTGTAGTATGACGGACAAACCCAGATTGTACCAACTGACTTACAAGGATATCCCACTCCAAGTATAAGATGGCAAGCCTCCTGAACCACAGAGAACAGTTACTGTAGACACACCTGCCAGTTGTACCGTTAAGTTACTTGCTGTTTGTAACTGATGCTATCTGTCTTTTCCCTGTACAAAAATGAAAATTATAACAATAAATTCAACACAATGTCTGATTTCTCCCACACACGGCACCAGAAATTGCAAATGCCATTTCTCTCGAACAGCAACGTTGCCCTTTTTAAAGCAAATTGCTTAACTCTTGTATGGATAAAGCGAACACCTGGGTTAGAGAAAAAGCCTGATGACAGGAAGATAAACACATGAATAAAGCCATTTCTGTTTCCATCGTTACACTTAGATAAGCAGTGAAGAAAATTGGTGAGTACTGTAACTGAAACAAAGCGATAAGAGTGAGCGAGATGAAAGGAATCCTGATGCTCTGATTGGCTATCCTGGTTTGTCGAGGTCCATAAACACACACACAAAAAACGAAGCCTTCACCCACTGCTACCTCGACCTAACATGCTTGGTCACTGCGTATATATGGGGACGCACCCATAGGTCATCAAACGAGAAAATATGACATATTACTGTCATAGCCTAAGGAAACAGCCGACGTTTCGCAACATCACCACTGGTTTCCCCGCGGCATGACGTCTGAGAAACCAGCGCAGAAACTCCATTCTGATGACGTATCATTGCCCAGATCTGGGTAGTACACTCGTCTTACTAAATGGCTACAGTAGTACGCGCGCTCTGATTGGCTGTTTTCTTGTAATGACCGGGTAATATTTTCTTGTAATGACCAGGCATTAGTAGCTAGGTGTCTAAGGCATATAAAATCCGTGTTTAACTTACAGTGCGACGGGGAAAACCGTGAACACTTGAAATATCTCAGAAATGATTATTGTGTTATGACCAATCACCGCAAAGATCAGGACATGCGAACTAGCCACAAAACCACAAACTAATTAACGGTCTTGCTTGCGGTTTAGTTTTCTCACGCCTTACTTGCTTTTTTCTTGCAACACAATAACATTCCAGAAATATTTCTGGTGTTCACGGTTTTCTCGGTTTGACTGCAACAGTGGACATCCTTATGGACATTCATGTGATGGTCAATTACCAGTTGTCAAAAAGGGTATCCGCTGACCAGTGTCACATGATTCTATCGCGGGCTCAAGTGTAAAACTCATTGAGGTGGCGTGTTTTTCAAAGTTATCCGCAGAGCAGTTGTTGGTTTTAACTGATCGCAGGCTCTGGTCCATAATGAAAAGGCCACATAATAAATAACTTATTAACCTCGTCCGTTCGGTCATTACTGGGAAATGTCAGACCTCGGCCTTGATATAATACATCAAGGCCTCGGTCTGAGATTTCCCTGAAATGACCTCAACAATAAGTAGTATATCAGTATGGAATTTATGCGCCCGTTTCTCAGACGTCATTTCGCGGGGAAACCAGTGGTGGGGTCGCGAAATGTCGGCTGTTTTCTCAGGCTAATTACTGCCACAGACACGGATAGGTAACATTTTAGGACACCGTTTACTACCTGTAGACTGCTTCTTTTCGTTCTCCTCGAACTTGACTTGGTGAGTAATGTTTTAAATGATTTTGACGAAAGTGAACTGGATTGCTTTCCGTTAAGTTTGCTATTTGATTTGAGGTCCCTCATTTTAACGCTGTTCATCACTTCATAACCTTTTTTAACAGCAGTTCTGTTATTGATTCCAAGCGAAGTTCTGGTATTAAGAGGATCTGGTAAAGATTCAAGTTTGTCCATTTTATGTGTATCTGATTGATTAACGGCTTCGTGTGAGACATCTTGACTCTTTGTAGCTTCCACTTTACCGTTGCCCAAGCTTGTCGAGTCTTGAGACTGAAGATCACGTTTTACCAAAGATATTTCTTTACCGTCCTGTGGTTCGTCCTTATGCAAAGCAGCGTTATCTTGTTCTTTGTCCTTACCATCTGGCAGCGATACCTTGGTGCATAGATGAAAAAAGTCTATGTTTATTATTTGAAATAAGGTAACAAATAAGTAAAGAAAGAAATAATTTGATAAATATACAAATAAATACTACATAAACTGAAAGTTTCTGCCCCTTGTAATCAATTTATTAATGAAAGCTTTATACTTGCCCTTTTTTAAATATTTTTCGAGAATGGTTTTTACTATTTATTCATCCAAGTTAGCTTTGCAGAAGGAGTTTACTCGTTGATACTTCTCTGAACCGGAGACGGTTAACTAGTCGAGTCAGGACTGGAGCGGGCAAAATAAACTTAACTGTCCACTAATATCATTTGGTTTCTTTGGAAAGCATAGCGAAGTGAAGGTTCTGAGATTTTATCAGGTGTTTACAAGGATATCTAGGAGCCATCCACCAACGATAACGTAATTGTAAGGAGAAAAAGGGGTAAGCCACGCAGTTAACAGACATAAGGCAGCATAGTCATCACTATTAGAAAATATCGAATTCGTTTCGTCCCTCTTCTGGAAATTGATTCTCTTGCATAAAACCTATGAAGAATGAAGAGTTTGACCAAACAACTGAACATTGCGCGTTAAGATCTTATGTTCGACGTTAAGATAAGGGACCTTGAGATCCGATGACGGGGACGGCGACAAGAACGTCAACAAAACAAAACAAAACAATAAATGTTCAAATAAGCCAAAAAACAACTCTGCACTTGCAGCACACCTTTTTTCAAAATTTCTTTGCCGTCACTGCACGTCTACGCCGAAAATGCCTAATTTTAAGTTCTATGGAGGACGTTAGCAAGCGACGACGAAATTTTGTTTCTCCTTCTAAATTGGATATAGTTCTTAGGAATTCAACTCCAGGAGAGTTCGGCCCTAAATTTGTTTGCCTGAGTGAATACGAATAATCGCGATGAAGATTGAAAAAAAAAAACAAAAAAAAAACGCGAATTTGCTTTCTAAGCGACGCTTTCGCTACCTTCGCCGTCCTGGGATCTTAAGGTCTCCATTAATGCACCTGACCCTTTAATATAATCATTTATTAATTACCTAAGTAATGCTGCCCTACTTTTTTTAGCCCTCAATGGTTATTATGCGCAGCCTGTACTCTCTCCATATTTTAACTATTTTTTTTGTACCATGTAAATCAATGTAGAGTACAAATAAAGTTGTTGTTTGCCCCCGGATGGATATTGTAAGTGAGCAGGATTTATGAGGATCTAGTTCCAAAAGTAGCTCAAAGGAGTAGAGGTAACTCTCTCAAGAAAAACGAAGACTGATGGCCAAGGATACAACAATACCGGCTACTGACCAATCAAACATGACAGCAACCAGAATAGAATTGCCAACACAAGTGCAAACACAAAGTATTTGTACATGATATGGTGTTATTTCGTTTTGTGGTAAAATTTTTATAAACAAAGTTCAAAAGCAAATACTTCTATATGCTAACAATTGTTTGACAGTGACAGATTGTAGTATAAAATTATTCTTTATTTTCATTTTTTTTCAGAATTATTTGAACATGAACATGACCATTTAGTCAAACATCCATTCTAATCACTCACTATTAAGAGGCAAAGTAACAAACCTCAAATAATGCTAAATTTATGCTTTTAAAGTTTGGATGTTGCCACAGTGAACTTAGAAAATCACGGTTATCCTTTCCTTCAAAATCATCAGTAGACTAATATCAAAATAATTATTATGGTTTATTACATACACAAATTTAGTTTCATACAAATCAAAAAGCAATGGCTTCCACAGGCCCCAAGAATTGGAAAAACTCATGCTCAAATGAAATAAGCAATTTTTAGTTAGAATTTCTCAAGTAATGTTTCGCCAAATAATCTATACTCTATACCGTTGATTATGCAATATTATTATATTAATTAGCTTTAAATACTTTCCAACAATTTGTTACTTTTAGAGTCTTTAGATAGCCTTGATAATGGTATTACCATGACCCCGAAACGTCGACTTTTACACTCTTTTTTACTTTTTTAAAACTGCTTCACTTTATCACTGATCGCTATCATCGTTGATTTACAATTATTAATAATGATAATATAATTATTATTATCATATACTTATTATTATTATTATTTGTAATAATGATAATTTACGAATTAACCAGTGCTTTGTGTTGCTACAGTGCATCTTGGCCATCAATCTTATCTGTGTATGCATTCTCTCAGACTCAACGACAACACATGAAAACAATAAATAGCTTTGAGCACATGAGATGAAAAGCAAACCAAAGTATTTTCTATATACTGAGTACCTAATCGAATCTAATAACAGATTTGATAGTCGAGACGATAGGTTAAATGAATGTTGATATTTCGACTAACCTTATAAGTGCCACGAAAACTGTTTTTAAAGTTAAAACTTTTAGATGTTGTTAAATTTGATTGTCACCCTTCTCCTCTGTTAGCAGCAGACATTAGCACGGGCAAACGAAACAGGCCTCTCTTGCTAAATTCTCACTTGCAAGATTTGTCTGTAAATGTTCAGCTAAGTCAAGGCAACTACTACATGTAAACGGTTTTTCGTTTAATTTGCAAGTACCATAAGAGAGGTTTATGGTTGGACCAAGCAGCAAATCAGGAGATTTTTTGTTTATCCGTGGCTTTCGTGCCGATTACTACGAGTATATGACTTCATTTCTTTTCTAAAGCTTAGCTTAAGGATCACGTTCTGGAAACTCCGCAAGACTTTGTGACAAGCGAAATGCTTGCAGAAGAATGAGACTATCAAGGCATTGTTTAGGTTTTTGCTGACTTATTAACCTTATCTGAGTGCTCCAGCTTCTTCAGTTCCTGATCGATTTCTTGTTCGGAGACCTTAACCTGGTTGGTATCAGCGGCATTCCTAGCAGGAGCCTTCACCGCTTGATCATTAGTATCTGCTGGTTTTTCTTCTACTCCCTGACTCATCAGCTGACGCTTTTCATTTAGATGTCCCTCCTCGCTCTTTCGCTGATCAGGTGCACCTTGTGCTGGGTTATCTTGAGGAGCATGGGGCACTGCTGGTTCATGTCTATGCTCTCCACCCTCAGCTGGTTTGACAGGCTCTTCAGCCCTCTTTAGTCCTTCATTTCCAACAACATCAGCTGGTTTTACATCTGCAGCCTGTGCCTCAATTGATTGTCCATCATTAGCAACAACCTTAAGTTTGTCATCTCCAGGTTGAATGCCTCCACCTAAGCCAATCTGGTAAATACAGTATACATATTAATAAGTAAAAAACACATCGCTATGATGGGACAAGACAATGCTTCAATAAGTACACCACTACATGGTTTGAAAAGTTGTACTGAAACTCATTTAAGAGGGTACAGCTGAACAGTCATGCACCTATTGTAGTTACGTTCATTTTCATGAAGATGAGGGTATTTCCTTGATCATCAGTGGTTTTCAGTATCCATCTCATTATAAGCTGGCTTAGGAGAATTGAACAAAATTTACAAAAGACGACCTCTTCGCCCAGTTACAAACGATTCCTCACAAACAAGAAAGGAACTTCAGTGATGGCAACAACGAAGGAAATTCTACATTGTCTTTTATGGCAACAAATCATATCCCTATCAATTCTGACTTTATTACAAACTGGACTTAAGGTGGCTGAACCAGTTTTAGTACTTTGTGAGTATATGTCATTTGCCAAATCATGGCTAGAGAAAGGTTGCAGCTCACAAGCAGAAACTAATATACTGATGAAAGATTTTGATTGACAGGCACAATGTGACGTTTTCGTAGTTTCCATGGCAACATGAGCAATTGAATATAACCTTAAAATTTCACTTTTGCTCAGTTTACATAAAATTCGCTCTTTAGATTTCCTATAAACTTTCACACAGCTTTCTATAATTAATCATTACCATTTGAAGCCTTTTTGACCAAATTTTAACAGACGGGTTTATAGATAATCAATAATATAATTATACGGTAATTATTTAATGTGTCACAAAATTCGTCTGCTCAACTTCCATTTTAAAGTTCTCATTATTTAAAATATGATAAAAGTAAAAATTCCGCCAAATATCACGAAATTTTAATGAGTGGTTTTTGAGAAATCGTCTTCTGTGTACCATTGCTTTTTTCGCCGCCATGTTTGTTTGTCTAATTTAAAACCCGCGCCGTCAAGCGAGTTACCGCTGACCGTCCCCAAAACTGTGTTTAACAATACACGTAAAAGTCTTTTTTTTTGAAATTGAGATATGTGTTTGCTTGGAATCTCCTTCTTGAGCCACACCCTAATAAAAGACTAAGGAGTAGCTGTACATGAAATGGACCTGATCCTCTGGAAATGCTGATTACGGAGGTATTTTCACGGTTTCATTTCATATTTTGCTGTTAGTTGTTGCATGGTCCAGGTTTAAGCTAAACTGATCTTCCTGAAACGCTTTAACAGATAGGACTTTTTACTATCCTCAACAGACACAGAAGGTTGGAAGTTTGAACATAATTTCAGCAAATTATACCTTAGCGACATCAACATCAACTGGAGCTGCTTTAATGCCACCTTGAATGTTAGTGTGATTAACATTCTGAAGTGAGTTGTGAAGAGCCACTGGTTTGATAGGATCTATGCCTAGTGGGTGTATGTCTACTTGATGGTGCTGATGACCACTCTCTTGTTTCGTGAGGACAGTGTAGGTACCAGCTATAAAACAAACTGATCCTAGCAATAGCACAAGCTGCAATTAAAAGACACAGGACAAGTAATAAGAGACCAAAACAAAAAGTAAGTTGAATGAAACTATCCAGGCATAGTTAGGGTTAGTAGTAAAGAAGGAGTCTGACAGGCATTATGACCATTCCACTCTACTGGCTATGGGTCTGATTTGCTCTAACTTATGTGCCATAACATCTTGCAGAAGTTATCACTAGAGTCTTAATGATTACCGCTGTAACTGCAATTTAAAACACCAATGTCTCGTTATGATGATCAGATTTAGGCAGCTGTCACCACCAGAGTGCTGCTAGGGACTGGACTCATAGACAACTAACCAACAGTACACCGACAGTCAGTCGTTCTAAAGTTCTTTACAACAGCCAATCATCTAGTCAAGGTAACAAGCCATTATAGGAATGCAATCTGCATTACATTTTCCAGCTAGTTTGAGCAGCACGCCAGCTTGCACTTCGTTTTCCGGTTTTGCATTATCAATTTTAGGAGAAATTGGGATTTAAAACAAATTTAGGACTTAATCAGATCTGACGGTTATGTGTCAACTAGAAACAGAAGCGTTCTATAGGCAACCTCTGCCAATCTGTCCGCCACCAGTTTAGATTGAACTGGTTGATAAAATATGGAATAGTTCCAGGTAATATCTGCAGGCCCACCTTTATTTTGACCAATAACACATCACTGATGAAACAACAGGAATCGAACTGATGACATTGCATCCATTTAAATCACCACTGCTTTTATTCATAAGAATTTTTATTGTGACCTTAACTGTGACAGAAATGTATGGATATTCCCTTTAAACCAAGATGTCATTAAGCCATTGCTCTAGCAACCTACCTTTGCTATAAGCCTTGTATTTGTCTTCT
>OZ037997.1:9631001-9716001 GCA_964035705.1 Porites rus | reverse complement strand
TATTGTATTGTATTGTATAGGCCTGTTTAACTGAATCACGTTCATTTTGGTAGAGTTAAATCAATTTAAGAGCGTTATCCTGAACCAGTGAGGCATTGCCAGGTGGTCCCTGACCTTAGAAATTGTTGATGGTCACAATTAGTTTTAAGTCCACCACTGTCTACAGCTGTATACATATGTGTCATGTACTAATGACAAACGGTTGATAACCTGCCCACTGGACTTGATAGAATAGTGCCATGGAAAATTTATTTTTTTAAACTTTTCTTCCATACTTTTCGTATGAAATTTTTGATCCTTATAATACGACATACAAAGATAGGGTTAGTCCAAACAGGTTTTGTTGAAGAAACAGTTACAAGTCTGTACAACTTTTCATGGGACATTACGTTTTTAAGTTATCAGTTTAGTCATTATATTCGTTTATTGAAAATGTCAAGAACATGTACATACCTCAGAAAATATCAGAGAGTGCAAACTTGCTCGTAGAGGATATACCATTAGGGGAAAGCTTACAATAACTGACATAACAAAGCCTGTAATAAAATCATAAAATTATTACATTTGCACAAACATCATGAATAGTAGCAAGTGGGTAATATTTGACACTACATAAATTATTTCAGCTTCTTACCAACTTTAATTAAATAAGAGGTGAACGTTGTGCTATAGTTATTTAACATGTCACCCTGGACTCCAACATTGTAAAAGCACACATAACCAAATAATCCAACCTAAAATGCAAAGCAAATTAAACTCATTAATAGAGTAGAACCCCAAGAAATATTTCTGTACAGAAACAGTTTAATATTCAACTTTTGACCATTGTGATTAATTAAAGATAAGACTGACCAAGAGATGACTGTAATTGCCAGTAAAAGAATTAGTATTAACAAAAAGGGGACTGAAATCAGTTATATGCAAGTTTATCTCAATTGACCAGGCAGAGTTTTTCACACCAATTAACCGTACACCAAGAAATTACAATAAAGAGATAAATGTACATTCTGGTGCACAGACATGAAACCTGTTGGCTACTGCATTTTTCTCACATTTATATTTATTAATGTAAACCACATGATTTATATTGTCATAATTAGATGTCCAAGATCCATTAGATAGCATCTTGTTAGTATTACATGTATATCCTCAAAATAATTGATTATGCTTCTTCATACATTAGTTTGCTTGTACAGCAAAAGTCTTGTTCTCATATGGCTTCTTCATACGTGTACAGCTGTAGGTTAGTTTGTCTCCAACATCATAGTTAGTACAGTAATTTTACTAAAAGGCACCTGTTTGACGAAAAGTACAGTGTACATATTTTGACTGGCCAAAAATGGCTTGTGACAAAACTTGTGGCAGGTACTTATCCAGTAGATATTTATTAAATTTAGTCAAGAATTTCAACAAACAGGAATTACATTACATTTCAAGTCAGACTAGTCTTTGAGTGATCCGCACAATCTTCAGGTAAAAACAATTTTAAACACTTTTTTCCTAAAGGCTCCTAAGCTTTATTATAGCTTGCTACAATGAATTAAAAAAGTTACTGATTAATAACTGATGGTGTAATAAATTAATTAATAATCCTAGTCGTCAAAATTTCTTGGGGGCTATAGTCAAAGAGTCTTTTGGAATAGTATATATGCTTGTCCCTCTTGCCCAAAGGGAAAGCTGTAAAACTGACTTTCCTTGCACCCTGCTCTCCTGACAGCCCGCCAGAACTTACCAAAAAATAAACGAGAGCCACTACATTGATCCCAGTGTCCACAACACCTTCCATATGTTTTACTGATGGGTCAGGAAGAGTCTCATACAATGCAAAAAGCTGACTATAATTAAAACAAACACACATTAGGATCATACAGACATCTGATTCTAGTGTTGACAAAAAAGTAATACAACTGTATATGTCATTTAAACATGTGAATTGTATTGCAAGGGTAACATGAAAGGACTGCCCTTTTACCATGGAAGCTGGTGCCTCTTTTAAAAAAAGTAGCAAGCAAACAGAATAAAGAAGTGTCTTGTTCATTTCACAGTTTTATATAAAGGGAATGTACCCAATTTGCTCAGTAGTTCACTATACATCATGACATGTTGTGGGCAGCATGAGAAGTTTCTGATCAATTAGCCTGAGTTTTTCTTTTTTGTGTATGGGTAAAGGCATGGGTAAAAGAAGTAATGACTACATGCAGCGCAGCTTAGAATTGACCTAAAACAGCAAAATTCTTCTGACATAGCCCCTTTGAGCAATGCAATTGTTGAAGATCACTAGTGATGGTAGCTACCCTGACTATCAATGACCTAAAATGCTTCTGCCTAAAAAGAGAAGAGGGATGGAGTGGTACGAGACAAGACATAATAGGGGGGAAAGTGCAAGGACTGAATTACAAACCTACCTTAATATTTGAATTGTATGATTGTATTTTTGTCTGTGGCACCAGGAAGGATTTTACATTTAATTACAGTCAGTCCTCAAGAAAAATTTGGAGAGAGAGTTGTAGTGGTAGTTAATGGCTGATCTACAGATGCCCTTTTTGTCTCTGGCTTTGTGAACTCACTGTAATTGCAACCCCATTTGTCTCCAGGAATAATACTATAGTCAAACCTCTCTCATATGGACACTGAAGGGACAGAGTGAAGTGTCTGTATAAAAGAGGTCACTACGATGACATCAGTTATATGACTCCACTTACAGTTTTAAGTGTTCAGTAGCTAAAACCAGGGTCACAATCGTCTTTAAACTGCATTTAAATTTATTAATTCACAGTACAAAGACACTGTCTTTCAGTAGCATACAACATTGTACATATCAGCTACAAAGTACTGTAAGTACTGTCGTAGACAAATCACTGTTTTTAATCGAAACAAGCTACAGCGCAATGCTGAATGTAAAAAGTTGTAATGTAAAGCACAATTCTGAAAGCATCTTTCGTTATTTTGCAAGTGCGGTAAACAGTAACAAAAGTACAAAATGTAACAGAAAAAATCTTTGTGCTATCTTTCCTTCTGTACACCTTTTGCAAATTAATCGTTTTTTGCTATACAGCAACTGGGCTTTTGAAATCACCTTGTATAGCTCATCAGCTAGATGGGATTCACCCCGTGCAGATTCACCTGATTGGGATTTGGGATTCACCTGATCTCCTCAGTGTCCATAATAAAGAGGTTAAGTTTAAATGAATTTACTCCCTGGGGCAGAGATTTAGTATCCGTTGTCCATATTAGAGAGAGTCCGTATTAAAGAGGTTTTTTAAGAGAAAATAAATGAGAAATTTGTTGGGACATTGGAAATTGCCCATAATAGGGAGTTGTCCATATTAGAGAGGTGTCCGTACCGAGAGGTTCGACTGTAATCTAATTATACAGGTAGATTTTTGAGAATGATTTACCAAGTATCATGACATCCAGTAAAGTACTTACGGTTGGCAGGCAAAGGCCAGGGCAAAAATGGGTACATAGTTCAATAGGTTTTCTGGTCGCCAGTAATTCAGACTGTAGATCCAAGATCCTTCAACAATTCTTGGTAACGCGGTAAAAAAAATCTGTAAAAAACAAGAAGAAGCCAAGAAAAAGGATTGTTGCAAAGTTTAGCCACTGATGAGTAATTTTTCAAATCCATGATCATTTGACATCAGCTGGTAGAATGGCAAACTTACCTGTACAACAAAGAATGCATAGAAGGACAGTGAAATAGCACTAAATGAAGATAAACTCTTAAGATTTCTCATCATTGATAGAGGTAAACCAACACCAAATGCAAGTAACGTCATAAGAATTGCTCTAACTGTCCAAGTCACCTGGTAAAACAAAATATTGCTTTTAATAAGTTCATAACAGGATAGATGAGTTTTTATTGGGCATCACATGGCTAAGATATGTTTCTTTTCAAAATCCTCTCTCAGACTCAAGGTAAGATTCAGAATCCAAAACTTATGAGGAAAATCTGAGAATAAGCCATGGAAGGGGAGGGGGTTAGATGGGGAGGAGACAAGTTGAGAATACAAGACCTAAAAAACAAGATTTTATCCCATTCTGGGGTTGCCAGTGTTGTTGCATCTAACTGCAATTGGATCTTTCTGACCTGTTTCACCTTTTAACAGCAGTTTCAGTAACTAAAGTGAACTTGAAGAAAGGATTCTAGAACTCCACACTTGTTTCCTTGTATCTAAAGTAATGTGTTCCTAAATTTATGTTATGTAGTTCCTTAACCTGGGTCAAAGTTCCTTTGTTTCAGAGAGACTTCCAAGAGAAGACTACTAAAGACAAATGGAGTGCCAAAATGGTAGCAAATTCAAAAGTTTTAAACAAAATTCTAAAAAGACCCTAAATTATGTTCAAATCACAAAATGTTTTTCACAGAGGTTTTAAGCCATGGGCAGTTTATAAAACAAAAATTACATGTATGAATTAGTTTTAAACAAAACTTATGTATACATGTAGCTTTAAATTGTTATAGCCAGAGAATAAGTTTCTAAAAATGCCAATTCAAGACTTAGTCCTACCTCTGGCTAACAAATTATATTGACTATTTAAAGGTACAAAAACTTTAGTTGGAGAAAATTAACCACTATCCACTTTTTCAGCAACTTATAGAGGCCTAGTGGGAGGTGAGTTGAGAAAGGTCTTGGAGTATACATCCAAACAAAAGAGAATAGCAGTAAGTTTTATCAGTATTAAACCCAGATGTTCAGTCTCTACCATGTATATTTATTGTCCATTGATACACCAAGTTAACTTCAGGATAATTAATTGAATTTTACATTCTTGTGGTAAAAACCATGTCACAGCTTGTTTACGCGCACTGCTCTTGCCACTTAAACAAACAATCAAATTAATTCATGTCTTCTTGCCACCATATTATAATATCCTTTATAATTTTTTTATACCAGTAACTGTCAACTGCTGTAACTACAGTTTAGAGAAGAAATGTTATAAATGCCACAGAAACTTACCTCGACACCACTTAAATTGTGAAATATTGAAGGAACTAAGTCTCCAATTATAACATTGAATGCTATCAGGCTTCCAATTAAAAGACCTATAATACTGGGAAATAAATCATATATTTTTTGTCAAAATTAATCGAAATAATGGCAGGATTAAAACCATTAATTCTTTTTCATTGTCTTGACTAATCCATCAAAGAAGACAATTATATAGTGATGTGAATCAATCTTACACTCCTTGCCTGCAGGCTTTTACCAAGCTCCTGATCCTTAAAGTAAGACAGACCTCACCACAAGTACAAGTCTTTATTGGTTCCCCTACTTTTTTCTAACAGCACAGGCCAAATACATTGTAGAAGAGGTGAGTAACTAAGGATAAGTTAGTGACTAGGCAAATGGCTAAAATAATGTCATCAGCTGAACTACAATGTACAGCAGGGTCTTCAATCAAACACAGCACCATCTTCAGACGATTTCTTACAGCTATAATGGACTTTGAAACTTACCCATTTGCCCCCCTGAAATTTTGCAAGAAAAAATGCCTTTTGAAGCTACATGTAGTCAAGCCACTATTTTTCTGGTCACTATCAAGCCAAAAGAATCAAACCTTCCCCCCAATTTTGTTACAAGTTCAGCACTATGCTGCCTTCTGTTCCTCAAGCTAAACTGTGGCCTCTGAATTTCAGGAATGGGCAGAAGGCAAAATTTTAAGGTGGTTCGCTTTCTCCCCTCCCTGCCTGGTTTCTGGTTCTCTTGCCCTGTCATTTCTCTTTCTGGGAATTTACAAGGTTTCATTTTTGTTTGAAAAGGTTTTGAGAAAAATTTTTAAATTGAAAGATTATCTCAAAGAAGATCGGTGGTGGACCATGATATTCATTAAAATTTTCAGGTCAATTTGCATTTTTCCCTCGCCTGCTTGACTGAATCCAACTCATTTGTGCATGGTTTTGAAAGACCCCTCTACTCCTGCACAAGTTAGGTGTCAAAGTTGCTATGATTGTTCAAACTGACAGCATCTCAAATGGTACAAGGGACAAGGATCATCTGCACAGGCAGTTACGGCTTTTGTTCAGGGGTGAATGGGTCAAAGAGATGTTCATCTTCATTGGCCAATGATCAAACTCCAGCAAAGTCAGACTCACAGACTTTGTTGTGATAATAAAAACATTAACACATTACACAAGATACCAGTGAAAAAGCCCTGTGAATTGCTACACTGTAATTGTTTGGGAGTTTGATTTTTTAACACTATAAGACCCTGGTTGGTTGTTTTGGCTGATACATTTGAACCCAGAACTGATCACTTATAGAAATGTTCAGGTGGCTGCACTATGGCAGTTGATATACATTGTCAAAGCACTGTTACGCAAGGAAAGCCTTACACACAACAAAGCATCTTGAGATTAAGTTACAGACAAAACACTCCAATTCCACAATTCATGGATTGATTAAGGAACAGTCCACTAACAGAATAGTCACAAGTATTTCTGACGTGATTGCTTGTTGATACTGGCAAACACTGGTGTGCTAATTCAACTCTCAATCTGCAATTACCTTATTTCTACAGCTAATTTTCCTGGTGCTCCATATGTAGACAATGCTAAAAGACAAAGCATGAGGAATGATCGTCATTACTATTGTTACATAATAAATCACGCTTTTCAGTAAACGAAAATCTATTGACAAGAGTGAAATGTGTTGGTATTTCATTCGTGTTTATCACAAAAAATAGAACTGTAAATGTAACATGCCAAACATCTCTTCTTGAGTTGAAAATAATTATTTCACTCGTTTGCCGTGCTCACTTGTGAAATGTTTTTCAACATTCAAAAGAAAATTATATCCCTCCCAATCTCTGCATGGCCATGTGATATCCTCCATATCAATGAATAGATGTACAGGGTACAGGTAAATATGCCTTGGCTATTTTAACTATTTGTGGTGTTAATATTATAAAATAACATATATTAACTTATTTTAAAAAAGTGAATATCTCTTTCAAAATTATGATGCCAGTCACGTAAAATTATCATACTTAGTAGAATCCTGATATAAATTCAAACATGGTAATAACTCAAACTTGCCTGTAACCTAGGGCCCAAACTCATCTGTGTACCCAAGAGTAATATTACAAGACCAAACCAAAGCAAGGAAAAGCATTACAAAGACAGGGCTAATACCGTAGTACATGTACCAACAAAAAAATAAAAAAATAAAAATAGAAATGATGGCAGACAATACAAACATTCATATACGAACGAATCGTAAACAAATGATTTGATGATAATTATAATTACACTGTACCATGTACATGTATCAAGCAAAAATATTGACTTAGGATTATAATTTTGGGTTCTATTAATAATTGTTCATATCTTCATGTAGTGAGCAGCTTAATTCTAGTTGTCCAAGGGGTAACCATGTTCTGTGGTTTGATCATCAGTGTCAAATTCTGATTGTCTCTAATGACTGGATGCCATTTATATTGTAATTTCAAACTCTGGATTGAAAATTTCTAATCCTGAGGTCAAGTAGTTCAACTCTGCTGTCCATTTCAAAGACTAAAATAATATATTTTTTACAGCAACAGAGCTTTCACTGACTTCACACCGAGGTTTTGGAAGAACTTACATGTACCGGATATCATTAACCCATCCCTCACTGTGGACTATTTTAAAATCAAGATTAAGGACATTTTGACAAAAAAGACTGTAAAAATGAAGCACTTTTTTTTAATGGATTTGAACCAAACAAAAATCTTGATTAATATTACTACATGTATCACAATTAGTTCTAGTTAACCACTTACCAAGCCCTTCATAGTTTCTTCGTCGTGCTATTTGCCCCGCTTTAAGCAATAGGCTACATGATTTTTTGGTGAGCCATGCACTGAAGGCAATTGCCACTGCACACAGAACAATACCACACTAAGGAAAATAAATGAAGTGTATGAGGTCAATTTAGTCATGGACACTAAAGAAGCAATGAGCTATAACAAAACCACCTTGCATGAGTAGTGATCAAAGAAAAGGTATTGTTACAGTGTTTTCAAAATCAGCCGTCGGCCGTCGCATCCGACGGCATTTTTTTGATTTGCGACGCCTACTTTCCCTTAGGTAAATTATATGACAAATAAAACTTTTGATAAAAAGTGGTAAGTGTTCACCAAGCTGTTGTGAGCAAGCAAACTTGAAATTTTTCTGGAGAATTTCGCCAAAACATCTTGAGTCTGCTTTTAAAATACGTTCTCTGCGTAATACGTTGAGTAAACATTGAGGACGAGTCGAAGACTGGGTCTCAGTTACAGGGAACATTGTAGTTAGCGGTTTCTGAAGCGACTCTATATAAAACGCCACATTTCGTCTCCAAGAACACGGCAAAAAGCGACAGCGTGGTTTACGGGAGATGTGGTCGCTGACAGTGACAAACAAGAAAAAGAAAAAGGATGCTGCAGGTAATAATGTGGTTAAAGCGTACCCTAATATTGTGGTTAATAAAGTTACTAAAAGCATCAAAATCTATCAGTACTTTCGATATCTAAAATTTGCTAGTTCTGCGTCTCAAAATGCGGGAAAATGCGTCTCCAAGAGTCTAGGAATTCAAAATTTCCTGCGGGGGCATGCCCCCAGACCCCCCTACAGAGCAAGGCCCTCCGGGCCTTGCAACTCCTACTCAAATAAACGCAACTCCTACTTCAAAAACTGTTGAAAACCCTGTGTTATAATTTAAATGCTTTACACTAAATTGTATTGATACCCCTTGTACAATGTAACTCATTCCCTTTGTACTGAATTCTGTTGTGTTAAATTTAATTTCTATGACTGTTGCATAGTTATTGTTTTGCCTTTGAATAAACCTCAGCTAAGACGACTGGTTTCCTAGTAATGATTTTTATTGGATTTGAAATAATCAGAAAGATTACTTTTCTTTTATATATGTCTGTTAACATGAGTATCCAGTTACTAAATTACTAAGGAAGAATTTATGAAGAGAAAAAGAAAATACAAGTGTGTTGTGAAGCTTGTTTGACCAAGGATTATAAAAGTTGTTCATCACTTTGTGATGCCAGCCGTGCTAAAGAAAATTGACAAAAAGCAATATGGGACAATACCCAAATCACTGTGCATGTGCTTTTTAGCATGATCCATAACTGGTACATCAGCTCTGATGGGAATGTGGCCACAATTAGAGTTGTTTTATTTCAATAATTTGATTGATCACAATAGCCTGGTGCATAAACTCTCAGATTATGATATTCCGAACCACATCCTATGCTGGATTGTTGACTTTCTGATGGACGTGGGACAGAGGGTTAAGCTGGCCCAGGATTGCTTCTGTTACATCCCAGCTGGCTTCCCTCGGTGACAAAGTTAGGGCCTACATGTACCTGGCTCTTCTTAATAATGATTATTGATTTGAATGCAAGAGAGGCAGATATCTGGAAAAATGTAGATGATACACCCTGTGCCACAATGTCAGAGGTGATTCATCAGCTGGTAGATGATCTCGCAAGGCAAGCAAGGGATGAAAGATTTCAGGTAAAGGAAAGGAAATGCGAAGAGCTCAGGATTAGCTTTGCAAGGAATGAGCCACAGTTTGAACCATTTGTGTTAACAGTCAGACCCTAGTGACTGTCAACACTGTGAAATTGTTAGGACTTAATATTAGAAAAGTTGCAAAAACGCGATATGAAGAAGTGTGGCAAAGTTGTTGGATGAAGTTTGCACTAATCAATCTCAGAGTCTCCACAAACTACTTCCAAGTAAATATCAGCCAAGCTACTCTCTGAGAGAACACAGAACAGTTATTTGTCTAAAGTGTTAAACTGAAAGATGCAAGAAAAGTTTTCCAGTATTTTGGTGTTATATGTTTACAGTAGTTGAGAACTAGAAGTAATTTGTTTCTTAATGTTAGGAAATTGACGCATGCTTTTGAATTTGTGATTTTGTAACATCTTTAAAATTGTAAATTATGCTGGATCATCTTTCTTTATTAGTTAAAAATTATTACAGTTGTAAATTGTAAATTGTAATAAGTTGTAAATTACTACATTTGTAAATTTTATCGCAATTATTCAGTCCCCGCCTGCAAGTTTTTAAGGTGAATAAATAACTATCTATCTATCTGACTTGGTGAAAAAGGGTTTAGTAATAGTTATAATAGATAATAGATCATAAGTAATGGTAACAGGACTGAGTGGAGTCCAATTCGGTCTGTAATCATACGAGTGATTAACAAAATCGTACGCGGTTGTCCGATTTGTTTAATCATGAGTATAATTACAGACTGAATTGGATGACACAAAGTTCTGTTACCAATTAATCATAACTTTAACAAAATTTGTGATATATAAGGTCCTTTTTTAAAATCAAAATAAAAGAAATTCCAATTTTTTTTGGTAGTAGTGAAAAAAAGCCATTTAAGCGCGTGCGTGATGGCGTGTACTGTCCAATTACTTAGGCATGAGGCGTACTGTCCTATTAAACTGTCCAATTAAGGCTGAAATCAGGGCAGTTGATAGCCAATCAGATTTGACAATTTTGTTATATTTATGATTAAAATTGTAATAACAAAAATTAAATTGCCACTTGAAACTGTATAATTTATATTACGTAAGTTTTTAGTGTTAGCTTTGTCACTTGACAATGATGTCATGGCAACATCGAAAAGTTGTGTAAAACTTTTTTCGCTTATTTTTATTCTTACATGTAAGTGTTTAACAAAATTCAACTTGACTCAAATACTAAAAATTAATACAGAGAACTCTTAAGTTTTCAAAATCTCCTAGAAAATGGTGGGGTGAAAAAACAATATTTTAAAGTTTAAAATAATTTTATTGCCACTTATAAACTTGCAATTATTTTAAACTTTGAAAAAAATTAAATTACACAGGGGCCACTACATTTAAAGGTGCTACAACAGAAAACAAATCATGATTATAAATTATTACTGTGGGGTAGCCCAAGCCAGTTCCTGAACAACATAGCCTCTGAACATCTCCATATAGCCATCATTATAAATACTGCCTCCACTCTTTTACTCAACAATATTTACAACAAATAGCAATCTAATCATCAGCTAACTAAAAAAATTCTTCAAAGTGACCTTCAAAAGCCTAGGTAACTTTATCATACACACACTAATTTTTAACGATCAGGACTCCAGTATGTTTCAGTAACTGGGCTTATCACTAAACCCTTTTTCCCAAGTATAACAAGCTTCACAACATAATTTTTCCTTAACAAATTAGCATGCTTGAGGTTTTTTACCCAAGAAATATTGATAATAATGTTATTTCAACTTAAGTGTTAACTTGTATAAACAAATATGAATGGTAGACTTAGTGATCCTTTAAATTATAATTTCTAAAACTGATATCATTACTGAGAAACCAGTTCCATCTTAGCTTTAAGGTTCAACTAACAAGCAAACTTCTTTTGTCATCAATTGCATGGATATTGTAACCCACTTGAGGATAGAGGATTTTCATTGGTTTGCTCAAGAGAGGAACAATTATGTATCTGAACTGTTGTAGTAGATGACAATATAAGGTGTTTGTATTTCAAAGCACAATAATTTACTGAGCTAACTTGCACAATAGCAAAGAAATAACACGATTTATATATTTTTGGAACATCACTACCTCAGTTAATAACTCACACTTGCCACATCACAAAATTGTATGGCAGACGATAATATAAGGTGTCTGTATTTCAAAGCGTAATAAATTACCGAGTTAACTTGAACAGTAGCAAAGAAATTACACTATTTTTTGGAACATTAATACCTCAGATAATAACTCACTCTTGCCACATTACAAAATTGCATGGCAGTTGCTATAAATAATTCTAACATTTTGCTGAACTTTAAAAGTTAAGTCCGAACAAAAACATCATTAAATCTGTGTGCAACAAGTCTGATTTGTATTATAACAAAAGCCATGCAAGTGTTTAATAACAGTGAGTTACAAGGAGTTACTTTAAAGAAGCTGGAATTGCCACTCTTGAAAGGAACTTTACAATAAAGGAGCAAGAAGATCATCGACAAATCATGTTCCATTGTTAAAGTCATGCTATGTTTGGCGCTTCGACCTTTTTTTCGCGGAGACGAATTGTCGGTGAAAACATAAGCTTACATGATCTCACGCTACGTACGTACAGCTTGATAAATTTTAATTGTTTACCACTCTTAAATAAAAATAGATATATATATATCTAGGTTCGGCTTTTATTTCAATTTAAGTTGATCTAGAGTTATATGTATCAACATTATTCTTACACAAGATCTATTAATTAGCCGGTATTTCAGCTTACCTCTTGGAAGCAAAACGGCATCGCTAAAACGCTCACTCCTATAATGCAGTTGACAAGGTTGAATACTACAGGCCTGGTACTCATGTTAAAGTGTTTGGTTCAAAGCAAAATAAAACAAAATTAGTGCAAAAGAGACGTTACAAGGTCGCTAACATTCATTTCTACTGACGTCGGGAAACCACGCACGCAATGCGGCCAGGCTGCTATGCCTGGTATTTGTTTTCTCCAGGGTGCGCAGCGTAGGAATTGTAACAACCAAAACGAGGCTGCATAACTTTTTCCCAAAATACTCTGCGCTCGTTTGCTCTCTTCGTTCCTCAATATGGTGAGTCCATACTAAAATTTTCAATTCCCAAAAAATATCCTATTGAATCTTCAACATCGTGGTAGATGAAGAACGTATTTTCAGCCAGATTCGTAGCATAACCGTTCTGGTTGTTATTTATCTACTCTTAGGGGATAGACATCAAACGGAAGCACGTGAAAAAGAACGTGAGGCGAGAGCCTGCCTCCAAAAATGTGTACCTGAAGCTGCTTGTTAAGGTTAGTAGTTTTCTCGGTAGTTTCTTTATAACTTATCATAACTTATGGGCGAACAGATCATGTTATAGAGAATCATGGAAAGAGATGTGTTTTTCATTTATTTGCAGCTCTATCGCTTTTTGGCTCGCCGTACAAACGCAACGTTCAACAAAGTTGTTTTGAAACGACTTTGTATGAGTCGTGTGAACCGGCCACCGCTGGCGCTCTCTCGATTGGTAGGTCTTCATTCTATTACTTGATCTTATTGGTGTTTAAGTTCATATGTCAATCTAATGTTCGTTGTGTTTGTTACGCTTTTAAGGTACGAAAGATGAAAGCTAAAGGTGACATCTCAAACAAGATATGTGTTGTTGTTGGGACGATCACTAATGACCTGAGGTTGTACGAGGTTCCTGCCCTTAAGGTCTGTTTGCAAATCAGTACTTAGCCTTTTAGTTCTTCATAAATCCCTTGTCAATTATTCTTTTTCACAGACAGTGTGTGAGACTGAAAACCAGATGTATAGCCTGTTTGAACTCAACTGCAGGCTGTAATTATTTTTTTCTTGACCTCTGTTGATATGATTGTCTTGAAACTGCTGTGAACTTCTCTTGAGGCTTGTGTACAGCATTTTCTATACTTTTCCTAGCTTATAAAGCGTCTGTTTATATCTTCCTCAGTGTCCATATTCATTTTTTCTCAGAGTTGTGTGCTGGGCAAGAATGCCTGATGGCACTTGCCTGTTTACATTATTTGGGTTACCCAGATAAAAGAGCAGAATTATATAAGCTTAAAAGAAAGTTATTGTTACTAAGAAAGGGTTTTAACTAAACTGCCAAGTACAACAGGCTACAGGCCTAGGCTAAACACAGTTTATATGTATTCAATAATAAATAATAATAATGAACTTTATTCAAGTCTCATGTCTTATAGCTCAGGCTCAGTGCCTTACTAATTTACAAGTAGCCATGGCCAGTCAGTTTGCCATTAAGGGAAGTTGGTTTGGTTGCATTTTCCCCGGTATAAGGCAGTGGCTCCTACATATGTCACCTTTTTGTGAAATGCAACAAACCACCGTCTAAAAAATGCAAGCTCTTGATGATTGCTGTGAGGTTTTCTACGAATGGAAACTGAATGCAGTACTTCTTAAAAATCTGAGCCCACGATCATTTCGTAAAAAAATGCTGCACCATCAAAGATGGCACCTAAACTTATGATTTCATAGCAGACAACAGCTGCTTGTTATTCACCATAATTCTAAACATTTTGAGTGGATCAGAGAAGAAATCAGAACACAGGGAAAATGTACAAAATCATATAAGAATTTTTGAAAAGATTTTGTGGATGAGCAAAACCTCACTCTTCCGAAGGGCGACTCTCATAGTGATCTTAATTGTTTGTACGAGATGGTTGTCGTCTGGGGCAACCAGACAACTGGGAATATGGGTCCCTGCTACCTTTATTCTGGAGTTGTTTATTCTTAATTTGATTCATAAAATATCCCTGCAAGGTGTTGGATTTGCTAGTCCTGAATACCCTCTCATTTGGTGGATGTTGTTTCTTTTCCATATTCAAGGTCTGTGCTCTTCATGTGACTGATGGTGCACGTGCCAGAATTTTGAAGGCTGGTGGGGAAATCATCACATTTGACCAGCTTGCTCTTAGAGCACCAAAGGGAAGCAACACTGTGTTGCTTCAAGGTAAGCTGCTACTGTCCCTGGACTCTCGTGAATGTTACAGATTTTTTGCTGACATTTTAGTTGGAGGTTAGATTGTAGGGTCCTTGTAAGGTGGTTTGAGTGCTCTGTTTGTGAACAGTATGCTCAAGACTTTGGCATTTACAGAGCTGTCACTAAGGTCCGAAGGCTGGGGATTGCACCAGGCGACTATGGGCATGATCCCAACTACATTCATGAAACAAAAGGAAAATAGAACCAAAAGAACTTCCTTGCTGTTCAATTCCCTCCCCAGTACTGCTTGTAGGTCTTTTGTATGATATCATTTGTTTGTCAGTATCATTAAAGAAATCAAATCTGCAATGTTTTCTTCAATTTTGAGGCTTACATGTAGTACTGAAAGGTGTTATGCAGTAGTTTGTTGGCATTCTGTTCTGCTAGCTTAACAAAAACTTTTGCAAATGATGATAACACACGACGGTCTTCTAATGCTAAGAGCACTTGATGAACTCGTAGTGGTATTCTGATGCAGAGTATCTCTGGCTTGACAGTTGCTTTTTTGTAAAGGAGTAGGTCACAGTATTTAATTTCAACTTTAAGCTACAGTGTGGGATGTCTAGTCATAAGTTGCTGTTTTGTAATTTAGGTCCAAGGAATGCACGTGAAAGTGTCAAACACTTTGGCCCTGCCCCAGGTGTTCCTCACAGCACGACTAAGTAAGTGTTGTCTAATAATACTGTTTTAAAGTTTTAGTTTTTTCTCTATATTTGTTACAAATTTTTCACGTTACTGATAAATGTGAAACAAAGTTAAATATACTACTTGCAAAAAATAATTATAGGTGACTAAGTTATTGCAAGGCCATCACTTAAGTCCAAGGCTAGGGGACTTTCATAGGAAACAAAAGGAAAACAGAACCCAAAGAACTTGCAGTGTACCAGGTGTTTGATTTCCCCTCTACTCATTGCATATAATATGCAATAGGTCCCAAGAACTTGAAATGTTAGTGACGACCATGGTATAGGTACAGTAGACAATTGACAAAAGACAGATTGGAGTTAAAGTAAGAATAGTTACCTTGGGTATTTTGAATAAGACAGTGTCCCCTTCATTTGAAATCCTGTTGCAGCTTGAAAGACAAGCATGTTCTTTTTGGACTCTTGTTCTCTTAAGTTAAAGAAGTCATCAGTGTAGTCTTACATTTCTCAACCTAGATTGTTTTCTGTTTTCTCCTTCACAGGCCTTATGTTCGTTCCAAGGGACGCAAATTTGAGAGAGCTCGTGGTCGCAGAAAGAGCCGTGGCTTCAAGGTGTAAAAAGAACTTTCAAACAATACAAACAATTAAAAGTTATTGTTCAAATCACAATTTTGCTTGTTTGTGTCTTTGTTAATGAATAAGTTCTGGGATTGCCTGCATCGGAGATATAGAATGCTTTACATTTAACCAAAACTTTTGAATGTTTGGAAAAAGCGGCAAATGGTACAGAAATTTCCCGGAAAAGATTCCTGGAAACTGTTCAATTTGAATTTCCAAAATGCAAACCATTGAACTAAAAATTCTAGAAATTTTGGGAGAAAAGTTGAATGGAAAGAAAACTGCTACCAGAAACGCGTTTCAAATTTCCCTTCAACCTGATTGGCAAATTGACGATATAGTTTTTTAACAGGCCAATAATTATGTGCCATAATTATTATGGCACATACTCAAATCTAAGTACACAGCTGGAGGCCCAGAACAAGGATTTCTGCGCTGTTTTGCAGACGGACATATACCATAGTTAAGTTTTGTCTGTGGCACAGGCTAGTTCTGGCAAGGCCTTCGAGTTTGTAACTTTTTTCGGCAAACTCTGTTTGATTGCTTGCCCCTCTCAACAGCATTATGAACACCTAAACAGTGGAATTACAATACTTTTGATATACATTTTTTTAGAATATTGAGACTACAGTCGACTCTCTATTCATAAATTGAATTGAAGATCTTTATTGATGGATTAAAGAAAACACTCGCAGGCACAATGCAATAAAAGAGGAATTATTTATAAGAATACAAGTTTTCTTACAAACATTAAACAAAATAAAGTTAAAACGGCATCTATGAAAAAAAAAACGCTTGGAGCGCTCCGTACAAATGGGTGGTAGTATATAAATTGTAGAATTGTAAATATCTTGTTATCCACTCCCCTCAGGGCTTTTCAGGGATAATTTACAACACCGGTTGGGGGACTTTGCCAGACTGCTTAACGTGCAGTTTACAAGTAATGAAGGAATGAGCAATGAGATAGACCACTACACCGGGCACTACGTGCCCTACTCTTTACGAAGAGAGTGTGGGTTCTTTAACGTCCCACAGATTTATTACATGTGCAAGGGCTTGAGAGACAAGGAAGAAGACTAGAAAGTCTAACCGTTTGCAGATGTTATTGCAAAGGAGGCACTTTCTCCTCAGTTATTTAAAGATCCTGGGTGTTGGCCCTGCCGGGGTGAACCTACGGCCTCCCGCTCAGCAGACCGGCCCTTATCCCATTGAGCTAACCGGGTGGCAATAATCACGACCACGTTGACGTTATGATTGATCTGTACGTTTACTTGGTAG
Organism: Porites rus; assembly: GCA_964035705.1. Lineage (NCBI taxonomy): Eukaryota > Metazoa > Cnidaria > Anthozoa > Scleractinia > Poritidae > Porites > Porites rus. The sequence goes on along the minus strand of OZ037997.1, from coordinate 9,698,941 downwards.
AAGGTCTTTCAAACAGAGTATCCATAATTTTTCCCCATAGATGTACACTTCGGTAAAACAGACCCCTAGAGTTGGTTCCTGCCTTAGCTACTTCCTTTATTTGACTCTTAATAACATGGACATCACTCTTGAGTGGAGGCTTAGTGTCGGTCCCAAAGCTGTCGGGCTTGGAGAGAGTAAACGGATTTTTTGAATTTGCAAGCATTTTGAAAGTTCGGAATTATTACAAAGATTAGGATTTTTTTTAAACTCGTAGGCCATTCCGACCAAAGTACATGTAAATGAGAAGATAACCACAACAATCTTTATTTGTACTCACTCTCGCTAACAATGAAAATATAAAAAAGTAGAATAAGAGGACTGGCTGCCTGGAATAACCATAGGGGCTAGCGGAGCCAGGTAGCCACTTTACCATGGAGAAACATTTAAATAAAACAGTAAATACCAAGAAAACCTGGTGGTGACAAAATTGATGAAGACCGAAACAGATTGCAGTAAATCATCAGCCAGAGTTTATTTGTTTATGTTGCTGCCAATAAAACACTTGATGGGGGTGGAACTACATTGTTTTGAATGGGTTATTAGTTTCAAGAAATTGTAGAGTAGGTTTGACACTGTTTATTCCATCCAGGCTTTTTTGTCAATGATTTCTAGATCATCTTGCCCAGGAGACCTGGGTTACAGCTGGCCTGGGTATATCCTCCCACAGCCAAGTGAACAGCTGTGGCTCTACAACCCCATGTTATTTACCTTTTTCCAAACTTTTGATTGACTATAAAATAGCCTTTTAAAATCGCTTGCAATAGTGTCACATGTTTGACTTTCACAGTGATTTTTATTTCCAGCTTTTTAGTAGGGACCAAGTTGGGTGGGGTTTGCTTGAGTTTTCAAAAGTTTTGCTGATAATAATTATCATAAAACCATCACGTCACCTAAAGGGCTATTCTGCAAAGACGTGTATAGAAACAACAAATTCCAAAACTCGAAGCAAGAAAGTTTGAAACAATATTCAGATAAATATTTTGTTCGAATCGCTCGAACTTCATCAGCGATGTCAGAGAGGGTTTTCCTTGTTTTATGGCAACCAATGACTACCTCAAAGCAAAAAATGTGTGCCACCACTGTAATATACGCTCAGTTCTTGACAATGGGCTCAGGATGATGTAGCGAGGCAAGCTGCGAAGGGGTATGGTTTAATTGGCAAGGCCATGAAAAAGATAGTTGTTGCAAGAATTGAGGCTAGTAGCCAAGCACGGCGTTGTATCGATATATAATTGTTAGGCTGCCTGTGGGAAAGTCTAATAGAAAAGCTAGTCGCGTCAATGTCGAAAAAAGACAAAATGGCAGGTACATCTCCAAGAGATGATAATGGGACAGAGAAGAAAAATGTCCAGTCTGGCCCCTGGGATATATGAATTTCATCAAAGTTATTTTTAGACCAATTTAATGCTTGAAATTAATCGGAAGTTGGTTTCCGAAGGAGGTTCTCAAACTTTAATTTAGTGTTTACTTTAATGTGAAGTTAAAAAATCACTGATTGAACAGCGGATATCTATACCACAGATGATCTGGCATCAAAATTACCCATATATTGTCTTGGCCTCGTGGCCTAATGGATAAGGCGTCTGACTTCGGATCAGAAGATTCCAGGTTCGAGTCCTGGCGGGGTCGTACCTTTTTTCAATTGATTCTTTCGTTTTGTTTGAAATAACGCATTACCTTTGTGAGATGAAACAATAATTTTGCAGTGCCATTTAAAAGGAAAACTCCCGAGAGTTTTGTTATTTCTCGTACCTTTTTTTCAACAACTTGAAAATATTCTCCTTGCAATACGGAAGCTAGAATGCTAGAATGCAGGGCGCGGGGCAGGCCGGGGCTCAAACGGATGTCTTGATCATGGACTTTTCGAAAGCTTTTGACAAGGTGGGCCACCAAAGCTTGATAAAGAAGCTAGACTTCTACGGTGTACGGAACAAAACAAGGCATTGGGTACAGGCTTTCCTAGCTAACCGAACGCAGCAAGTTGTCGTTAAAGGCAAGTTTTCAGACATTGCTCAAGTGCAATCTGGTTTCCCTCAAAGGTCTGTACTGGGTCCATGTACTCATATACCAAACAAAATAAGGATAGAGTAGAAATAGTGCAACGTAGAGAAGCACGTTATGTCCTAAATTGTTACGAAAGGTCTGCCAGTGTCACTGAAATGTTGAAAGAACTTGATTGGGAAACTTTAGAACTACCTAGAAGGAAAGCTAGACTAACGATGCTGTATAAAATGCACCTTAACTTAGTTGTGATAGACCACCGGAAATATCTCGAGCCAGCAGGCCGATCCAGCAGGCATATGCAAAGACTCTCGTATTAAGTCCCAGCGTCTGAAACAAACTATCACTTGTACTCTTTTTTCCCTACTACCATTAGGGACATAAAAATGTATTTTTGCACAGATAAAGTTATTTTGACCTTTTTCTTTTAAGAAATTATAAGAAAGCTCGTTGCGTCTATAATAAAGTTACAGTAAGCCTTCTCATTCATTGATCCGAATACCGCATAATATATACTAAAAAATAATGCCTATTCAAGATAAAAGATGCGTCTATCTCTTTCTTACACCATTCACAGTACATTAAAATTTTTGTACAGAAGATATACGAAATTGTTACCATTATTTTTTTAGAGAAATAAACTGTTGCAATTATCCCTCTCATACATTTATATTCAACAATTTGTTAGAAAATTGTTATAAACCTTGCATCATATTGTTTCCAGTTTTATAAGGATTTATGAAATATATATATAGGTTGGAATTAAGTTTAATCGTCCCTCTCTTGTTTAGAATACCGCAAAATAGCCTGTGAACAGGCCTTTGGTCACTATTTTTTCCCCAAACAGAGAGCCTGTTCACAGGCTAATAGAAGAGCAGTATATTAGTCGCAACATGACTCGATGGTCGCACGAGAAAGCAGATAGTTCCACTTTCTCTACTCCTACTGCATGCATGCGTGCCCACCGCGTGTCGATCCCGCGCTTGGTCCTCTAAGTTATACCATTATATGTACAGTCAACTCTCGCCTTGCGGACACCCCGCTATAACGGACACCCCGATATTACGGACAGCAGCTAAATCCCCGGCAAAAACATGTTACAGACGCTTGACTGAAATAAACTCCCGCTATTACGGACTCTCGCTAATGAGGACACCACCTCGAGGTCCCTACAGTGTCCGCTATAAAGGGAGTTGACTGTACTAGGAACAAAACTGTTGCGCGTTACCATGCCATCCAACAGTACTGGCCTCCACGTTTCACAACATGAACTGAAGAAAACTTTGAAAAAATACTTATACGACAGATGATTTTCAAAAAGCAGTAGCATTCATCTTGTCCTATCTCGACCCTGTGGCCGTGGATAAGGCGTCTGACTTCGGATAAGAAGATTCCAGGTTCGAGTGCTGGCGGGGTCATAGTTTTTTAACTTAAATCTTTTGTTTTGTTTGAAATATTATCGCATAACTTTTGTGAGATAAAATAATAATTTGGTGATTTCATTGAAATAGATAACTCTCGCGATTTTTCTTATTTCTTTTCCCTTGATTTTTCTGCAACTTGTAAATATTATCATTTTAAAAGTACATGGAATGATGTTACCCTCAAGGCAGTTTTTTTGGGGGGATAGTGTTGATCAATGTTGACCCGCGAACGCGAACGTATTCTGCGGAAGTACGTGTGCATACGCAGGCTAACCAATGTTGGTCACCACTGCAATTGCATGACATGCAATTGTAGCTAGACCAGTCAAGTTAATAAATCACTGAAATAATATCGGAGTCAAAGATGAGTTCTTGGGATTGAAAATCGACTCCATCGTCACAGAAGGCCCCGTGGCCCAACGGATAAGGCATCTGACTACGAATCAGGGGATTCCAGGTTCGAATCCTGGCGGGGTCGAAGTCTTATATTTTTGTCCTGTAATGTAATGAAACCGTCTGCTTTAAAAGTTCTTCTTAAAAAAGGGTTATAAATGGCGGTCTTTGACAACGTGATCCTCTGCCTTCTAAGTAGATTTCTTTCTTTTTCTTTTTCTTGCCGGACGTCCTGATCGACTCACATTTAACAGTTTGAAAGAGACAGCGACAGAAAGCGAATTACTTCTCACTCATGAGTACAAAGCCCAGACTGATAAGAATAAAACTAAAATTAAATGCTGACTAAAAATTTAATTTTAGTTTCATTGATAACAATTTTATAGACTAAAAACTCGCCCAAGTTGATCGGAATATATCAAAACCCAACACCATGTTCCAAAGATTTTTTAGCCTACTCTGGAGGCATTTCTGATGGACGCGTTTACCTTGTTCCTCAAGTGCTCTTTTCCAGCGCTCTTTTTGCGGTTTATTTGTTTACACACTTTTCTTTTTTTTTTTTTAAACACCTGTCAATCAGATAAGGAAATAATCTGCGTACAAATATGAAATAGCGATTTGGTCTCTTGGTTTTCTTGGAAACTAAGTAAAGGCGACCAACCCTTTGAGTTTTTGCTCGACGACCATTGTCCCACAGTCATTCAACGAGGAAAGAGTGTTGTGATAGACAAGCGAACAACGGTTCAGAAACTGGAATAGAATAGCCACGTATATAGAGTACTAAAGTGGGACGTCATAAAAAAAATTAAATTTGTGAAATTATGGGATTTGTCGGGATCTTCTGAACGAACAACATCCAAGAGGCCTACTTGCCAAAAACTAGTATTTTGGGACAATTGTCTCTGAGATATTAGCCCAGTTGTGCTCTGATGACTCCATACATTCCTTCCCAAAAAAATCCCGGCACCCCATCACCCCATCGGACACCCAGTCTATTGAAAAAACAAATAAACACGCAAGTAAGATTTCAATTTAATGCTCTGTAAAGATTAGAGAGACCAAACCAATTGACTCCACCAGTCTAAAATCCATAGGACTGGTTGTTTTGCCATCATAATCACACCATAACGTCTTAAACCATGATCACTGTCATTATCACCATCATCGTCATCATTATCGTAACCAAGTTGACCAGCACCCCCAGGGAACTTGAGTAACAACAACGGTTACGAAAACGTCAAATATCAAGTGTGTTCCCACTGCTTTAAATTTCATCGCACTTATTCCATGTCGTTCAATTCGTAAAGTGTTGGCGATATTTCTGGAGCTGAACTCTAAAGCACTGCATCAAAGTTCAGGAAAAGAAAAAGAGTGTCGTCTTGTGTTTACGTCCTCCATAAAACGTTAAATTAGGCAGTTTCACGTCGTGAGTCGTGCAAGGACGGCAAAGAAATATACAAAAAAAAAGCGTGCTGCACGAGCAAAGCTGTTGTTTTGCTTACTAAACCTATTGCCTTTTTGCCGTCCTCGTTGCCGTTGCCGTCGTCGTTGCTTAAGCTCCCTATTATCTTCATGGGCCCTTCTCACCGTAATAGGTGTCACCAACTGGCAGAAATCGGTACTCAGTACTCGGTACTTTGTTAACATAAAAGCGATTGATTTAAGAATTTGTGTAAAAAATGAAATTCAATCGTGAGGTGCAATTTTTAACACTACATTATGTGTGGGATACATCTCAGTGGATGTGGCACATAGCCTACCTAACGTATCCACAGGTTTAATGAGTAGTTCCTGGTGTAATGTTTGCTATATGGTGAATTGCCGAAGTCTTGTTCTCTCCTAGCACCATTAGAAAAGGAAGGCATTTTCGCCCCAGTTATTCCCAGCCCATGATAAGTATGACCACAATCACCACTTCCACTGCCACCGATCATCATAACCGCCCCATCCCATCCCCCTCTGTCGCACCAGAAGCCAATCTTATCCCCGCTTAGAATGGTTCCATTACACTTAGCGTTACCAAAACCTTGCGTTGTCTCATATTGCCCACCGTAGTGAACCGTACAATTCCCCAGACACCGAAAATTAAGCCTCCAAGTCGTGCCATTCCGGAAGTCCCCGTAGCTTGTTATTTTCCTCCTGAATGTCTGACCACCCAGACAGTCGCCTGTTGTTTGCAATAGAGCGGTGTGCTGACGGTCATCACTACGCGTGATCTTAAACTCGTTGCCGCTGACTAGCCAAAAGCCTGGTGAAATCATATCAGTGTTACTTGATGGATCGGTTGTTTCTCCAGTGGAAATACTCTTATCATACCACCATTCACCACTGTCCTTCATCCAGTTTATTGCGTCTACCATGGAGAAACGAGCAAGATGGGTCCAAACTTTTCCAAGTGATTCCATTTGGCAGTATGCCTGATAGAAAAGGAATGTGGCGATGAAAAGCCGTTTTAATACTGACTCTAAATTTCTAGGTAGTAATTCCTACTGAACATTACTGACAAAGATTTCTGTTCTAGGGAAAAAGACGACCATTATCTTTGACACCTTTGCGCAGCTATAAAGTGAATCTGGCCGCGTTCGACCCCTAGGAAAATCCAAAAATCAGGACTGTAAGTAATTAACAGACATGAAAGAGGCCTGTAAAAAATGCCATGAATGTGAAAATCAAAAATAGTAAAAGAACATAGAATTATAAACTAATTTTACCTGAAATATAACACCTGTTTGATTTAGCCAGTATGCACCGCTGATCGCCTGTTCGCCTTCGATCGTTTTGATATCAAGGCATGACTCCACTGGCTTCCAATCAAAATAACCTGATATAGCTGCGCAAAAAACAAAAGCAATTTTAGTCTTGAATATAAAGAGTTTTGCTTCGAATCTGTCATTTTTTTTATTTGATGGGATAGTAAAACAGAATATTTAGGGCAAGACTTCCCATGGGCAATATTTGAAGTAATCGCCCTACCCGCATGATCGCCCCCTTTTTGTGCGAAGAAAAAAAATATACCCCACTATAATAAAGGAAATGCGGTATTTTAGTAGACGAAACTCAGTTGCATACATGTGGGAGTAGAATTTCTGTCCCCTTATGCAAACAGAGGAGAGGAGAGAGGAGGCATGCGCATTACGATAGAACGTTAAACACTTGCCATTATATTAGTACAATATTCCTCCCTGGGTATGGTTATTCTTGACATTATTAAAAGGTATGGGGAATCAGTCTGACCTGGGGCAAGCCCAGGACAGACTGAATTGAATATAGGCAATCTGGAACCCGACTTACTTGCTGGGGAGGTCGGGTGGGTCGCCAGTCGTCCTTCGTGTCGGACAAAGTGAAGTGAATGGGACAAAGCGTGCCGGTGTTTCCTATTATATATAATACTCATTTGCATATCATTAGTTTATCCCCAGGGATGATATTTGCATTCAAATGAAACGTGAATTGTGATTAGGGTTAAGCAACAATACTGTGTCCAAGGGTTTTAAATTCACGTTCAATTTGAATTGTAAATATCATCCCTGGGGATTAATTAGTGATAAGAAAATGACACTTTCACTTACTGTAGCTTGTCGAGTGTTCTCCTAACATCCCAAGTGGGTTATCACGCCGGTAAACTCATAGAAAGTGTGGTCTATTGCTTTTATAAAATAACTTTAAGTTTTCAATGAGTTTACCGGCACAATAAGCCATAGGTTTTTAACCAATCAGAACGCGCGTACTATGTTAGTTATTTTATAAATAATAGGAAACACCGGCAAGCTTTGTCTACTATAGTCAGTGCTCGAAACCGAAGCGATAAGGAATACTACGTTGTGTAAAATTCATAAGGTGTCTATGGGGCTTATGCCAATGGGATCCAGTAGACGCAGTGTGTCACATCCCTCAGCAAAGAGACACTGTCTTCAATAAACCTACCCGACACCCCACAAGTCTGGTCATTGGCCAAAGAAAAGGAGCAGTGGATGAAACGACCCTCTTTGTCACAGAAACGGCGCAACCGAAAGACCGGTTAGTGCCATTGGAAACCTTCACCCTATAACCAGAAGACTGAAACCAGCCCGAGGCCTCACTGTCCCACATACATTGGACCTCCTGCAGAGAGATAATATCCGGAGGAGAAAGAAGAGAGCGAATTTACTGCAGCAACCCTGCCCGTTTGTCCTCACCAGGAGCGTAGCGTGACCATTTTGACAAGTACGCACACAGGTCCATATGCTTTTTAAAACTTCGTACAAAATGACGTTTTTCCTTTTCCTTTAATACATAATTGGCCGTTTACTGATATTCCAATAGAACGCGATATCAAAAAAAAAATGCTTTAAAACGTTCTTCTTTGAGCTGGTACTGAAATGTTAACCAGCACAAGGCGAAAAAGCATCGGTTGAAAGAATTGCGGCATGTGCACGTTTGTGCAAATTTTCCGAACGCTTAGTCCTTTGCTGACTTTTTGAGTTTTTCCCTTATTTCGAACATGAGCAATTGAAAGGGGCAAACAATCGATGGTCAGCATTTATTTATTTTCAGTTAATTGTTCTGAATATCTCTATAGTTTGTCATTGAAAAAAAAATAATACATCTACTCTTCAGGAGTAAATTTCCCTAAAAATTCTTGTTGATATCGCACCAAACGTGCACCTAATACCGTAAAGTTCCCATATAAGCGACCCTCGTTACTTTCGGAATTAGCAGCCTTTGGGGCTCGTTACTTTCGGGGTGTCGTTACTCTCGGTGGGTCGTTAATTTCGGGAACCAAAAACCAACATCAACATCTATGGTCCACCGGACTACCGAATGGGTGAATTAGCAGATGTAGAGGAAATCGAATTCTTCTCTGACTCAGGGGAGGAAGCTAAACTCAGTGCCTTTACTCCACGACAAACAAATGTGTTTTATAGTGCAGTATACAGAACTCAGTTTTAACTTGAAGAAACGGTCCCATTTTTGATATGAACTTTATATCACTGTCATGGGAAACGACCAATCATGGCGGGCGTAGCATTTACATCATTACATAACGTTACATATATGTTGCAAAACAAAACTCTATGTTAATAAAAGTTTTGTCTTGTCACCTTTTAAGGCTTCACTATGCATTTTCTCGCCTAACGGCATGATTTAATGTGACATGCAGTTAAATAGAAATATTTATTTCTATGTGAACAAAACAGTCAAAACAAAGCGCGATCTACAAGCGTCAATATTGTATTCAGTTGAGTGCGGAGTGAATGTTGAAGTTAGTGGAGTGTGGGTGGCTTGTGTAGACTCTGGGGCTGATGTGATAATTGCCAGACTCTCGAAGGTAGGTGCAGGTTGACAATACATGCTCAACCCCTACACGTCAGCATCTTTGTAAAAGAAGAACGTCTTTGGTACGTGTTTTGAGATGTTCAAATGCGCATGACTTCCATCTAATCTTGCTCCCACATGTTCACGCTAATAAAATGCAGGTACATATCAATCTATCGTTATGCACACGCCTACTCTCGTAAATGTTGGCATAAGTGGACATAAATTCCACTCCCGCATTTATGCGACTTGACTCTGGTCTACGAATGTAACGCAAGTGTTTAACGTTCTATCTTAATGAGCATGCGTGCTCTTGTAAATGTTCGCATAAAGGGGGCAGAAATTCTACATCACATGAGTTGACTCAGGTAAGATCAAACGAACTAGAGAATGAGTAACGGCCTAATGATCATCTAATGTTAATGAATGATACACGAGTCTACCAGTTTTGTTGTCATGGAAAGAAGAAAACTAGAACCCAGGCTAGGCGCCACCACCCCTCTCTCGGTTCCAGACATCCACACGCGAGTAATCGCTGACTGCAGGCTCATCTTCTTGTCCGCTGACCAGTGTACCAAGGGCTAAAATGGGTTGGAACGAACGCATACCCTACTACTAAGAACGGCAAACGCAAAATTATGCAAGTTGGACTCTGGTTAACGAGCCTTTATGATAACTGTATATGCCAACTGAATAAATTTAACGGTAGTTACACTAAAGCTTAATCAGCAAAAGATAAACTGGAGACCGTAACGAAAGAAGAATAGAGGCAAAGTCGTTTATAGTATAAAGTAGCTGGGATTTGCTAGAGGTAGATGTCAGTAAAAATGTTCACGGTGCATATTTACTAACTTCTATCTGTAGCAAATCCCAGGTTATATCATAAACGACTTTGCTTCTATCTTTTAGAACAGTGGCTAGGGGTAGACGGCGATTTTTTTTCATGCGGCAGTTTAACTGTACCTGTTTCACAGTGTTCCCCTGTATATCCAGATGCACATACACAAAGGTATCTTTTGTCTGTATATCCGAGAAGACATTTGGCGTTGTTAAGGCAAGGGTTACTGCAGCAGAGATTCTGATAAAAAAACAGTCAAGTGTTTAAATCGTTTATGGTGGGAATGGACTAGGTTTCAACAATTTACAAAAGAGAGAACCTTTTATCCCTAGAACAGTTCTTGAAAATAGGTTATCTGCATCAGGGGTCAATTTAATAAAACTTCTTAAAGTGTAATTTAAAAGTGTAGCTATTGTTTTCAGACTCTAAAACAATGGATACACTTGTAGAAGTCTTATTAAATTGACTCCAGATTTAATAACAATCATCACACGAAGAACGGTACAATGTCCTCATATTTTTCTTCAAGTTCGCAATCGTACCTCTGCACCTCTGTATGTCCAGCCCTGTCTTGGTTGAAGATCCTTTGGATGATGCCAATGATCAGAGTTGCTTAACTCGCATATCACTTTATCCTCTATTCGCGGGCCAACATTGACGGACACGCACTCGCTCACCATGACGCACAGATGCTCACACGATGCATATATTCCAATAGAAAGATTTCTGTACACGTGGTCCTTAAAATAATAGCTGTTCATTGGTGGAATGAACTTGAACCGTCGACAGCCACCTGAAAATTCAAGAAAGAACATTTGCGCTGTCTACCCCCGTGACTATCGTAGACTACGAATAGTCCCTCATTTTCCTCAGGGAAAGCACAGGGTCCAGAGGAGATGTGCTTGTCGTTAGAACATTAAAGCCCGTCGAAAACCTCCGATATGGCTTGCGGTCATCGATTTTCAAAAGTCGATCATCGTTTACAGTAGATTTATAAAGATGTCATTGGGCTAATTAATCGTGCTAAGCGACACTGGTATAGACATTTTTCAAGGTGAGACTTTAAATAAGTAATTCATTTATTCACACGAAACTCCTCTAGACCCTGTGGGAAAGTAGATTGAGCATATCAAGAAAAAGTGTGCGTGAAAATAGCCAGCCGCGAAAATTCAATCGCCCTCTGCGTATCCGCGCACAATTCCTAACTGGCTCAAACTATTTCACCAAACTGTTCTAGTTATATCACAATATGTTCTTGTATCATTAGCTAATTACATCTGAAAAATGTCTAGTGGTCTTATAAAGTATGAGGAAAAAATTAGCTGCAGAAATTGAATGGTGCAAAAAAAATTTAAGAGCTTAACAAAAGAATTCCATGCCATATACACTTAATGTCATAATTTTACTTCACAAATTCTTTGCTTTAGAAATTATAAAATGAAACGAGTAGCCTTCTATCTTTCCTCACGATATAAAAATATATCATAGCGTCATATTAAAAAATTGCACTTGTTTACAGTTATATCGTGGAAAAAAAGTGTTTTAAATCGTAGCATTTTATAATCGCAATTTAATATAATTAAAACGCACCAATAATTAAATTTCCATCCTGCTTGCGACAGAACCTCCAGCAGCTTTCAGTGGTAGCGTGTCTGATGTAGTATTCAAATCTCAACAACTGAAGCTCGTAAGACTTTGTGAGTTTCCTCAACTTAGATTCCTTTTTCTTCCAAAATTATATGCTGAAGTCAGGACATGTTGGAGTCTGGAATGCCGTTGGTTTCATCAAGAGCCCATTATGGCTCTTGGTTTCATGATTATTAAACTTAATGTGTATATGTAGGCAGCATAATCTGAACTTAGTTAGAAAACATAACTTGTATAAGCCGCTTTAAAGCTCACGGTTCACGACAGATTCAAGGTACTGTAAGTTGTCAGTAGTGATTTAAGAACGACTAGTAGTTTATATCATCAACAATACTCTGCACTGAAAGATATTATTTGGTATACTGTTGACAGTGAAAATAAACTGGTGGACTTAAACACAGTTTGTAACTAATTATAATTATAATTAGAAGATCTGCTATTTTTTTCGCCGAGAGAATCGAATTTTGGGAAAGTCGTTCTTTAAATTTCTGGAACAAAGATTTGAGAAAGTGTTGCTCCTCAATTAAGTGTCTGCAGAACAATGCAGGTGAACCCACAAGGAACCCCGACTCACAACAGCCTCCTTGAAGCCAACTTATGAGGATTTGTATGGAATTTTTTCTGGAATTGTTTTTTTGTACAGTCGAAATCCGCTTTACGGACACCCACTTAATACGGACACCTCATTATTACGGACAGTTTGCTCTGTCCCTGGGGAAAGCTCTTACATTTTCTCTAAATTCAACCCACTTAATACGGACACCCGTTAATCGGGACAACGGACACTTGAAAAGTTGTTTCTTGCCCAGGCAACAGATTCTCATAGGAAGCCAACCTCACTAAAGCGGACACTTCATTATCAACTGTCGTGCAGTGCATCAACTGTCGTGCAGTGGTCTTTTGAGAACAGAGTAAAACTAAACAGTGAAAAATGTAAAGGGCTTAGGATTTCATTTGCAAAGAACAAACCACAACTCGCGCCTATAGTAGTAAATAATCAAGAGCTAGAATGTGTTGAAAGCGCCAAATTACTAGGTGTTACGATCTCCAACAACCTTACATGGAATATGCACATTGATCAAATCATAAAGAAAGCTTCTAAACGTATGTATTTCCTAATACCAGATACAATTGAAAAGAGCCAATGTCGCAAGGCATGAATTAATTCTTTTTTATACATCTTGTATAAGGTCAGTCATGACTTACGCATCGCCTGCGTTTTTCTACGCCTTGCCATTGTATTTAAAGAAAGATCTAGAGAATGTAGAGAAACGGGCACTATCAATCATTTGCCCGGGACTGGCCTATAGAAAGGCCTTAGAGCTTTCAAATATTATGTCTATCAATGACTACATCGCTAGCTTATGTAAAAAGACCTTCTGCTTCAATCGTCAGGGCCGTCGTGTTATAATCTTCGATGCAAAAGGCTTTTGCGATTCCCAAATGTAAGACCGAGCGTTTCAAAAATAGTTTTTTAGTAAGATCATGTATTGATAACGAATTTTAGCGCTCGGGGAGTTCTGTAAATGAGATCGATGACGTTGTATATATTTTAACAGTTTTAAGCTTTTTTATATATTTATAGGATGTTATTATTTATTTAGGACTTTATCATTATCATTTTATTATACTCACTATTGTAAGATTCTGTTATATTATATTATATATTATATTGTAAATACACAATTCAGCTTAGTAGCTGCAAGCTTTTTACAAATTATCTATCTATCTATCTATCTATCTATCTATCTATCTATCTGTCTTATCTATCTTATCTTATCTATCTATCTATCTATGATTCGCTCCTGTGATTGAAGGGCTACTTTATTTTGAAGATTTCACCACTAACTGATTTTCGCGTACATGACCGTACATGGAATTTATTTGCACTTGTAGTAGTATAGTCAACTGAAAAATTCAATTAATATGACAAAGAAGGTTATTACACATGTCGATTTCGGTTGAAGCGACGGGCAAAATATTATGCTTACAATTTGTGTTCCATATGCGGCTAGTAAGCTTCGAAGTGCGATCTGTGGTGACACTTTTGAAATGTAAGTTGCGTAACGAACTTCTAGGTTTTTAAATAATTAGTCACCTGATCTATTTTTGCCGCGTTGCGCTAAGATAATTAAATATTCACAAAAAATTGACAAACGGCTTGAAAAATGCAAATCAATCAATCTATCTATCTATCTATCTATCTATCTATCTATCTATCTATCTATCTATCTATCTATTTATCTATCTATCTGTCTGTCTATCTATCTATCTATCTGTCTATCTGTCTATCTGTCTATCTGTCTATCTGTCTATCTGTCTATCTATCTATCTATCTATCTATCTATCTATCTATCTATCTATCTATCTATCTATCTATCTATCTGGTTTCGTTAATAGATCTTTCCTTTTAAGGTAAAATAACCAGTTTTCGGCAGCGTGTCCATGTTCCCAGCGCTACAGAACACCATATGGGGTGAATTGTAGATGTCAATTGCAGACTATTTTGGCAAAAAACGATCACAGAACACGGTTTTGATAATTAAAAGTGATATACACATAAGTGATTTTTGAGTGGTTCCGTGGATGTAAGCTGCGGAATGACTGCTTTGTGAAGGTGAAAGGTGTTTAATTTGACGATGCTTATGTCTTGTTTTATTAATTTTGTATTTTGTTCAAAAAAGATGTTTTTTTGACTTTGATGACTGAAAACGGTTCTCCTTTGTGGGACACCCGCGGCAAATTATTGAAATATAAGCTGCAAAGATTCCCGAGTTCTTACAGGTGTCAGTTATGATATTCGCTCCGCAGACTAATGGACTCTCCTTAATGGCAAACACTTGACGATCGACGGCGCTGTACAAAGTCAATTTTGATGTATAAAATACTAAATGATCACACCGCCCCCGGCCTATGGAGCTCTTTTGTGAGAAGGAATGCCGATCAGACTAATTACCACTGATCTACGTAACACGGCTACTGATCTGAACACTTCCTAACGAAAAGAGAGTTTCTAAAAAGAAGTTTTAAATTTAGCGGTGCTATGCTTTGGAACCAGCTCTCGAATGAAGCAAAGCTCGCTGAGTAAATCTCTTCATGTAAAAACCTTGGTAGATCATAGTTGGGTCTTGCCAAGCTGTGTATCTTAATAGTTACCTTTTTATATGATTTTCTGTTATAGCAATAGTAGTGGTAGTACAGAAAATTTTAGTACTGTTTAGTTTCGTAATTTAATATACGGTGTTTAGATGTGTCAACACGCCCTCCATGGAAACCAGCCAAGTGTTATTGGGGCTAGCATGTTTCTATTGTAATGTGAATTTTTTGAATAAAGTATTACCTAACCCTTCTATTGAAACAATAAATTCCCATACAAATCCTTATAATTTGGCTTTGCGGAGGCTGTTGTGAGCCAGGGCGCCCCTTTGTTTGCCTGATCGTTCATCACAATGTCTAAGCGAACGTAAAACTTTTGTTGCTTTGACACTGAACCTTATTTGCGTGACCTAATGTTATAGTCTGCTATCGTCTAAATCAGTCAAAAGGG
This sequence comes from Porites rus, assembly GCA_964035705.1. Classification (NCBI taxonomy): domain Eukaryota; kingdom Metazoa; phylum Cnidaria; class Anthozoa; order Scleractinia; family Poritidae; genus Porites; species Porites rus. The sequence continues at coordinate 9,683,754 of OZ037997.1, read as the reverse complement.
AGGAGGTGTAAGCAACATTATTCATGCCGAAAATTTTAACAAAAACTTTTTTTTTAAGCCGCAAAGATATTAGCAAAAAACGGTTTTATTTAACAAACCATTATGGTGTCAGAGATAGAACAAATAAAACAAATGTCCAAACAAACAAAACAAACAGAACCAATATAACCCAAAAAGAGGGAAATTATGCAAGAGAGAGGAAGATGATTGTTTTAATAATATTGGGGACTTCCGTATTTCTTAGCGAAAAGTTAAAGTTATAAGTACATAAACTCAGGAGAATCGTCTGTTTTCACGGTTACTCCTCATTTTGGTACCATCAGAATTTTTTAAGGGTTTTGAAACTGCACTAGCTCTTTGCGTTGTTAAATATGAAAGCAGGATTCATGTATCCAGCGTAAACAAGGCAGCTGGTGTTTAAAATAACGGTACAGTTGCATTTTTATCTTTTACCTTGGTAGGCATCTGATATGTATTGCAGCCAAACTCCCCATAGAGAACATAAAGCCAGGAAATCCATCAGGGACAAGCGAAACCTCACCATAATAGAAAAGAGTGGTTTTGTTTGACGCAGTCAGCATAACCGTGTCGATATTGATTCGTAATAAGGTAAGGTGTGGTTTGTTCATACCTATATAGCTGAGACACTTGCTTAAAAGTGTAATCTTTCATCATACATCAAAAAATTACTGTCTTGGACATCTCGTATTGGTTACCGGACAACCAATCAGAGCACGGATTCGATTCATCTTACCTACTCGCGGAACCAGTAAAATTTCTTAAAATGAATTTAAAGAATCCAGAACGTGAATGACTCGATTTAGAACAGACAGGTTTTAGAGCAAAAAACAGTGTGATTTGTGAATAAATCACACTGCCAAGAGCCAAGGACGTTAGCTGAGAAACGCTTGAAATTAACCGAGCGAAAACTGGTAAAGGGCCCAGCCATAGCAGCTGCTTATCAGAAGATTATCGAAATAGAGCGTTGCACTCTCCTGAAGGAGGTTACACTAGTTACATAAATGCGACAGAAGCAAAATTGCGTACAGGAAATCTCTTACATCGAAGCACGCTGAATGGGAGCGAACGCTGCGCGCGAGCTTACCACAAGTTTCTGGTTCCATCCCATTTTTAGTTTTCTTCCCTTTCCATTCAGTTCCACTGGAAAGAAATCAAGATTTCGGTGGAAACTTAGAATGGAGGGCTTTGGTCCTGATGAAAGGAGCCTGTTCCAGGCGTTCATGGTGGCATGGGTCGTGGGCGAAAAATCGACGAGAAAAAAAACGGGAGGAGACTAGTCTCCCCTCGTTTTTCCCTTTGCTCTCACCGCGTACGATTTAACTCGCTCACTTCCCACCATCTGAACGCCTGGGACAGGATAGGATGAAAGTTTTCCTTACAGTAATGTCAATGGACCGTAAATTCGAATTCTAAAGATGTTTCTTAGATTTTATATTCTGAGATGAAGTAAAGACAGGTTCATACAACCATTTCTTTTTTATCATCAATATTATTTAATAAATTAATACAATACACACAAAATGTTTGTCCCATGCAATGAATATACAAAAATAAGAAACGTAAGTGTGGTCCTTACACAACTGACGACAATCATTTTACACCACCTTACACTTATCCCTTCTATTCAAGGAATAATTACAAATTAAAGTGACTGTATATGGAAGCGTGGAAGTATATTTTCCGAGGAAATATATTCATAGTACTTATTCTTATGGTCAAACAATAAACTAAATGATACATTTATATCCTTCTTTCACATGGAATACTTAATACAACTTTCCACAAAAAATCGTAATAAAAATGTATTTTTGCACGGATAAAGTTCTTTTGATCTTTTTCTTTTCAGAAATTATAAGAAAGCTCGTTGCGTCTATAATAAAGTTACAGTAAGCCTTCTCATTCATTAATCCGAATACCGCACAATATATATTAAAATACAATGCCTATTATTAAGATAAAAGATGCATCTATCACTTTCTTACATCATTCACAGCACATTCAAATTTTTTGCAAATAAGATATATGAAATTGTTACCATTATTTTTTTAGAGAAATAAACGGTTGCAATTATCCCTCTCTTACATTTATATTCGACATTTTGTTAGAAAATTGTTATAAACCTTGCGTCATGTTTTTTCTAGTTTTATAAGGACTTATGAAATATATATAGGTTGAAATTATAATAAGTTTAAATATCCCTCTCTTGTTTAGAATACCGCAAAATCTAAGTACATAAAAGTTTAAGTGTAAAAGGAGTTGCAATAAAAAACGAAAAGTGAAAGTTTGCGCTGAGAAAATTAAAAAACAAAAAAGGAAATAAAACGAAACCAATCATGATTTGCTCTAACGTGCTTTGAGCCGGTTCTGTTTGCATTATCAGCAACGTCATGATTGGTCATGGTTTTGCGACTTTCAGCTTTATATTTAAAGTTAAAACCGGGTTTCTGTACAATAAAAAGGGATTGTCTTGATCGCGGCCTAGATTTTTAGAGGACCATCGAACGATACCGAATAATTATTGCTATTGCTATTGCCCCATGCAGTCGTTCGGAACCGGCTCAGTCCCGCATTGAATCCGAGGGTTTCCATCTCGATTGCTTGAACACGACATCTCACAGTGGAACCTCGATATAACCAACCTCTATATAACGACGGTATAACGACCAATTTTCTTTCTTCCAGTAATAGTAAATTATATGAAAAATAACCTCGATGTAACAAAAACTCATTATAGGGAACACATTTTGCCAGTCCTTTAGCCCTTCGTTAAATCAACGGATGAAACGCGGATGAAAAGATAATGTTGGTTATTGGGCAACACAAACAAGAGAGGGATACGGCTGGAAATGAAAAGTAATAATGGATAATAAGGGATAAATAAAAAAGATCTAGAATTCATTACTACAAGATAAATGAGTTTTCTGATCTATAAGCAGGAATTATTCCATAGATGCTTTCGGCTAATTCATAGTTCAATATTAGTCAGAGAGGAATATTATCAAGAGAAAAAAGAGAAAATATTGCAATAAAACTACCTGTATAAAACTACATAAGAACTTTATTTTTCACAAATACCTTGATAATCCTTGAACACAACCATCCCATAACAATGTTCTTTCTTTTCTTTCTGCCACGTTTCTTGTACTTGCCGGATCGATGTTCATGCACGTGTTCAATGAAACGTTCTTGCGGTTGTTGCTGTTGTATTTGAGCGGGTTCTTCTCCGGCTACTCCAGGGAACTGACCGGTTGGTCAATATCACATTTCTCTTCGCTTTGGACACGTTCTTTCTCGTTGTAAGAACATTCTTCGCTGCATTCTTCAACTTCTTTTACCAAAACCACTTCCTTTGCCATTTGATCGTTTCCATTCTGACTATCTTTCTCTGAATCACACCTCAAATCCATCTCATCTGCACCATACAACAAATTTAAATTCATCCCTTCATCTGAATCCTATTTCCGACCTTTTTCTTTCCTGTTATCCAACAAATCCCAGTCAAAATTTCCATCTAAATCCCTCTTCCTATCTCGATCCTCTTTATAGAATAACACAACTAATCCAATGTCATCATCTGAATCATACTTCCAGTCGGCCTTTTTAGAAGAACTAAGCAAATCTTGGTAAGAAACATCCACTTAATCAAATTTCTTATCATGATCTTCTTTTTGCAAACGGTGAATTTTCTTCTTCATCGTCTGCGAACTCATCAGCAGAGTGGTCACGTTCTTCTTCCTCACTGTGCTCAACTTCGAAATTTGAATCAGATTCTGATTCGCTGTCTTTCTGATCATTTTCGGTGAATGATGAGATACTGGACGCGCAGGTGTTGTAATCACACTTCTGAATTGGCTGCTCTGTACTGAACAACGCATCTAATTCAATATCATCTTCTGAATCATACTTCTGGTCGTCTTCTTTTGTACAATTAAGCAAATCTATGTCAGGAACTTTTTGCGAATCAAATTTAATATCATGATCTTCTTTTTCCATACAGCAAAGAACAAAAAAAAAGAAAAAAAGTACTAAAACCATTATAATATTCATCCGCCCACTTACCTGCATGCATAGTGCTTTTGGAAACGCATTTCTAGGCATTTTAATCAGCATAATAATACACACGAAAACATTACTCAATTCTGATTGGCTGAGAAAGGAGTGCAGTTCTTCTGTAGCACGAGCACGAGTGTAAACTTGTAACACGAGTGCAAATTACAAATGGTTTCTGATTGGCTGAAAAAAAAAAAAAAGAGAAACCACCAAGAACCAATCAGATGAGAGCTGTTTTAACAACAAAATTTAAGAAAATGGCCATGGTTTTCAGCAGACGATGACGGGCTTTAATTTTGTACGCAAAACAACAATAGAAAAGGTGAAAAAATATATTCGAAAAAACCCGAACACAGTAAAAAGTACGTCTTTCTGGCTAAACGTATCGAAAATGCGGTGCTAAGAGAAACTACTGTCAACAACATCGAGGAAAATGAGACAGAGAAACTAAAAAACAGGCTACTTAAAACAGACTACGCTAAAGTAAAAAAGATAAAGAACAAAAACGGTGGCAACCACACGCAAACCATGACAGCTACACTTCATACAAGTTTTCCATGATAACAACAGTGATTTCAAGTCAAGTACGTTATTTGTTGAAGGAGAAAGGTGCCCGGTTGCTCTCTTTGAGTCTTTTGTGGAGCGAAGACATCTATTAAAACAACCATGCGAACAGAGTCTCTTTCGATCTTCCTAGAAAGCAGGGTATAGCAAACGAAACCGAAAATTTAAACATCTGGTCCAAACTAAACCAATGGGCGAAAATACCATGACTAACATAATGAAAGTATCCGTAGCTGGTACTAGCCTTAAAGAAAGCAAAAAGTGACAAAAAAGTTTACGAATCATTGTGCAAGAAAAACAACAGTCAGGAAGCTGAAGAAAGCAAAGATTGTAAGTTCAGAGCATATCGGCAATGTCGCAGGCTACAGAGGTATAAATTTCCTTAACGACTACCATGAAGCCGACGAAGAAGAGCTACGATGACTCTTGCAGTAGGCCTAATGAAATAACGAAAACCCCAGCGCTCGAGAAAAAGCAAATATTGGATTAACCCCGGCAGTTTCCGACATCACAAACAACTGTGGCTCTACTCACCCATCGATGGCAGCGTCGGAAGAAAACAAATTGCCTCCTTCATTTTCAGGTTTTAAATCTCAAAAATTTCTCCTTGAATCCAGCTATGATGGAGTCTCAGGAACAGACAATGATGGACAGTCGTTAAAAAGCCTTAGCAAGTATCTTTCATCTTTGGCTGCTCTAAGCGTTCTCCTGATTTCAAAACGGTAGTATACGTCCCGTAAACGCTTCTTATAAACGCCGAGCTCTCATAATCGAGGAAGAATTTAAAAATACTTACTTTTGCTGATTATTTTAAGCCGAGTGATCTTTAACAGGCTGGTGAGCAGACCATATAAAATCAATCCTTGCACATTTCCAAGTTCCTTAATAGCTGAATGATTTTGAAAGTGTTGGTCTTGAAAAAGTTTGAATTTGACAAAGGTAGTAGTCTGTTTCAGCCAATCAGTTGAATGAACTAAAAACGCGCGCGCTGTCAAAATTTGTTGTTGTAGTTATGTTTTTCGTGTATATTATTAACAAGTAATCACATGATTTTTCTTGTGCAATTTGGAATAAATAAGCACTTGTAAATTTTTCAAAGATCACAAAGTGCACGAGCCCGAAGGGCGAGTGCACTTTTGTTGGTCTTTGAAAACTTTACTCGTGCTTATTTATTCCAAATTGCATTCGAAATCATGTGATAACCTATACAAAATGCATGCGCCAAGCGTAGGTTATGACACATTCCAATCAACTTGTTGGGCGAGTTTTAGTTTATAAAATTGTTATCAATTGAACTAAAATTAAATCTTTAGCTAACTTTTAATTTTAGTTTTATTCTTATCAGTCTGGGCTTCGTACTCATGAGTGAGAGGTGATTCACTTTCAGTCGCTGTCTCTTAGAAACTGTTAAAAGTGAGTCGATCAGAACACGGGCAGGAAAAAGAAAAAGAAAGAAATCTAAATAGTAGGCAGAGGATGATGTTGTCAAAGACCACCATTTATAACCCTTTTTAAAAAGAACTTTTAAAGTAGACGGTTTCGTTACAATACAGGACAAAAAAATAGAACTTCGACCCCGCCAGGATTCGAACCTGGAATCCCCTGATTCGTAGTCAGATGCCTTATCCGTTGGGCCACGGGGCCTTCTGTGACGATGGAGTCGATTTTCAGTCCCAAGAAACTCATCTTTGACTCCGATATTATTTCAGTGGTTTATTAACTTGACTTTTCTAAGATTGCATGTCATGCAATTGCAGTGGTGACCAACATTGAGTAGCCTGCGAATGCACTCATACTCCCGCAGAATACGTCCGCGTTCGCGGGTTAACATTGATCAACACTATCCACCCCCCCCCCAAAAAAAAAAAAAAAACTGCCTTTAGGGTAACATCGTTCCATGTACTTTTAAAATGATAATATGTACAAGATGCTGTAATATTAGGGAAAAAGAAATAAGAAAAATCGCGAGAGTTCTTCATTTCAATCAAATCACTAAATTATCACTTTATCTCACAAAAGTTATACGATTTTATTTCAAACAAAACGAGAGATTTAAGTTAAAAAAGTATAGTACGACCCCGCCAGGACTCGAACCTGGAATCTTCTGATCCGAAGTCAGACGCCTTATCCATTAGGCCACGAGGATTCTACTGTTTTTTGACAATCATCTTTTTTTTTATAAGGATATTTTCAAAGTTTGCTTCAGCTGATGTTATGAAACGTGGAGGCTAGTTCTGTTGGATGGCATGGTAACGCGCAACAGTTTTGTTCCTAGCACATACAATGATATAACTTAGAGGACCAAGCGCGAGATCGACACGCGATGGGCACGCAGCAGGAGTAGAGAAAATGGAACTTCCTCCTTCCTCGCGCGCCCATCAAGTCTTGTTTCGACCGATATACTGCTCTTCTATTTGTAACACCTACACTGGCAATGCCGTCCCTGGTAAAGGGTTATAACAAGAAAGGGTTATAAAAAACTAAGTCAACTGGGCGAATTTTTGTCTACTATCTCTAAAGCACTGGTCCGACTGGTCATAGCAGGAAATACGTATCAAGTGACTGCATACTGAACAGCTGGTTCATGCATTCATCACATGCCGTTTGGATTACGTAATAGACTGCTTTACCGCGTTCCGATTGGCAGATAATGAAACTGCAGCGCGTAATAAGTCAAGTCATAAACGGTTTGAGGACGAGGTTATTATGGATTTGAAAAAAAAATGGTATCTCTAGCAATAAAACGTTAAAGAAAAAACGACCCCGCCAGGATTCGAACCTGGAATCCCCTGATTCGTAGTCAGATGCCTTATCCGTTGGGCCACGGGGCCTGTCATGCCTAAGCAAGATTCCTTTTCTGTTTTTTTTCTTTGTTGCCAAAGCAACAAAACACATTATGAGTATGGAATGTGTAAAACAGACGAAAAATTAAGACTTTGAAAGGAAAGTATTAAGAATTCAGTATTCAGGCCTATTTTTGCATTTATGAGAATACCGATTACTGGACGTCGGGGAGGCGAGAAGCAGGGTTGGTTTCGGTCATAACGCATTCTTGGTGTATGGCCACATTTTTAATGATTATATTCGCACAATTTTTAATCTTGTGAAAGTCGGAAACTGAGCTTGCGTTCTTTTTAGTTGGAAAAGGCAAAAAGGTAAAATTTCTCAAAATATTTATGATGAAAAATATCTTTCAGTTCCATGAACGAGTTTGGCCTCGTTCGAGGTTGTCGTGGTTAGGCCATTTTCGAGCTACTTCTTGTCTTCTGACGCTTAAGCATCAGTCACTATTGGCCTTAGCCTCCCCCGCAGGCGTTTTTAGGGGAGCTCGTCTTTCTTTCTTGTGGGAAGGGAAGAAATACGAGTTCCCCTAAAAACGCCTGCGGGGGAGGCTATATTGGCCTAAACCTAGAACACACTGTGTTAATTTTTGATTAACCTCTCCTTTCTTTATTCTAATAAATCTTAACTGAACTTAAAACCGTTTAAAATATAATTAAGTGACAATAAGCAGTGTTGATAGAAGAGGGTAAGAAGAGCAGTTTGTCCTTGGCTATAGCTTTTAAAGTCTTGAATAATATAAGGAATATTACGAACAAAAAGTGTTGCAAAGTTTACTACGTTCAGTTAGCATGGATGGAATAAAAAAGTCCAGCCCCTCCCTCCAGCGGTATCTGAAGGCCATGTCACGTAAGGACTTTTCCTTCTTAAAACCTAAAAACAGGGCTAAAATTTAATACACAGGTAGAATAAAAAATCTTGAGCTATGAAGCGCAGTCTACAACCTTGGCAATTAAGTATCTCACACAAACAGGCGCACACATCATTAGTACCATTATCAATCATATTCGTCATTTGATTTGTAATTAGCGAAAAAAGGGACAAGAATTTTTTTGCCCGGACACAAAATTAAGAAAGAGCATTCAATTATAACTGTTCAAAAGAGCGCTTTCACATAACGCCAGGGCATCCATATTGGTGTTCCAAAACAATGAAACGGCTGCCAACGGAGGCCATGTTGGTGTTCCAAGCCAATCCCGTGGGAGTTGAACTCTTTTCTTACGTAAACGCTTTCTTACGTTCCAATAAATTTGCATAGATGCTGGCCACATGAGTGAAAACGCTCTTTCACGACACATAACGGTTAATTCTTGGCTTTGGCTGGGCTACCGGGTAGAACGGTGATGGCATAAAATATAGGGTCCATTTCTGCCTACTGGTACGGGTATTAAGAGAACTTTTAAATTCTATGATGTTTTGATATTAAAGGGAAACGTGCTTTTCAAAGTTTGATAATCTTTTTGGCTCTACTCGGTAGCCTAACCGATTATCCATAGCAACGGAAACCAACCTTAAATATTACGGCCACCTACCACCTACACCGGAACTGGTGTTAATTTCTTTTCTGGTTTGGAAAATCGTTTTCGCCTTTTCATACCGTGTGGCAAACATGCTCGCGTACCATTATCTTATATAGGCTCTATTTGTACGTTGCGCAATCGTCAAATTTTATGATTCAGACGAATTAATTTAAAGCTTCCTATGCAATGAAATTCAGCGATATTAAAAATGAGTTAAACTCTTCTGAAGAATTAATTTCGTCCAAGACGTTTTATCCGCCTTTCCACTCGGACGTACGTAGACCGTCTTGTTTAAAACGTCACACTGATGACGCTGAATGCATACATTATTTTAATGTAAAATAAATTATTGTAACGTAAAAAAATTGTGCCGGCAGGCTGTGGCAACGGTTTCCTTCCCTGCTTAACTATGGGCTCAAGTTCGCTTTGCCTTTCTCCTTCCAAGAACCCGCGCTACGTCTGGTCACGTGGTATAAAAGATAAAGGCGAGTAGCTCTGGGGATAAGAATGTCGAATTAGCACCATTTCGGTTGTTTTTCCGCGTGTAGTCGAAAAAACGAAGCTCTCTCCTGGAGGAAAATTGTACTTTCGAGCTGATACCGGGAACCCTGTCAGATTATGTTTTTCTTGATGTCAGCTCGAATCTGCGTGAAAATGAAAGTGATACGTTTTTCCGCCTTCCCCTCCCCAAAGGTCTTCTTGAACCTTGTTTCTCTGTATGTTGCCCAGACTACTTCCCACCAACCTCAATTTCTTGACATAAACGACGACAACTACGTGATGGAATCCTAAAAATTCCTAGGTTGATTCTTTTACCTCACTAAAGAGCTCGAAAAAATGTTAGCATAATGTCCCTAGCTAATTACGGTACTGTAACAACGATTCGTTCTAGTTATACAAGCTAATAGCACTTAATTAGCTTTGAGAATTTTGTAAAGCCAAGCCCATGAAGAATTCCCTTCCTCCTCGTCGCATTGACCCAGTTTTATGGGAAATAATAACAGAAGAAGAATTTTTCAATTCCCTATTATTAATTAAGTGAACAACGCCCTAAAAAACGTATTTCGTTACGATTTTTTTCAAACATTTGTATTAATATTACTTTCTTCCATTAAAGGAAAGTGCGTTTGCTGCCTATTTTAAAACTTACATATTACATATTAACACAGGAAAGTTTTAAGAGGTTGATTCTGAGGCTGGTTATGACCAGTTTCAGTTTTTTTCCCTAAAAAGGCAAAGAGTAAAGGGAAACGAAGCATTTCTTTACGCAACCATGGCTCTAAACTATGATTAAAATTCTTATGTTAATTTTGAATAATAATTGTTAATAATTCAAGTTACGTTATTTTCGCGGACGTAACTAATTTTAAAAAACACACAGCTGACAACAACTGATGAAGCCTTAGAGTGTTTGTGTAACCTGAAAACGAGCCCTCGCACTACGTACAGGTAAAAGAACAACAACAAACAAACAAAGGGACTTCGACCAGCTAGTCTACTGTCCGAGGAGGGAAAAGAACTACTCCCTAAAGGCGATGTTACACGAAACGATTTGCAACGACGATGTTTAGCGCAACACAGCGACGCTATGTTGGAACAATGTTGAAAGCATTCGAAGCAATTCTCTATTTTCGAATTCCCCATAATACACTCTGTTTGCCCCCCAAATTCTGCATAAACCATTGTTTTGAAATGCTCCTGGGAGTACTGCATTTTCCCAAGAGCATTTGAAGACAATAACTTATGCAAAATTTGGGGGGCAAACAGAGTGTATTATGGAGGATTCGAAAATAGTCAATGTCTCAACAATGTCGTGATGCTGTGTTGCTCTAAGACTGGGTTGTTGCGAATCGTCTCGTGTAACATCACCTTAAGAAGCTTACGTAACAACCTCTGATGACGACACCAACATTCATCTCAGTTCTTATTATAAGACGAAATATATTCAAGTAAAAAGCCCATGCAGGTGTTTGCATTGAAGAAAGATGACAGAAGGAAATCTCGCTGAAGACGAAATCCAGAAAACGATAAAAGAATTGTTTTGCTCGAAAAAATTCACTGGCGAAGTTCACAACGTGCTGAGCTTGTTATCCGTGCTAAATATTGTTCTCTCCATTACAGCATTTCTGGGCAACACTCTGATCCTAGTTGCTCTGCACAAGGAGACTTCACTTCATCCGCCGTCCAAACTTCTGTATCGAAACCTAGCGATTTCTGATCTCTGTGTTGGCGTCATTCTGGAACCTACAGCTATTACTTATTTGCTGTCTGTGATCAATGAAAAATGGGCGATTTGTTATTATGCAAGTGTAATAAATCATGTCGCAGCCAACTTGCTATGTGCACCATCTCTGTACACAGTTACTGCAATAAGCGTGGACAGACTTCTCGCCTTGTTGCTGGGGCTCAGATACAGACAAGTTATAACTTTGAAAAGAACTTGTTTAAGTGTGATAGTTATTTGGATTGTGTGTATTTTCGGCACATCATCTTACTATTGGAGTCATTCTTTTACGGCATGGTGGGTACTTATTGGCACCGGCCTGTGTCAATTCACCTCAATTTTTTCGTACACAAAAATATTTTGCACTCTGCGCCACAATCAAATTCATATTCAGCACCACGGTTCTCTTAGGCAACCCAGCCAAGCAACTCCACTAAATATTCCTCGATACAGAAAAGCGGTGACAAGTGCTCTGTGGGTGCAAGTGACAATGACATTTTGTTACCTGCCGTATGGAATAGTGGAAATTTTGAGACCTCAAATAGGGTTATCATCTTCGCTTTATCTTTCCATGCAATTTACAGCAAATTTAGTCCTCTTAAACTCCTCATTAAACCCGTTGCTTTATTGCTGGAAGATCAGAGAAGTTAGGCAAGCTGTGAAGGATACAATAAGGCAAATTTTCTGGGCACAAAATTAATTATTTAATATTCTCATCTGTAAATATGAGCATTACCCAAGTGAAGGTTTCAAGAGAAGTAAAAATAGCTTTCAAGACGGTAAAATACAACTATTCTTTCAAAATTACACAGAATGTTTAGAATTTGCCGCATAAATATACAAACCCCCTAATATAATTTCCTCTTTTGTTTCATTCTCAGTTTTTCAGTTTCATTTTCTCGTTACTAAGTAATGATCACGTTGCCACCTTTTGGATAGATTATCTCGTCTGATAAAGGCTTCTCTTTCCATTAAGGTAAATGATCAGCATTGCAACGAAAACTCATTTAACTATTGTTCTAAGAACATAGAACGGAAAAAGCCAGTGAATTTATCAGTGATAGGTGCGTTTCGCGAAAGCTGTTAAACCTTGGCTCTTTAGTTTCATTTCCAGAACCTGAATTGAGTAATTGACAGATCAGTCCAATAACTAGAGTTTCATACCATCAACTGACGTGATACAACTCATTTTGACTCTGAAGATGACTACCGCACAGGTTGTCGAAATGTCATTAACCGTCAACAGCAGTCCTATTTAGGACTACGATCAGCCGGACGATCATGCTTCACCTACTTATCAAGTAATCTAGTCGAAACGTTTTGTTACCACGTTAAATCAGATCTACGGCAGAGTCTGATAAAGGCTTCTCTTTCCATTAAGGTAAATGATCAGCATTGCAACGAAAACTCATTTAACTATTGTTCTAAGAACATAGAACGGAAAAAGCCAGTGAATTTATCAGTGATAGGTGCGTTTCGCGAAAGCTGTTAAACCTTGGCTCTTTAGTTTCATTTCCAGAACCTGAATTGAGTAATTGACAGATCAGTCCAATAACTAGAGTTTCATACCATCAACTGACGTGATACAACTCATTTTGACTCTGAAGATGACTACCGCACAGGTTGTCGAAATGTCATTAACCGTCAACAGCAGTCCTATTTAGGACTACGATCAGCCGGACGATCATGCTTCACCTACTTATCAAGTAATCTAGTCGAAACGTTTTGTTACCACGTTAAATCAGATCTACGGCAGAGTTCACTTTTTTGACTTGCAGTGGCTTTTAAAGTTCTGTGATTAAAGCGCACCGTCAAAGGAACATCTCATTCATTAACGAAATTGGATACCCTATTCAGAACTACTAATTAAGCAGTAATCACCCTGAAATCCCATCACACTCTAATCTGTAACTTGTATATAGTGGAGTAATCCACTCCTTTTATCCCCACTCCTCTGATAAACGAAACTGTCTACTGGTGAGAATATCACTAATATTCAAATTGGCGTTCTAAACTGTGAGTTGTTCGACAAAAAAGGGGGCAGATGTTAAAACAAATTAATTGAGACCATGGCAAAACAAATTTACAAATCTTATTCAAATATCGCAAGTGGAAATTGATCATAACAGATGACAATAACGGAGAGAAAGTAATTTGCAAAAGAGTTGTAAACGAAATTGGCTGCCCCAAAAGCGACGCCAAAAATTAAACGATGAACAAATCATTTTTATTAATATGTCACACGCAATTCTTTCCTTTCCAGCTGCGATGTTAATTGTGGGTATCAAACGAATATAATGTGTAGCAGCAGAAACATTCTGAGGATTTTAACCAATTTTATACCTAACAATTAAGTTAAAAGGTAACTTAAACAATATGGAGCCAAAAACAAGACTAGTTCTTTTATTGCGATGATTTGAAAACCATTTTGAATGTCGTTGTCAAGGGCATTTAAGATCATACTAAAACCATTAAAGCCTTCCTAAGAGGTCTTTCTACAAATTCGACGTCTTCTTGAGTACCAATGTCGAAATGACTGGATTAATTTGAGTCGAAAGGATGAACTGGTAAACTGTATTTAGGCAGGGTAGCCCATTTACCTACGAGGTTGTTATTCAAATGATATTTTTCTCACCATGGCAACTAAAACAAACTTTTTTCATTTTTTTTTTTATTTATGGCCAGCTAAGTTAATGGTTAATCATGCGCAGAGCGCGCGTACTGAGAATATGAATGAATGCAAGGCTGGGGATCTTAGTGCAATAAATGTCTATTTCTAGGGTCAATTTTGATATTTTTGTATTCGGAATTAAGGTCAATCGAAAAAGACATTAGCATAAATGTTACAACCGCAAACAATTATCGTTATTTCGTGTTATTTTTCCTTGGAAGTGGCGGCGTTTATTGCTTGTTAAAATACTTTTCAACTTTTTGTAACAGTCAAGACTCCGTATGCCCTCGTGTTTTTTATTTTCACATTTTTAAACTCTTATTTAAAACGAACCTTTAGTTTTATCTTCACCTTCCCTTTAGGTCCTGTAGAAGGTTTGCTTTCAAACCGAAATATTGGGCAAATTTGTTGAAATATATATTTTTTGTTTTATCCTTTTGTTTACTTCTTCATCACATGGCCATAAGGATCAGTTTGTCGTTTTACGATTTTCTTCAAGTTATCCGGCTGTATTGATCCAGATCTACAACTGGGAGACCAGGCAACACTCAACGGTTTGTCACTGTGGACTTGCTGATATTTTACATTTTGCCCTCGTGGAGTGCCTATTTTTTGAATAGTCGCTTTATATACTTCACAATATGTTGTGCACCTAGAAAAGACCGGAATTTGATTGAAAAGTTTAGACAAAATTTCTCTCACTTCCACGTAGCCTAAGAAAACAGCCCGGCGACATTTCGCGACGCCACGACTGGTTTCCCCCCAAATGACGTTTGTGGAACGATTGAAGAAATTCTGTATTGATGACTCATCACAACCCATCAGATCTGGGTCAGAGTACTGCTGATTGGTACCCAATTCTGGGGAAACCAGTGGTGGGGTAGCTAAATGTCGAGTTTGCTCTAATAGACTAATTTCAGTACATTACAAATTAAGAATTGATAAAAATGTTCATTTGGTTTGTTTATAACACCGACTTTCCTGAAGCTCCCTCATGACTTCATCTTTATGTAATTGTTGAGATAACGGGGTTCTACTATTGTCTCCGCGCTGAAATTATTTCTAGCTTAATGTAGCGAAAATAAGCCAAATTTTTACCTTTATTTTATCAACGACATCAATGATTTTGGTGTAAGGCCCGGTTCAGACGCCGTACTTTTCAAGAGCCGAACCCAATACATTGAATTAAGTACATGAAAAGTTCGGCGTCTAAGATTTTGCTAGTAAATGGATGGCAAATTAATTAAGATGAGAGACACCACCTTGCTCTAATTCAGTTCGAGATCGATAGTCCACAACAACAAGTCGCCAATTGAATAATTGACAGGACTCCAAAAAGAAAAGGAAAAGGGGGCGAGAAAATTTTGAACGCGATTGAAGCTGGCGAAGGTATCACTAGGGAAGAAGAATGAAGGCCGGGGAAACGCTGAGTCCAAGCTCGTGCGCCCAACATAGGCTAAGATGATGAACGGTTAAGATTAAGTCCATTCAACTTGGGCAAATTTTCGCTGAATTGGATGCTTGGTTGTTATCAGTGTGGGCTCAGTACACAAGAAGGAGCAGCCTTGTCCATCAAGTGCTTCGTTCATGTCGCCCTGTACAAGAGGAAAAGACGACATGATAATATACCTAGGCACTGGATCATGTCGTCAAAGAACACCCTTTATAACCAATGCAATTTTTTAAACTGTTAAAGTGAGCAGCTTTCTTTACCATACAAAACAAAAATATAAAACTTCGACCCCGCCAGGATTCGAACCTGGAATCCCCTGATTCGTAGTCAGATGCCTTATCCGTTGGGCCACGGGGCCTGTTATAGCTCGTTGGGTTTTTAATGTTAATTAACTTGTCTCCCTCAGATATTAGGCTGATTTAGCAACAGAACGGGAACGTCAGTCGACGACGGGAAAGCGCGCGTAAAGGACTGAACGCGACTTCCGGTGCTCAATTTGCCTTTCTGCGATTGTCCATTCCAGTTGTTTGATTTGCGCGCGCCGTCGTCAACTGACGTTCCCATTCTGTTGCTAAATCAGCCTAATATTGACTCTGGTTAGATATTAGGCTGATTTAGCAACAAAACGGGAACGTCATTTGACGACGGGAAAGCGCGCGGAAAGGACTAAACTTTACTTCCGGTGCCCAATTTGCCGCTCAGTTGGTCAAGCCAGTTGTTTGATATGCGCGCGACGTTGTCAACTGAGGTTCACGTTCTGTTGCTAAATCAGCCTATTGTTTTAGTGGCGACACTAAAATTACGGCAGATATTTTTAAAGCTACGAAGAGTGAATGCTGTACAATTTACAACACTAACGAACACTATCCAAAAAAGATGCTTCAGGGGAAAACATTAATTCAATACCTTTTATGATAATATTTGCAAGGTGCAGAAAACAGCTAAGGGACGACAAAAGAATAAAAATCTCGATGCAAACACAAAATAACAGTATTACAGTGCATATTTGTAATACAGTTGATTGTGAAATAGCAGTAGAATTCTTTGTATACTATGTCGGCCTCGTGGCCTAATGGATAAGGCGTCTGACTTCGGATCAGAAGATTCCAGGTTCGAGTCCTGGCGGGGTCGTTCTTTTCACACTTGGTTCTTTCGTTTTGTTTGAAAGAACGCATAACCTTTATAGATAAAAAATTGAATAATTTTGTGCTTTTATTGAAATGAAGAACTCCCGCGATTTTCATTGTTTCTTTTCCTTTTCTGCAACTCGCAAATATTGAATGATGTTACCCCTATAAAGGCATTTTTTTGGATAATGTTGGTCAATGTTAGCCTGAGAACGCAGACGTATTTTGCGGAAATACGCTGTCTCCGTTCGCAGGCTGGTCATTAGAGAGATTTGGCGGCAAACGTGTATTTGTACCCTTTTCTTTTCCTCAATTGCTTCTACCAAAAAATAGTATTTTCACGTCAGTTTTATCCATAAGAATTGTTTTTAAAGTGTTTTTATCTTCTCATTTTCCATCTTGAATCTGACGTTTGCTGTAAGCGTGACTACATGCATTCTTTGTGGCTTTAAAAACATCTGTCACAACTAAAGTATACCCACTGAAATACCTTTTAAACACCTGTTATTGATGCACATGTTTTTCAAAGACAAGACATAATACACTGTAAAATAAAGAAAACGACATTTCACTGGTGTTATTGAAGATGTATTAGCATCATGGTAATTGCACAAATGAAACGACGGATGATTAAAATGAAGATTAATTTGTGGATATGTTCTTCCTAAGATGTTATTGAATTCCTGGAAATAAGATCAATTTATATTTTCTTTTAATGAAGAGCAAAAAGTGTAATATCCAACCAGAGTGAGTTACTTGGGATTGAAAAGCGACCCGCCCTTTACAGAAGGCCCCGTGGCCCAACGGATGAGGCATCTGACTACGAATGAGGGGATTCCAGTTTCGAATCCTGGCGGGGTCGAAGTTTTATATTTTTGTCCTATATCGTTAAGAAATTTAAAAAAGGGTTATAAACGGTGGTCTTATTGATAACATGAGCCCTCGCCTACGCTACTAATTACGGTGTCGCTCTTTTTGACCAGAGCTTTTGATGGACACACTTTTACCGGTTATGTAGAGAGGGCGATATAAAATGTAGCACGTGATGGACGTGACTTCTTCTTGTGTACAGAGCCCACACTGATAAGAACCAACCAATTCAGCAAAAATTCGCCTAAGCTGACTTCTTAGCGTTTGGCGAAGAAGCTAGGACGTGGTGTTCGCCTTCCTTCTCCTTCCCTCGTTCCTTCCCTCGTTCCCAGGTTTTCTTTCCTAAGCGTCGTCTCTCTTGCTCCGTAGGGACGAGTAGGAGAGAACCCTGGGAACGAGGTTGGTTCGCAGTAATTTGCGCCTTTTTCTCTTTCTTTCCAACGCCTGTCAATTGGACCAGGGAATTCTCTGCATACAATTTTTTTATGTGGGCCTTGTTGTCGTGGTTTCTATAGCAAACTTGATTTATCGACATCATCAGAATTAACGTTTATAATTTGTAAACCTGTAATGTTAACCCTTAACACTGAATAGAAATGAACTAATTTCAGGTTGCAGGTTCTCAAAGAAATTTCTACTAAACACTGTCCTAACGTGACTCAACTTTTATTACAAAATCAAAACGAATTATAGCCCCCCTACCTACCTAGATCTAACAATAACGAACCCTTCTAGGAAAACATTGGTGAAACTGAATTCTACGATTGTCTCCGCTCTGAAGTTATTTCTTCGGTTTAATGTCGATAAAAGTCAAATATTTACATCAGTGATGTTAATTTAAGATTTTGCTAGCAAATGATGGATGGCCAGTTAATTAAGATGAGAGACACCACCTTGCTCTAATTCAGTTTTGAGGTCGATCATGTCAAGTTTCCGAGATGCCCCAACAACAAGTCGCCTCTCGAATAATTGACAGGAATCCGAAAAAAAAGGAAAAGGGGGCGAAAAACTTTGGACGCGATTGAAGGCGAAGGGATCACTAGGGAAGAAGAATGAAGGGGAAAACCTCGTCCAAGATCGTGCCACCAACGTAGGCTAAGAATTCTCTGATAAAGGATTAAGATTAAGTCCATTCAACTTGGGCGAATTTTCGCTGAATTGCATGCTTGGTTCTTATCAGTGTGGGCTTATCAGGAACGAGAAGCCATGTCCATCAAGTGCTTCGTTCATATGTCGCCCTCCCTGCATAACTGGTCGATCAGAACGTCCGGCAAAAAAGAAAAAGACGACATGATAATATAAGTAGGTACTGGATCATGTCGTCAAAGAGCACCATTTATAACCAATTTTTTTTAACTGTTAAAGTAGCAGCTTTTTTGAAAAAACAGGAAAAAAATATAAAACTTCGACCCCGCCAGGATTTGAACCTGGAATCCCCTGATTCGTAGTCAGATGCCTTATCCGTTGGGCCACGGGGCCTGTTATAGATGATTGGGTTTTTAATTTTAGTTAAGTTGTCTCCTCTGATAGTATTGACTTTGGTTGGATATTGTTTTAGTTGCGACACTGAAGTTACGACAGATATTTTTAAAGCCACGAAGATTGACATTTGTACAATTAACAACATTAATACTATCCAAACAAAGTTGCTTCAGGGGAAACATCAATCCAATACCTTTTACAATGAGAATATTTGCAAGGTGTAGAAAAAAGGGAGGAGAAAAAAATAAAAATCTCGAGAGTCACGTTCTTTATTTAAATGTAAACACAAAATAACAATATTACAGAATATTACAGTGAATATTTGTAATACAGTTGATTGTGAGATAGCAGTAGATTTCTTTGTATACTATGTCGGCCTCGTGGCCTAATGGATAAGGCGTCTGACTTCGGATCAGAAGATTCCAGGTTCGAGTCCTGGCGGGGTCGTACTTTTTACACTTGGTTCTTTTGTCAGCTTTATTTGAAACAACTCATAACCTTTTTGAGATAAAAAGTGATTTTGTGCTTTAATTATAGTGGAATGAAGAACTCCCTAGATTTTCATTATTTCCTTTAATTTTTTTCTGCAACTTGCAAATATTGAATGATGTTACCCCTGTAAACGCATTTTTTTGGATAGTGTTGGTCAATGTTAGCCTGCGAACGCAGACGTAGTTTGCGGAAATACGCGGTCTGCGTTCGCAGGCTGGTCATTAGAGAGACTTGGCGTCAAAGGTGAATTTATACAACGTGACCAAGGTTTCCCTTTTTTTTCGTCAATTACTTCTACCAAAAAATAGTATTTTCACGCCAGTTTTATCCATAAAAATTGTTTCGAAGTGTTTTTATCTCCTCATTTTCCATTTTGATAACTCTTAAATTAAATCTGACGTTTGCCGTAAGCGTGACAAAATGCAATCTTAGTGGCTTTAAAAACATCTATCATAACTAAAGTATATACCCACTGAAATATCTTTTAAACACCTGTTATTGATTTACATGTTTTTCAAAGACATAATACACTGTAAAATAAAGAAAACGACATTCCACTGGTGTTATTGAAGATGCGTTAGCGTCATAATGATTGCGCAAATAAAACGACGGATGATTAAAATGAAGATTAATTTGTGGATATGTTCTTCCTAAGATGTTATTGAATTCCTGGAAAATAAAATAACTTTATATTTTCTTTTAATGAAGAGCAAAAAGTGTAATATCCAACCAGAGTGAGTTACTTGGAATTGAAAACGGACCCGTCCATTACAAAAGGCCCCGTGGCCCAACGGATAAGGCATCTGACTACGAATCAGGGGATTCCAGGTTCGAATCCTGGCGGGGTCGAAGTTTTATGTTTTTGTCCTATATAGTTAAGAAATTTAAAAAAGGGTTATAAACGGTGGTCTTATTGACAACATGAGCCCTCGCCTACGCTACTAAGTACGGTGTCGCTCTTTTTGACCAGAGGTTTTGATCGACACACTTTTACCGGTTATGTAGAGAGGGCGAAATAAAACGAAACACGTGACGGACATGCCTTCTCCTTCTTGTGTACAGAGCCCACACTGATAAGAACCAAGCAATTCAGCAAAAATTCGCATAAGTTGACTTCTTAGCCTACGTTTGGCGAAGGAGCTAGGACGTGGCGTTCGCCTTCCTTATCCTTGCCTAGCGACTCCTTTTTCCTTTTCTTTCAAACGCCTGTCAATTGGACCAGGCATAACATTATTTTTTGTGGCGCCTTGTTGTTGTGGTTTCTAGGAAACTTAACTAATGTTTTTAATTTGTAAACCTGTAATGTTTACCCTGAACGATCGAAATGAACTAATTTCAGGTTGTAGACACTCAAAGAAATTTCTACTAAACACTGTCCTAACTTGACTTAACTTTTATTACAAAATCAAAACGAATTACAGCCCCCCTGCCTACCAAGATCTAACAAGAAAGAACCCTTCTAGGAAAACATTGGTGAAACTGAATTCTACTATCGCCTCCACTCTGAAGTTATTTCTTCGGTTTAATGTTGACAAAATAAGTCAAATATTTACATCAGTGATATTGATTTAAGATTGTGCTAGTAAATGATGGATGGCCAATTAATTAAGATGAGAGACACCACCTTGCTCTAATTCAGTTTGAGTTCGATCATGTCAAGTTTCCGAGATGCCCCAACAACAAGTCGCCTCTCGAATAATTGACAGGAATCCGAAAAAAAAGGAAAAGGGGGCGAAAAACTCTGGACGCGATTGAAGGCGAAGGGATCACTAGGGAAGAAGAATGAAGGGGAAAACCACGGCCAAGCTCGTGCCACCAACGTAGGCTAAGAATTCTCTGATAAAGGATTAAGATTAAGTCCATTTAACTTGGGCGAATTTTCGCTGAATTGCATGCTTGGTTCTTATCAATGTGGGCTCTGTACACAGGAAGGAGAAGCCATGTCCATCAAGTGCTTCGTTCATATGTCGCCCTCCCTACATAACTGGTCGATCAGAACGTCCGGCAAAAAAGAAAAAGACGACATGATAATATAAGTAGGCACTGGATCATGTCGTCAAACAGCACCATTTATAACCAATTTTTTTAATGTTAAAGTAGCAGCTTTCTTTAAAACACAGTAAAAAAATATAAAACTTCGACCCCGCCAGGATTCGAACCTGGAATCCCCTGATTCGTAGTCAGATGCCTTATCCGTTGGGCCACGGGGCCTGTTATAGCTGATTGGGTTTTTCATTTTAATTAACTTGTCTCCTCTGATAGCGTTGACTTTGGTTGGATATTGTTTTAGTTGCGACACTGAAATTACGACAGATATTTTTAAAGCCACGAAGATTGCATGCTGTACAATTAACAACATTAATACTATCCAAACAAAGTTGCTTCAGGAGAAACATCAATCCAATACCTTTTACAATGATAATATTTGCAAGGTGCAGAAAAATGGAGGAGAAAAGAATAAAAATCTCGAGAGTCACTTTCTTCATTTAAATGCAAACACAAAATAACAATATTACAGTGCATATTTGTAATACAGTTGATTGTGAAATAGCAGTAGAATTCTTTGTATACTATGTCGGCCTCGTGGCCTAATGGATAAGGCGTCTGACTTCGGATCAGAAGATTCCAGGTTCGAGTCCTGGCGGGGTCGTTCTTTTCACACTTGGTTCTTTCGTTTTGTTTGAAAGAACGCATAACCTTTATGAGATAAAAAATTGAATAATTTTGTGCTTTCATTGAAATGAAGAACCCCGCGATTTTCATTGTTTCTTCTCCTTTTCTGCAACTCGCAAATATTGAATGATGTTACCCCTATAAAGGCATTTTTTTGTATAATGTTGGTCAATGTTAGCCTGAGAACGCAGACGTATTTTGCGGAAATACGCTGTCTGCGTTCGCAGGCTGGTCATTAGAGAGAGTTGGCGGCAAACGTGAATTTGTACCACGTGACCAAGGTTTCCTTTTTCTTTTCCTCAATTGCTTCTACCAAAAAAATAGTATTTTCACGTCAGTTTTATCCATAAGAATTGTTTTTAAAGTGTTTTTATCTGCTCATTTTCCTTCTTGAATCTGACGTTTGCTGTAAGCTAGCCTGCGTGGCAGGCGCAAAAAGGGGAGGGGGAGAGGGGAGGGAGAAAGGGAGAAGGGAAGGGAGCGCCTGCTCTAAGAGCCTATGTTTTTGCATAACGCCTACCAATTTTCTAGTAATCAGATTACGCTTACTGTCAATCAAGTGTCGCTACACTCGCCATTGCAAAAAAACATTACACTCACGGACTAAAGAAATTCGCTTAGTTATTCAGATCCAGAAGGCACTTTGGAGAAAATTGGAACCCTTACTTAGCCGTAATAAAAAAAGCTTTACGCTTCAAAAGAGGTCAAAGAAATTGCGCTTGCATCAGGGGCAAATCCTGCCGACCAGAAAACAATAACTACAGTCAATCGATATGTATGTCATGACCTCTCAGTGTGAAACATGCGGCTTAAATAACATTTGCTCAGTATAAATGCAGAACCTTTCAGAGCATAATCTACCCAGCAGATAAAAACAACTTTATTGGAATAAGCAGCTTTTTGGCATGAGGTAAAACCACCCTTTTTATTGCTAAGTTACATCGGCGAATGTCATCGTTCGATAAATTGGCTAAATCTTTCGCTGGGTAGCCCAACAATTCCATCTCCTGCAACTGGTCTTCGATAATACTTCTCAGTGGCGAAATGACGACAATCGCCGCATTACCATTTAGCTCGTAGTTCTTCGCGCGTACAAACATTTGGTAAATTAAACTCTTGCCGTATTCGGTCCGCAAAACCGCCAGAACATCTCTGTCGGCTAAAAGAGCCCTTACTGCTGATTCTTGCTCTGATTTTAAAACAGTTTCTCCACCACCAGATAAATTCACATCTCTCAAAGCACTCTCTACGACATCCACGTCTACCGCTGCCATCTCGACCGTTTGTTGATTTGTGAAACGCGCATTTCAATATGTTACTCATTACGGCTCAGCCAATCAGGAATTAGCGGACGCCAGCGTCAGCAGATATGAACAAAAGGGGGTTCTTAGAGCAGGCGTCCCCTCCCCTTCTCCCCAATCCCCCTCTCCTTTCTCCCTTTCTCCCTATCCCCTACCCCCTCCCCCTTTCGACGCCTGCTACGCAGGCTAGCTGTAAGCGTGACTACATGCATTCTAGTGGCTTTAAAAACATCTGTCATAACTCAAGTATACCCACTGAAATACCTTTTAAACACCTGTTATTGATGTACATGTTTTTCAAAGACAAGACATAATACACTGTAAAATAAAGAAAACGACATTCCAGTGGTGTTATTGAAGATGCATTAGCATCATGGTAATTGCGCAAATGAAACAACGGATGATTAAAATTAAGATTAATTCGTGGATATGTTCTTGTTATTGAATTCCTGGAAATAAGATCAATTTATATTTTCTTTTAATGAAGAGCAAAAAGTGTAATATCCAACCAGAGTGAGTTACTTGGGATTGAAAACCGACCGGTCCATTATAGAAGGCCCCGTGGCCCAACGGATAAGGCATCTGACTACGAATGAGGGGATTCCAGGTTCGAATCCTGGCGGGGTCGAAGTTTTATATTTTTGTCCTATATCGTTAAGAAATTTAAAAAAGGGTTATAAACGGTGGTCTTATTGACAACATGAGCCCTCGCCTACGCTACTAATTACGATGTCGCTCTTTTTGACCAGAGGTTTTGATCGACACACTTTTACCGGTTATGTAGAGAGGGCGACATAAAATGAAGCACGTGATGGACATGGCTTCTTCTTGTGTACAGAACCCACACTGATAAGAACCAAGCAATTCAGCAAAAATTCGCATAAGTTGACTTCTTAGCCTACGTTTGGCGAAGAAACTAGGACGTGGCGTTCGCCTTCCTTCTCCTTCCCTAGCGAGTCCTTCGCGTCCTACCACGTTCGCAGTCAACCTCGTTCCCAGGTTTTCTCTCCTAAGCGTCGTCTCTCTTGCTCCGTAGGGACGAGTAGGAGAGAACCCTGGGAACGACGTTGGTTCGCGGTAATTTGCGCCTTTTTCTCTTTCTTTCCAACGCCTGTCAATTGAACCAGGGAATTCTCTGCATACAATTTTTTTACGTGGGGCCTTGTTGTCGTGGTTTCTAGGAAACTTGATTTATCGACATCATCAGAATTAACGTTTATAATTTGTAAACCTGTAATGTTTACCCTTAACACTGAATAGAAATGAACTAATTCTAGGTTGCAGGTTCTCAAAGAAATTTCTACTAAACACTGTCCTAACTTGACTTAACTTTTATTACAAAATCAGAACGAATTATAGCCCCCCTACCTACCTAGATCTAACAATAACGAACCCTTCTAGGAAAACATTGGTGAAACTGAATTCTACTATTGTCTCCGCTCTGAAGTTATTTCTTCGGTTTAATGTCGACAAAACTAAGTCAAATATTTACATCAGTGATGTTGATTTAAGATTTTCCCAGCAAATGATGGATGGCCAATTAATTAAGATGAGAGACACTACCTTGCTCTAATTCAGTTTGAGGTCGATGGTCAAGTTTCCGAGATGCCCCAACAGGAATCCGAAAAAAAAGGAAAAGGGGGCGAAAAACTTTGGACGCGATTGAAGGCGAAGGGATCACTAGGGAAGAAGAATGAAGGGGAAAACCGCGTCCAAGCTCGTGCCGCCATTGTAGGCTAAGAATTCTCTTATGAAGGATTAAGATTAAGTCCATTCAACTTGGGCGAATTTTCGCTGAATTGCATGCTTGGTTCTTACCAGTGTGGGCTCTGTACACAGGAAGGAGAAGCCATGTCCATTAAGTGCGTCGTTCATATGTCGCCCTCCCTACATAACTGGTCGATCAGAACGTCCAGCAACAAAGAAAAAGACATGATAATATAAGTAGGCACTGGATCATGTCGTCAAACAGCACCATTTATAACCATTTTTTTTAACTGTTAAAGTAGCAGCTTTTTTTAAAAGACAGCAAAAAAAAATATAAAACTTCGACCCCGCCAGGATTCGAACCTGGAATCCCCTGATTCGTAGTCAGATGCCTTATCCGTTGGGCCACGGGGCCTGTTACAGCTGATTGGGTTTTTAATTTTAATTAAGTTGTCTCCTCTGATAGTATTGACTTTGGTTGGATATTGCTTTAGTTGCGACACTGAAATTACGACAGATATTTTTAAAGCCACGAAGATTGCATGCTGTACAATTAACAACATTAATACTATCCAAACAAAGTTACTTCAGGAGAAACATCAATCCAATACCTTTTACAATGATAATATTTGCAAGGTGCAGAAGAAAGGGAAGAGAAAAGAATAAAAATCTCGAGAGTCACGTTCTTTATTTAAATGTAAACACAAAAATAACAATATTACAGTGCATATTTGTAATACAGTTGATTGTGAAATAGCAGTAAAATTCTTTTTATGCTATGTCGGCCTCGTGGCCTAATGGATAAGGCGTCTGACTTCGGATCAGAAGATTCCAGGTTCGAGTCCTGGCGGGGTCGTACTTTTTACACTTCGTTCTTTTGTCAGCTTTATTTGAAACAACTCATAACCTTTCTGAGATAAAAAGTGATTTTGTGCTTTAATTATAGTGGAATGGAGAACTCCCGCGATTTTCATTATTTCCTTTAATTTTTTTTCTGCAACTTGCAAATATTGAATGATGTTATCCCTGTAAAGGCATTTTTTTGGATAGTGTTGGTCAATGTTAGCCTGCGAACGCAGACGTATTTTGCGGAAATACGCGGTCAGCGTTCGCAGGCTGGTCATTAGAGAGACTTGGCGGCAAAGGTGAATTTATACCACGTGACCAAGGTTTCCCTTTTTTTCGTCAATTACTTCTATCAAGAAATAGTAATTTCACGCCAGTTTCATTCATAAGAATTGTTTCGAAGTGTTTTTTATCTCCTCATTTTCCATTTTGATAACTCTCAAATTGAATCTGACGTTTGCCGTAAGCGTGACAACATGCAATCTTAGTGCCTTTAAAAACATCTATCATAACTAATGTATATACCCACTGAAATACCTTTTAAACACCTGTTATTGATGTACATGTTTTTCAAAGACATAATACACTGTAAAATAAAGAAAACGACATTCCAGTGGTGTTATTGAAGATGCATTAGCATCATGGTAATTGCGCAAATGAAACGACGGATGATTAAAATGAAGATTAATTTGTGGATATGTTCTTCCTAAGATGTTATTGAATTCCTGGAAAATAAAGTAACTTTATATTTTCTTTTAATGAGAGGCAAAAAGTGTAATATCCAACCAGAGTGAGTTACTTGGAAATGAAAACCGACCCGTCCATTACAGAAGGCCCCGTGGCCCAACGGATAAGGCATCTGACTACGAATCAGGGGATTCCAGGTTGGAATCCTGGCGGGGTCGAAGTTTTATATTTTTGTCCTACATTGTTAAGAAAAATAAAAAAGGGTTATAAATGGTGCTCTTATTGACAACATGAGCCCTCGCCTACGCTACTTATTACGGTGTCGCTTCTTTTTGGCCAAAGGTGTTGGTCGACACACTTTTACCGGTTATGTAGAGAGGGCGAAAGAAAACGACGCACGTGACGGACATGCCTTTTTTCTTCTTGTGTACAGAGCCCACACTGATAAGAACCAAGCAATTCAGCAAAAATTCGCCTAAGTTGACTTTTTAGCCTACGTTTGGCGAAGGACCAGGCATATCATTGGACCAGGCATATCATTATTTTTTGTGGCGCCTTGTTGTTGTGATTTCGAGGAAACTTAACTAATGTTTATAATTTGTAAACCCCTAATGTTTACCTTGAACGATCGAAATGAACTTATTTCAGATTGTAGACACTCAAAGAAATTTCTACTAAACACTGTCCTAACTTGACTTAACTTTTATTACAAAATCAAGACGAATTACAGCCCCCCTGCCTACCTAGATCTAACAAGAAAGAACCCTTCTAGGAAAACATTGGTGAAACTGAATTCTACTATCGCCTCCGCTCTGAAGTTGTTTCTTCGGTTTAATGTTGACAAAATAAGTCAAATATTTACATCAGTGATATTGATTAAAGATTGTGCTAGTAAATGATAGATGGCAAATTAATTAAGATGAGAGACACCACCTTGCTCTAATTCGGTTTGAGGTCAATGGTGAAGTTTGCTAGAAACCCCAACAACAAGTCGCCTCTTGAATAATTGACAGGAATCCAAAAGAAAAGGAAAAGGGGGCGAAAAACTTTGTACGCGACTGAAGGCGAAGGGATCACTAGGGAAGAAGAATGAAGGGGAAAACCACGGTCAAGTTCGTGCCGCCAACGTAGGCTAAGAATTTTCTGATGAAGGATTAAGATTAAGTCCGTTCAACTTGGGCGAATTTTCGCTGAATTGCATGCTTGGTTCTTACCAGTGTGGGCTCTGTACACAGGAAGGAGAAGCCATGTCCATTAAGTGCGTCGTTCATATGTCGCCCTCCCTACATAACTGGTCGATCAGAACGTCCAGCAAAAAAGAAAAAGACATGATAATATAAGTAGGCACTGGATCATGTCGTCAAACAGCACCATTTATAACCATTTTTTTTAACTGTTAAAGTAGCAGCTTTTTTTAAAAGACAGCAAAAAAAAATATAAAACTTCGACCCCGCCAGGATTCGAACCTGGAATCCCCTGATTCGTAGTCAGATGCCTTATCCGTTGGGCCACGGGGCCTGTTACAGCTGATTGGGTTTTTAATTTTAATTAAGTTGTCTCCTCTGATAGTATTGACTTTGGTTGGATATTGTTTTAGTTGCGACACTGAAATTACGACAGATATTTTTAAAGCCACGAAGATTGCATGCTGTACAATTAACAACATTAATACTATCCAAACAAAGTTACTTCAGGGGAAACATCAATCCAATACCTTTTACAATGATAATATTTGCAAGGTGCAGAAGAAAGGGAAGAGAAAAGAATAAAAATCTCGAGAGTCACGTTCTTTATTTAAATGTAAACACAAAAATAACAATATTACAGTGCATATTTGTAATACAGTTGATTGTGAAATAGCAGTAAAATTCTTTTTATGCTATGTCGGCCTCGTGGCCTAATGGATAAGGCGTCTGACTTCGGATCAGAAGATTCCAGGTTCGAGTCCTGGCGGGGTCGTACTTTTTACACTTCGTTCTTTTGTCAGCTTTATTTGAAACAACTCATAACCTTTCTGAGATAAAAAGTGATTTTGTGCTTTAATTATAGTGGAATGGAGAACTCCCGCGATTTTCATTATTTCCTTTAATTTTTTTTCTGCAACTTGCAAATATTGAATGATGTTATCCCTGTAAAGGCATTTTTTTGGATAGTGTTGGTCAATGTTAGCCTGCGAACGCAGACGTATTTTGCGGAAATACGCGGTCAGCGTTCGCAGGCTGGTCATTAGAGAGACTTGGCGGCAAAGGTGAATTTATACCACGTGACCAAGGTTTCCCTTTATTTTCATCAATTACTTCTACCAAAAAATAGTATTTTCACGCCAGTTTTATCCATAAAAATTGTTTCGAAGTGTTTTTATCTCCTCATTTTTCCATTTTGATAACTCTCAACTTGAATGTGACGTTTGCCGTAAGCGTGACAACATGCAATCTTAGTGCCTTTAAAAACATCTATCATAACTAAAGTATATGCCCACTGAAATACCTTTTAAACACCTGTTATTGATGTACATGTTTTTCAAAGACATAATACACTGTAAAATAAAGAAAACGACATTCCAGTGGTGTTATTGAAGATGCATTAGCATCATGGTAATTGCGCAAATGAAACGACGGATGATTAAAATGAAGATTAATTTGTGGATATGTTCTTCCTAAGATGTTATTGAATTCCTGGAAAATAAAATAACTTTATATTTTCTTTTAATGAGAGGCAAAAAGTGTAATATCCAACCAGAGTGAGTTACTTGGAAATGAAAACCGACCCGTCCATTACAGAAGGACCCGTGGCCCAACGGATAAGGCATCTGACTACGAATCAGGGGATTCCAGGTTGGAATCCTGGCGGGGTCGAAGTTTTATATTTTTGTCCTACATTGTTAAGAAAAATAAAAAAGGGTTATAAATGGTGCTCTTATTGACAACATGAGCCCTCGCCTACGCTACTTATTACGGTGTCGCTTCTTTTTGGCCAAAGGTGTTGGTCGACACACTTTTACCGGTTATGTAGAGAGGGCGAAAGAAAACGACGCACGTGACGGACATGCCTTTTTTCTTCTTGTGTACAGAGCCCACACTGATAAGAACCAAGCAATTCAGCTAAAATTCGCCTAAGTTGACTTCTTAGCCTACGTTTGGCGAAGGAGCTAGGACGTGGCGTTCGCCTTCCTTCTCCTTGCCTAGCGACTCCTTTTTCGTTTTCTTTCGAACGCCTGTCAATTGGACCAGGCATATCATTATTTTTTGTGGCGCCTTGTTGTTGTGGTTTCTAGGAAACTTAACTAATGTTTTTAATTTGTAAACCTGTAATGTTTACCCTGAACGATCGAAATGAACTAATTTCAGGTTGTAGACACTAAAAGAAATTTCTACTAAACACTGTCCTAACTTGACGTAACAGTTTATTACAAATTCAAAACGAATTACAGCCCCCCTGCCTACCTAGATCTAACAAGAAAGAACCCTTCTAGGAAAACATTGGTGAAACTGAATTCTACTATCGTCTCCATTCTGAAGTTATTTCTTCGGTTTAATGTTGACAAAATAAGTCAAATATTTACATTAGTGATATTGATTAAAGATCGTGCCAGTAAATGATAGATGGCAAATTAATTAAGATGAGAGACACCACCTTGCTCTAATTCGGTTTGAGGTCAATGGTGAAGTTTGCTAGAAACCCCAACAACAAGTCGCCTCTTGAATAATTGACAGGAATCCAAAAGAAAAGGAAAAGGGTGCGAAAAACTTTGGACGCGATTGAAGGCGAAGGGATCGCTAGGGAAGAAGAATGCAGGGGAACGCCGCGTCCAAGCTCGTGCCCCCAAGATGGGCTACTGAAGAAGCCTCTGTTGAAGGGTTAAGATTAAGTCCATTCAAGTTGGGCGAATTTTCGCTGAATTGCATGCTTGTTTCTCATCAGTGTAGGCTCTGCACACAAGAAGGAGAGCCTTATCCATTAAGTGCTTTGTTCCTATGTCGCCCTCCCTACATAACTGGTCGATCAGAACGTCCGGCAAAAAAGGAAAAGACGACATGATAATGTAAGGAGGCACTGGATCATGTCGTCAAACAGCACCATTTATAACCAATTTTTTTTAACTGTTAAAGTAGCAGCTTTCTTTAAAACACAGGAAAAAAATATACAACTTCGACCTCGCCAGGATTCGAACCTGGAATCCCCTGATTCGTAGTCAGATGCCTTATCCGTTGGGCCACGGGGCCTGTTATAGCTGATTGGGTTTTTAATTTTAATTAAGTTGTCTCCTCTGATAGTATTGACTTTGGTTGGATATTGTTTTAGTTGCGACACTGAAATTACGACGGATATTTTTAAAGCCACGAAGATTGCATGCTGTACAATTAACAACATTAATACTATCCAAACAAAGTTACTTCAGGGGAAACATCAATCCAATACCTTTTACAATGATAATATTTGCAAGGTGCAGAAGAAAGGGAGGAGAAAAGAATAAAAATCTCGAGAGTCACTTTCTTCATTTAAATGCAAATACAAAATAACAATATTACAGTGCATATTTGTAAAACAGTTGATTGTGAAATAGCAGTAGAATTCTTTGTATACTATGTCGGCCTCGTGGCCTAATGGATAAGGCGTCTGACTTCGGATCAGAAGATTCCAGGTTCGAGTCCTGGCGGGGTCGTACTTTTTACACTTAGTTCTTTTGTCAGTTTTATTTGAAACAACTCATAACCTTTTTGAGATTAAAAAAAAATAATCTTGTGCTTTAGTTATAATGGAATGAAGAACTCCCTCGATTTTCATTATTTCCTTTAATTTTTTTTCTGCAACTTGCAAATATTGAATGATGTTACCCTTATAAAGGCATTTTTTTGGATAATGTTGGTCAATGTTAGCCTGCAAACGCAGACGTATTTTGCGGAAATACGCGGTCAGCGTTCGCAGGCTGGTCATTAGAGAGACTTGGCGGCAGAGGTGAATCTATAGCACGTGACCAAGGTTTCCCTTTTTTTTCGTCAATTACTTCTACCAAAAAATAGTATTTTCACGCCAGTTTTATCCATAAAAATTGTTTCGAAGTGTTTTTATCTCCTCATTTTTCCATTTTGATAACTCTCAAATTGAATCTGACGTTTGCCGTAAGCGTGACAACATGCAATCTTAGTGCCTTTAAAAACATCTATCATAACTAAAGCATATACCCACTGAAATACCTTTTAAACACCTGTTATTGATGTACATGTTTTTCAAAGACATAATACACTGTAAAATAAAGAAAACGACATTCCAGTGGTGTTATTGCAGATAGGTTAGCGTCATAATAATTGCGCAAATGAAACGACGGATGATTAAAATGAAGATTAATTTGTGGATATGTTCTTCCTAAGATGTTATTGAATTCCTGGAAAATAAAATAACTTTATATTTTCTTTTAATGAAGAGCAAAAAGTGTAATATCCAACCAGAGTGTGTTACTTGGAATTGAAAACCGACCCGTCCATTACGGAAGGCCCCGTGGCCCAACGGATAAGGCATCTGACTACGAATCAGGGGATTCCAGGTTGGAATCCTGGCGGGGTCGAAGTTTTTTGTTTTTCTCCTGTATTGTTAAGAAATTTTAAAAAGGGTTATAAATGGTGGCCTTATTGACAACATGAGCCCTCGCCTACGCTACTTATTACGGTGTCGCTTCTTTTTTGCCAGAGGTTCTGATCGACACACTTTTACTGGTTATGTAGAGAGGGCGACATAAAATGAAGATGGACATGCCTTCTCCTTCTTGTGTACAGAGCCCACACTGATAAGAACCAAGCAATTCAGCAAAAATTCGCCTAAGTTGACTTTTTAGCCTACGTTTGGCGACGGAGTTAGGACGTGGCGTTCGCCTTCCTTCTCCTTCCCTAGCGAGTCCTTTGCGAGCTAGCGCGTTCACAGTAAGTTGCGCCTTTTTACTTTTCTTTCGAACGCCTGTCAATTAGACCAGGGAATTCTCTGCATAAATTATTTTTTGTGGGGCCTTGTTGTTGTGGTTTCTAGGAAACTTGATTATCGATATCATCAGAATTAACGTTTATAATTTGTAAACCTGTAATGTCTACCCTTAACAGTAGAAATGAACTAATCTCAGGTTGCAGACACTCAAAGAAATTTCTACTAAACACTGTCCTAACTTGACTTGACTTTTATTACAAAATCAAAACGAATTACAGCCCCCCTGCCTACCTATATCTAACAAGAAAGAACCCATCTAAGAAAACATTGGTGAAACTGAAAGTAAGCTGTATATATCCATACTTTGTCTACAATAAGCTGCATAAAAAAAATGTTCAGCGGGGGAACCGAGGCAATGGCTGACCTCGTTATCTTGCCAATTACGTCAGGGTGATGTCATTACGAAGCTTCAAGAAGGCCGCTGTCATATTCAAAACAACTTTTTTTTTAAATCAAAATTTGTAGTACATTGAAATTAGTCTATAGGCGCAAACTTTTACGATGTTCCATCATATCTGGCGTACCTGTGACGTGATTGTTACAAAAGAAAGAACAATTACGACAGAAGCATATGAAAACACATAGTTTGGAACACCTCATTTATTGGGGCAGATTTTGCTCTCTCACTGGGGCTAACTCAAAAATATATCATTTTCCTATTCCTAACATATGAGATAAATAATACAACTCAAAGCTAAAAATTGATGAAAAAAACTGTTTTGAAGCTTCCTTAAAGAGTATCAAATTACAGACACTTGCAGTTAGTAATTTGCTCAATATGATCTCAGTTATTGAATCTACAGGAAAATTACATCGTTTTTTCACCAAACTAGCGAAAAGTTATCAAAAATGCTCGTTTTTTGAAGCATTTTAGCCTTTCATAACACCTTAACTGTGAAAAGCTGAACCAGATATTTAGACCCACGTGCACTCACTTTCCTAGTGATAACCACCTTTCCATGGGCCTTATGGTGGCGCAACCATGTTCCCACTGTGGTACGAAAAAGGAAGACCAAGGAAATGAAAGTTGATGTATCAGCCAGGGATGGGGATCCCAGACAATTACATGTACTAAAGCAAAAAACATCTAAACATTTAATTGGTCGGCCAAAAAATTTAAGACTTTATCAAGAATTCAAAACTGTACAAACCCTATAAAATGAACCCCTAAAGTGGGTCCTAGGAATTCTTTGTTCATTTGTTTTACTTTATAAAATGCAGAGATTTTTTTACGATGGGCACTCCTTAAAAAGAGCTGACTGTAGTTATTTAAACGAGAAAAGCTCAGTCAAAGCTCAGGGTGAAACTACGGGGGTAGAAACTGGTGATAAGATGTGTCATGATATCAATGTAACTCTCAAAAACAATTTTTGACAAAAACATCAAACTGCACATGAGGGCTCAAGGGTGTAATCAAGGATTTCTGAGTGTCCTTTAAACTTAAAATATCCAGAGAACTTCTGCCCATTCAACATCAATGGAAACCATAGAGGGTCATCCGGCCACATGTCTCTGAATGGTACCTCTGATAAAGAAAACCATTTGGGCCTCATTTCTAAAGAAAAAAAAATTAACATTGTTCTGTGTTAATATACATTATAAAACACTTATAAAAGGGGTAAGGTCAACAAAGCAGAGCTTAGCTTCAGGTTAAGTCTCCCTGGTGATAGATCACTGGACAGATGGATACATCCTTAGTGGTTATTTTGCATCCCAAGAGATTCACTCCATTAAATGGGCTGTGAGATGGGGCCTTTGGAGGATCAAGAAATCAAACTGAACCTACATCACTTAACTCAGGTACCCAACAAACTGAGCCAAACAGAAGGCAACTGCATGATTTTTTCTAATAGTAGTCAATTGGCTTGACTGTCTTGATAGTTTTAGACTCAGGGTTAGCAAATTTTGTTTAACAAGGTTGCCCATTTTCTAAAAATCAGATCTGGTTTGGTCAGCTCAAACCACAAAAGATAAGAAAAGATTGCCCTAAAAATACGTCAGGTTTGACAGCTGAAACTAATACAGTGCCAGATGAATGACACCATTTCAGATCTAGATGAGAGTAGACCAGGGGAAAGAGATGGGTACCTCCTAGTTGACTGGTCAGTAGTCATGAGGGGTTTAATGCATTGTTGTAACACTCTTCATTGCTTGCTTCACTTTGAATGGGAACAAGGTATGCCATTCTTGTAAACTATGTTAAACTTGATTACCATCAGATTCAGCCGGTGTTCCTTGGAACATACTAGTGGTGAAAACATGAACCTCCATTATTTGAGGTTCACCAACAAATTCAAACTTTAAAATTCCAGCCTCTTGGAGTTCATCTACTGTCAGACCTGACTCTTCCCACAATTCCCTGTAAACAAACAAAGATAACATCCACAGAATCCCATTAAAATGCCACCAATAACCTTATTTCATGTTTAAAAAAATGTCTAATGCAATTTACTTTTCCCCCATTTGCTCACCAACCCAGATTTTGCTGTTTTTAAAATATTTATATAATATTGTTGACCCCTCATTGAGCGGCCACCCTTGGCAGGAGGCCAGTCAATGGAGGTTGGCCACACTCAATTGAGGTTTGTCATAAATTAGCATTATCTTTACCAGAAATATCACTAAGACACAGAAGTAGCATTATCTCTCCACAATCAGTCATCATCTTCTATCTCTGACTGTATTTTCCTTCATCATACTTTAACTTGAAGCTAAATTATGTGTATCAAATACCTAATGGCTGCTTAATAAAGGTGACATCATTAGTAGAACTCTCATCAAATGGCCACAAGGAGGCCATGGCCACTTGCGCATAGAGGTGGCTGCTATTTACTATTCTTTTCTAATATATAGATTTAGCCAGGGCTAAAAGCGAAGCTCCTATTAACTCGAATTTATAATTCAAATCAAACAATAACCTTGTATTCCACAAATCAGTTAACTTTAGAGCACATTCATGTGATTTTTGAGGGAACGACTACGTGATTTTCGAGAAAAATAATTTGCAAACAGTCCAAGCTAAGAGTGAACTTAATCTTACATCGAGTTGATAGCCTTTATATGTACACCCAAAAAATAGCAATCATCTTCGATCACATTTAAGAGCCATAATGGCTCTTGATCACAGTAGATTAGACCTGGAAAACACCTGCACCGTTTTCATCATACAGACCCTCGGACAGAATGCAGTGTTTCACAATTTTGCAATACAAATTGCACTCATTCAATATTCAGGACGATCAAAGCACGTGTGGGCTTTTAGCGAAATCGTCAAAAAAATTTCCAAAATCACCTATACGGCTAGCCAGTTCTCACTTTTGACAAGTCGACTGTTTAAATTAAGATTAATATAGTTACACGCTTCAACACAATAAAGAATTTATTATAAAGATCTGTAATCTTCAAAAGCGTTTGATACGCGCGGCATTTTGACTACTCTTGCAAGCGATGTTCATGAGCGACTGAAAACAAACGGCACAGCGATTGAAATTGCAAAAGAGACTACTAACAATCAATAAAGAAAGGGAAAATAATTCGGTGAAACATATACAGAGACAACAATTTTCATTCACGAAGACAAGTATTAAAGTGTCTCTGAAAATCCTTGTTTACGTTTTAAGCCGGCTTGCCGGTGTTTGCTTTTTTCAAAGATGAACTCGAGGCAAGAAAATCGCTCAAAGCTTTCTTTTACAGCCAGAATTGTAACCAAATATTCTTTGGAATGTTTTCTTTCTATTTGCGGTGAGAAAATGTCTAAAGGCTTCTTAAAGTTCCATAAGCTGATAATCAAACCTGATACTCGGTCACTCTCGGTCAGATCATTGTCTCAAATCTTACAAACGTGCATAAACCAAATAGCCGCGTAAACTACGCTCGACTTCATTAAATTAGATATAAAAAACAAACAAATACAATAATTACTCAGGCTTACCTCTTGAGATGCACTGAAAACTATCAAGTAAGGCCAGAACCGCTTCAGACTTTTCAACCTTCTTACGCATCAAGCAAGGTGAAAAACAAAAACGATGCCATCCGAATCGGATTTCCGACTTTGCCAAAGCGACGTATTTCTCAACCAAAAAGCCAATAAACAAACTAGCCATGAATAACAGAAGACTCTTGATAGCAGCTGAATTTCACTTCGTACATTTAGTGGAAAAAGACAGTTAAAAACATCACAAAGTTGACACAAAACTCTGTCAGCTTCAGCTGTCAAAGTAAACAAGTTTCAAGATGCTGCATAAATTTTCCGCGTGAACTCACCTGTCAAATTTTGACCAATCAGAGTATAAAAATTGGACGTAGAGCGTGACCAACGCGTGACCTTGGTGAGAAAAGTCAAAAGCAACTAGCATGTCCTCCCTGCCTATAAAAACTGGCTTAATTCTTAGCTTCCGAGGTCAGTTTGAAATCAAAATTTTAATTGTGCGGCACATATAAAACACAACATAATTCATATGAATTGAAAAATTAAACTTGAGCCTGCAATCATTTGAAAACTAGTAACTTGTCAGCGGATAACTTTAAAAAGATACACGACCTCGATGGGTCGACCCCTGAGCCCGCGATACGATCAGGTGATACTGGTCAGCGGATACCCTGTTTTGACAGCTGTCAATTGATCACAAGATTGATGTGCAATATGTCTGCAATATCAGTCTTCCTGTGCTCCCAAACTAGAAAGTGTGATTGAACATTGGTTACCCTGTGGTGCGGATGGACGGGCGGGCTGAGGGCGGTGTACGGTCACGTGATTACCAAATTTTCTGGGATGGGTAGATTTACTTACCCATGGTGCTCCGCAGGCGCGCTTCGCGCGCCAGAGCTCCGCTACAATTATTTGGGGATTACTGGCTGCTTAATAGAGGGTACGTAGCTGCTTGATAGGTGGCTGCTTAATGGGGGTTCAACTGTAATTAAAAATATTATACTCTCCTACATGTAACTGTTAACCAGAAACAATTTTTTTACCTCAGCCCAATGAGAACAAGATATCCATATGAAAATATGAAAACCATTTGCCACGCTTTCCCTCGAGTACTAATCAAAAACCAAAATTTTGTAATTCATTTAAGTTCAATTGTTATATTTTAGATGGTAAATTGTTGGACTGAATTTTACTCATAATTAAGAAAACTTTCTAGCATTATTAAAGTTGAAACATTTACGCTAAGTAACCAATTGAGCACATTGTCAGTGTGTTGACATTCTGTGCATTTGTCTAGATAATTGTATGGACCTCTTCTCCATTTTTGAACTAAAAAAAGGTTTCCTCCAACCCATTCAACTTCAAGGGTGAATTAAAAAACCCTGACCCTGGTCTGCGGACTACCCACTGAACCCCACTCTGTGGACTACCCTATGGACAACTCGGCGAACCACCCCACGGAGTACCCCTACGGACTACCCTAAAAAGTCAACCAAATTCAGTTTTTTTGGAGGGAAAGAGATACAACAAACCTACCTGTGTTGCTACGCAATAAACAGTCGCCATTTTGCTTTTTCCTGGACCCAGTCTTTCTTATTGCAACCTAACTTCACGCCCAATATATGTCAATTCTGAACATAGGAGATTGAGGCCCAGGGCTTATGGGCGAGATGGCTAATTCCAAAAACTGGCTCTGTCTCCAGCCCTGGGGTTTTGGTATTACCAAAATTTTTTTTCACATCCTTTGACTGATTTTATGAAATTTGAGTTACCATCAGTTGGCACGTATTTCACAAAAGACTGCAGACTGGGTTGCTGATGTCATTCATCATGCAGGTGTAAACTACCTGCAAGTACAGAACCCAGAGTTCGATCTTGAAAACAAAGACCCCTAAGACCCCCATAAGATTAGGGTTAGGAAACTGAGTGAATCAATTCTTTCAGGTCAGGTTTCCCAGTATAATGACCTAAATGGAACCTAATTCACTCAGTTTCCTAACCCTAATCACTAAAGTTCAGAATCATTCGGTAGGGGGTCTTAGAGGGTCTTAGGAGTTTTTGCTTTCAAGAACCCAATCTTTAAACGCTTTTTTTGACACTTTACTCCTAACGGCGTGCTGGCTGGGGGTTGATGAAACAGGCGAAAAACATGATGGCGGCTGTTTATGGATCTGTAGGAAGCACAGTGGAGGTAGGTTTGTTCTATCTACTTCCTTTGCAAAAGTGAATTTAGTATATTTTTTAGGGTAGTCCATAGGGGTAGTCTGCGGGGTAGTCTGTGGAGTGGGGGTCAGTGGGTAGTCTGGGTCAGTGTTTTCAACTCTCCCCAAATTCCATCCTTATTCTAATGTCTCTGTTTTGCTCCTTAGGTTGAAATAAATGTAGGGCCAGTAAGCTAATATGACCTGTTTTGGCCCTTTGGCTATGGATTCTGCCTTGACAGCAGTACATGCCCATATAGCTTATATGATGATAGATATCCCACTAGCTCCCATCCTGTCCCGCGCTCGGAGATAGATTGTAAGGAATGACCCCACGGAATGGTCTAAGCCGAACCCGTCGCGTTTCCTCGCCGGATGCGTTTGGGATGTGACCACGCGCGCTCGCATGCGTTGTCTCTGAACAATTTCGAAGAAAAATAGGAGACTAATCATAGCGAAGAAAGATCATAGCAAGATTAAAAAGTTTTTTAAGCAAAAAGAAGACCAAGGGTTGAAAACGATTGACAGCTTTACCTTTTAGCAGCTTGCAAAATTGTTTCGTCTGCGTCCACTTTCCCGCCAAAACCGTTCCACCTACCAGCTCCAAACCCTCTCTTCTTCATCCCCAGAAGAATGTTGTTTCCATCTCGAATAAAAGCCAAGGTGTAAAGCTTTGATTTCGTCATTCCTCTTTTCAAAGTTCTACGGAGATTAAGCCAATTTCATGACCTTTCATTAGATATAATATGTATGTAAAAATCAGACACGTGTAGCGCGAATGAAATACAAATTCCCGCAAGTGACATCACCTTTTCACAGTAAGACAAGACTGTCCAGTCTGCTCCCTAACAGCTGTTCTTGTCGTTGTTTCAAGTATTCAGTGAAGACCGAGAGATCTACACTTGCCAAGAACTCAACGGAGAGTAAAAGCTATAAAACGAATAGGAAAGTAATAAATTGGCCGCTGCCGGCTCAATAAATATTGTTTATGAAAGAACATGCAATGTGACCAGCGGATTTAACTTTAAAAAATTGACTTTGTGTATGCATAGTTGTAATTCCCCCAAGTATAAGACCTCGAGAGCACTTTGTAAATATGGTGAGCTGTATGTGTTGAATTGTTTTATCTCCGGGTCTTCTTTTCTGTCTTTCTGTCTTTCACTGTCTTATATGAAGACTGAGATTTCTCTTCCCTGCTGCGATGGAAAACTCACCCAGAAGCGAAGGTAAACTTCCTAGTTTATTTACAATTTATAGGCCTGTAATTACGGTTAAAAATATTGGGTAAAATAATTACCTTATGCTCTTCAAATCTTCGGTATAACCGATAAAATCTTTCAAATTTCCCCGTTAACAGTATCACCTGTCATTGAAAAAAGGCATCGAACTAAAACTGATAACGTATCTTTACTTAGCTGGTCTCAAAGACGAACATACACTCACTTCTCATGTGGTATGTAAGTTAAAAGTATCGCTTTGATGAGTAACAAAAGAAAACGATATAAATTTTTCTATACATTACTGCGAAAGGGAAACCTAAAAGGAATTTTGTTTATGATGAAAGGAATAGTCATTTATTTTATTACTTCCGCGTCTGTTCAAGTTCACCAGCTGTAAGGACAGAAAATTTCAAGACACACAGCTGTTACTTTCGCGAAGGCGATTCCTTTATATTTTTGCGCTGCGCATCATGATCGCGCATTTCTTGAGGACGCAGAGGAGGTTTTTATTTATTTATTTTATATTGAACAATTTTTAGTCAGAGGTGCCCAGTTCAGTGAGGCTGGCTTGAATGGGGCCCTGATGAAAAGAAAAAACAACACAAAAAACAATAACAGATCAAAGAAAAAAAAATGGAACAACTAAGTATAGTGAAAGTATTGGAGGCTCAGTTTGGCTTGGATCTAATGCATCAGCCAATTCCACCTGCGCCCAGCACCCCCCCCCCCTCCCCCCGGGCTGACCCCCTGGCATTGGCACTTTTTTTACCTTGGATGGCAAATTCCGAGGGGTGGGGACTCTTGAGCTGTCAAATCCCCCAGGGTGGGGACAAAAAAAGACGGCAAATGCCTGTCCTCGGTCAACACTGCAACAATTTTCATTGATCGCACGGTCGAATAATGCCATTTTAAGCATTTTAAAGTTGTCTTTTTTTTGTTTCAATTAACGTCTTCCTTTGTAATAGTGCTAGGATTCTTACAACGCGCTAGGATTCTAACGATTCTAACGATGACATGCACCAGTTTATGGTTTTAATATTGATATAAAGTTATTGACATTAAAATTAATACAGCGCTGTGAAGTTATATGTTATGAATAGTTAAATTAATACTTCAACAGAAATTTGAAAAACGTTGATTCACATCAATAGCTCCAATTTCGCTATGCAATTTTGATAAGCAATGAAGAAGTGCATGCATAAAATCGAGAACATGCCTTTACAACCCTCTTCAATTTATTCCTGTCCTTGACAGATGAGCCAATCTGCTTTTTTTCCAGTAAAACCATCTGTGTAGTTATATTCTGATAGGAAACCGTGTGCGTGTCAAAAGCTCGGGAATGGCCCTGGGGTTGGCAAATTCCCGGCCCCTGGGCAGTGCAAAATTTGCAAATGCCCCACCCCCAGGACTGACAAGGCGGGCAAATAGGAGGGGGGGGGGTAGGGGCTGGGTGCAGGTAGAATTGACTGATGCATAAAGTGCCTTTTTAGGTCAAACCCAAACTTATTTAAGTCATGCTGGCTCCTCAGGGCCAGAGGAAGCGTGTTCCAGATGTTGGCTCTTCTGAACTTGCAGGAGCCCTGGTACTTAGTTGTCTGAGTTAGCAGTAGATGGAGGTTGCCTGTAAAACTGAAACTGTTTGATCATCCCCTTGAATAAAGTAATGGTCTTAGAAATGACAGGACTTTTGCTGGGCATTTGGTCATCTGTCCAGTTAAAAAGAAAAAACTTTAAGTAGAGCAATATAATTTTCAGGGATGAAAATTGCATCTTTGAGTTAACTTTACAGTGTAATGCTGATTTTCAGGCCACTGTGCTACTCAATGAAGAGACCTTTTGTAGTGTATGGAGATGAGATGACAAGGCCTTGCCTCTCAGTTTAATTTTCTTTTTTTGACCTTTTTCAAAAGGAAAGGGTGCTTCATTGTAGGGAAGACTAGGAAGAACGTAAAATAATAATCATAATCATAAAAGGCAATTTGAGTTGTGTTATATGTAATAGAGAGATGTTAAGAAGGTTTGAAAATTTCAAAGTTTACCTCCATTGAACCATGACAGGATGGTAACTGATCTGTTCTTCCCAGCAAATCCTTCCAATTTTCAGAGGCTGTAGCAACAGGTTCTTTTGAGATATAAGCCTACAAATTTATACGTTGAGTAATAATTATTTTTATGTACTCTTTCTATTGCTGCTAAAATTATCTTTCCAAAATACATTGTTTCCTTGTTAAGAAAAAGTTGATCATCTGATCAACTGTTGCAAAAAGCCCATTCCTTGTGAAATTTTTTGTTATTTTAAAATATGTTTATCACATATCATTTATTATTATATTTACTTACTGATTTCTGAAAATGCATTCTCTATGAAAGTGAGAATGTGGTCTTTACAGAAGAAAAAAGGTTCCAGATGGTTGATAAAGAACTTGAACAAATTGGACAGGCTTCAATGAGAATCTAACCCTGACCTTTGTAAGGGGTGCACAGTTCCATCATTGGGTATATTATGAACTCACAATAATTGCCCTGATTTCCAGTTGGCTTTATTACCTCTATGGATAGAGCATCATCAGTCCAGTCATCACAAAGGTCAAGGTTTGATTCCTGGTATGAATTTTTTTTAGGTCTTTATCACACGTTTATTCATATCTTCATGGAAATTTTTAAAATTGGATTTATTTCATGTTTTCTTAGTTAATTCAGTTTTTGTTACACCCTTTGTTATTATGGGTAATGGGTAGTTAATGGTCAAATCTGTGGCTTTCTGAAATTGAAAGACCTTACTTTAATTAAAAATTGAAGTTCTGTAAGAGGAAATTGCTTTGGAGATGTTAAGATAAGAGGGAAAGTTTTTGAACCCCATGCTTTTCCTTGATGCTTTTCCTTTTCATTTGTTTATTTTAGTAACACTTAGTGACTCAAGTCCTAAGGAAATTTCTATCACAGAA
The DNA here is from genome assembly GCA_964035705.1 of Porites rus. Lineage (NCBI taxonomy): Eukaryota > Metazoa > Cnidaria > Anthozoa > Scleractinia > Poritidae > Porites > Porites rus. The sequence goes on along the minus strand of OZ037997.1, from coordinate 9,640,958 downwards.
CATTTGTAGATCCAACATGAAAAAAATGGAAATGTAGCAGTGATCAGCATTCACAGGTTACAACTAAGATGTCACAGCACTTTTTGTTTTGACCCCAGGAAATGCAGATCCTCATAATTTACAAGAAGGATCTTCACAGGCTGCAGATGGACGTGAGAATTGTAGTAAAACTGACAATGATTTGGCTGATGGAATAGAAAATGGCTGTAATGGTGAAGAAGCTGAGTCAGGCTTTGATGAAACATCACAGGATTGGAATGAAGAAATTGGCTCATTAACAGATGATGTTTTGACTTCAGAGGAAATTAATGGACAGTGTGAGAACAATAAAGCTGATGATTCTGAAAATACTGATTCAGCCAACAACAAAAAGAATAATGAAAGTAGCAAAAGTCGTCATCCAAAGCATTTACACCATCATCATCTTAGTTGGAAGAATGCTCTAAGAAAGGCTCAGTCCTTGCCTGATCCATGGGAGAAATTTCATATTGATGATTCTTGTCCTACAGAAGTTGCCATAAGACACAGATATAATGCACTTAAGAAAAGCTGGGTAAAGGATGAAGTGAGGATTAAAATGGAATTATTGGTGAGATTCAGATTTTATTATTATTACTAATAAGGCCATTTGACTTTATTGTTGCCTATTTTTTACACCTTTACTGACACTTGATCCAAAGTAAGAGCCAATGGGAGGGCAACTTCCTTACTCAATGCTTTTATAGGGACTTCCCCCTGGACTGGTGCTGTGGGGTGTGGTTTTTGCTTGTATGACCTTGTATGTTCCAAATAGGAATAAGAATCAGTTAGAATTAACTCGTGGTAGCTGTCTTTAAGGTTACTTCCGCTTCTCTTCCAAACAAGGTCAGGGTTTCCCACCCCTGGTGGCATCTATATGCTGGTCAAACTTGGGTATGTAGTATTCCAAGGAACTTCTCAGACATAGAGAAATAAATAGCCATGTGCTTAAGGTGGTCGAGCTAAGCTCCATTGTTGGGTGATATTGTCTCTGGTAGAGTTTGATAACTGACATTTTACATCACCGCATAAAATTAAGAACAGTCAGTCTGAAAATCAGTCATGTTCATGAAGGCCATGAGGTTTTTTAATTGGAGCTTGAAACTTTAATTGACCTGTAGAACACTTTGTAGTACAAATGTGGTGTTTATTTATTTTTTAATTTCTAGCCATTTGATCAAGGAGCCATGAGGGAGTGTTTCAGACTGTAAGTACAACTTTACAGAACAGCAGCAGCAGCATCATCAGCTGATGATTGCACATAATAAAAGTCTTCAAAACTACCTTTTTTGCTACAAAGTTACATAGTCACTGACTAGCTGTAGATTTCAAACTTGGTCGTTGATTATTTTTACATTAACATAACAAGTTGGTGTAAAGTAACCCTTAACCTTGTTCAGCTGTGGTGTGTTACGGTATAATTCAACCGACAGAAAAATACAAAAAACTCTCCTTAAAATCAACTAATTTAATTAACTATACTTCAAGTGATAACTACAACTTGGGAGCGACTCTCGCACAATACAACCTTACTACAAACTACTTAGAGCCTATTATTAACCTTCAGTCGCCACTGACACAAACTCACAGTAGACACTGCTATCACCAAACGTCCTGGAGCCACTTGGAATGACTTAACTTCAAAGTACTCCTCAGCAAACTGCTATAGCTCTCCCAGCATAGCTTCTCCTATCAGTCTCAGCCGTAACAACAACAACTAACTCAAAGCTCACTAAGCCCTTATATACATTCATTTCATGCTCTAGATAGTTCTAAGAGCTTACAAGACTACTATTTTTGTAACATTACATCGTGAGTTACATCATCTGGCAGAATGTTCTAGACAGTTCTACTACGTGACAATAGAAAGTTCTAGTACAAACATCGCGTGACTGGAAAACTCCAGAAGCTTGTTATTTACATTAGCTCTCCATAACAGGAGCTTGCAAGTGTCAATTCCCACCCCTCCTCCCCTCCTGTGTCAACCCAAGGTGTTTATATGCACCACTACACATGAATTTCTCTTCTCTTGTTGAAAAATATTTCACTCCTTTGCTGCTCTCACTTATAAAATATTTTTTCAACACAAGAAGAGAAATTTTGTATCTTCAAGTAGCCTTGTAATGTTCTATTCTAGTATAAACTCAAATGAGGTGCAATTTATTATGTAAACATAGCAATGATGATCTTTTCATGTGTGAAAATGTCATGTTTTCATGTGAAGATTCCCTGTGGTATTTCAGCAGTGTTTATTTGATAAATGATTTTACTACAGGAAAAAGTTATCAAACTTCTCAAAGCACACGAACTGGAAGCATGCAGCTAATTATGTTGCAAAGCGGTACATGGAACAAGTTCCCAGGAACGTTTACTTTGATGACGTCAGGCTACAGATGGATGCAAAGCTTTGGGGTGAAGAGTATAACAGATATAACCCACCTAAAAAGGTTTGCTTTATTTTCGTAATCACAACTAGTACTTTTTAACATTCCACTTCTAAATAGTGGACGGTACCAAAAATCGAAGTTTTCCAGAAATTTAAAGTAATTTTAGAAGGAGAAAAAAAAATTAAGTAGGAGGCAACAGATCAGATTGAAAGGCGCATCCATATGTGGGTTTGGGGCTCGTCCCCCTTCCATTGGGGGAGGTGGGGATCCAGGGGCTCCTCCCAATACAATTTTAATTTTGTTGACCTTGAAAGGTGTATTTCAGTGCATATTGATTGACCAGGGAAAGAATTTTGGTCATGACAGGACGTCTCTTTTCAACTTTTGTTTCATTCTTAAATTTATATCATATATTTGTGTTTATCAAGCAAAGTTTTTGGAAACAAACAGCAATGGAAATTTTTTCCGGTTAGATAGCCATCACCTCTATGGTGACTTAATGCCAATTTTCATCCCACACCAGAGCTTCAGGAGAACCCTGGCCAAAATGATGCGTACCAGAAATCAATTTTTTGAAATCTGGAATCTGGAATTCTTTTTGATGTTTTGCAATCCTTACAATGATTTTAACTCATCAACCCCTTGTGTTTTGTGTTTTCTTTACTTGCAGGTTGATATCTTCCAGGTGTATGTGATTGAAATGAAGGAAAGGGAAGATTCACCTTTGTTTCATTTGGAACATTTTATTGAAGGAAAGTATATCAAGTACAACTCCAACTCGGGATTCGTACGCCAAGATGAAACTTTGCGATGTACCCCTCAGGTAACTTGCGTGCACGATGGCACACAAAGTCCAGCACTCTCACTGCATACATTTCAGTCCACTTTGACCTTGATGACATTTAACTAGTCAACTACCAGAATACATCTCATTTTTGTTACCTACTTAAATTTTTCAATCCTGCTGAGATTTAAAAAGCAATAGCCCTAATTTGCAAAGAAAACAACAAACAGAAGGATTCTGGTAGTTGTCGTAAAATGACGTCTTCACACTATTGTTCTATGCCTGTAACATGGGAGATGAAAAACTCTTTTAAACTGTGTCATGTCAAGCTGTGCACTAGTAACATGATGTGTGGCTGCACTGAAGAATGAACTAGATGCCATAGCTTGCAGACAAGTTAGTGAGAGCATGCTGCCAGGCTACCCTTGCTTAGAAATGTACAGTCTTTGCCCCTCCTCTTGGCTAGTTCAACGAAGTTCAGTGGAAGTGACTTGGTGAAGTGAAGATGAGAGAAAGTGAAGTTTCGTCCCTCCCACCTCCTCTGATGGCTGTTGACAATGCCTAAACTCAATAATATTGTTCTGGCAGTGGTGCTTTTCTCCCATAACTTAGTTCCTTGTAATAGATGTATGCAGTGAGAATATTACATGCTGAAATGGTAGTTAATATTCAAACATCAAGTTTTTTTATCCATGTCGGGGATTTCTTGTCATGTTTTTAATTAGTTTCCAGCTGCACTTTTTATGTTTAGGTGCAGTAAACTCTTTCTAAGATGCGCTTTGGGTTTTTACCTTGTTTCTAGTTATATTACATCGGACAACCTCCAAGACCAATTTGTACATGTCCAAATGTTGTCCATCTTTAAATGAGAGCGTGTTTTGTATAATTCTTCCAACAAGTCTCTGTCATGAATACTGTACAAGAAAAGCCAATAAATAAAAGCATTCAAGGTCATACTTGACATTTACAGGCTTTCAGTCATTTTACATTTGAGAGATCTGGACATCAGTTGATTGTTGTTGACATTCAAGGTAAGTTGGAATGGTTCTTTGAAATTATTGTTTGTGTTACAAGAGTCCAGTTTCGAGTTATGGCCACTGAATAAAAGATGTAAATTAGCAATTTTTACAGGCTTAGCCTCCATCATGTAGTCACAAATTTCCATAAGAAGAAGACCTGTTTATTACTCTGTCTACTGTGAGTTTTAAAATTTCAAACACTTGCTTGCTGGAATTTGTCAGTATTTTACTTTATGTCAAGCCTAAGCGTGTATGAATGTGTCGTTAACGTGGACTGTAAAGGCATCCCTGATCGTTCTCTCGAGCTCCCGAGTCTAATTTTAAAAAGTTTTTGTTTTTAGAATTCAAAGAGGACAGACGGCAAATTGTTGACATTGCTTGTATCTTAAAGTCGTAACTGTTCATCATTGATTTTGTCTCGATTTTTCCGAGTGTTATAAAGTCTAGAATTAATAAAATGTCGTACTTGGATAGTTCATTGTCCTTCTTAAGGACATGTCCTGTATGGGGAGGATGTTTTAGCCTCTTTTTTGAAGTGAATTATCATGATTATTCTGAGTAGAGGATTATCCTGGACGCACAAAAAGCAAAGAATGAGGAAGTAAAACAAACGAAATAAGGAGGTGGAAAATAGACTATGGAACACAACACAAACAGGATAGAAACTGGTTAAAACGATGGGAGAGGGAATCGGTCTGCAAAACGTTATAAATAATATTACTTGTTATGTTTCCTATAAATAGGCTGTCGTGAATAGCTTAAAGATCTCGACAAAACAGACGTATGAGAATTGTCCCAATCCTGTTTAATGCTCTCCGATCACAAGTGATTGCACAACAACCCTTTTCTCCCACGCTGGGGTAGCCTCCCCGCAGACGTCCTTTGGGGTTCGTTTGCCACGCATTCCCCAGAAATGAATGCGTGACAAACGAACCCCAAAGGACGCCTGCGGAGAGGCTAAAGCTGGGGTTCCTAAGTGTAAAATTACACATGATTACAAAGTAAACTAAACAGCTATTAGTTAACAGATCTTGACAGATCCGGTCGAATTTCTTTTAATCACGCACGTGTCACACAAACACCTAAGTTCTCCACAAGGTTTAAACAATATTAACTAGATAGCAAAGACAAAAGCGGCTTGAGTTTTACCTGCTATTTCGGAAGGACAAGCCGTCCCTCTTTTTAATAAGGGGATTTAATGACAAGAAGGACGGCTTGTCTGTCCGAAATATCGGGAAAACTCAAGTTCCTTCGCTCTTTGCTATGTTGTTCATAATGTTAAATTTTTCTTAGATAAAACAGCAAGATTTGCAAATCGATTTTGTTTTGTCAAAATCCACAAGTTTATTTTAACCCTTTCTTAAGGTTGCTGCCTGGTAGACATTAGTTGTTGTCATGGCTTGGAAAATCACGTTATAGGGGAATTCCTGCTCACGTCATTGTTTACATTTTTGCTCATTAGCAAACAAGTTAACTTTGAAGATGTCACCGTATTTACAAATTAGGTTCAGAAGTTGAAAGAGCTAGTTAATTTGAGCATTTTTTTTAATCTTCAGCTCTTCGAATCAATAGCAAAGGAAATATAGGCAATCAAAAACTGAGAAATTGCTGGGTGGCAAAAACGTTAATGAGCTCATACATTTCAAAGAGAATCTCCCCGTAAAAATTTGCTATATCGGGCTCAAAGTTTCAGATATAACTGAAATTGATATGCTCTTTCTATATTCAGAGGTTCTATTTTATTAGCTTCATCAGATAATAATAAGCGTATGTTAATAGAAAAAATGTAAAGAAGGATTCGCTTATTGTTATTACAGGAGTTGGTGACTTGTACACAGACCCACAGATTCACACTTCAGATGGCAAGGGGTATGGAGACGCCAACTTAGGTCCAAGAGGCATGGCATTGTTTTTCAGCTCCCATAAATGTAACAGGTAATTCATTCTATGTCCTTGAAAACATGTTTTTATTTTCGCAGTAATGCGCGAGGAAACTTTTGGCCATATCTCACAGTCTTTATTGACTCTATTCCGCAAATCAGGAACTTGTTCAATGCCTTGTCGTGTGACAGCTATCGGCTGTAAATGGTCATGTGCATCACACGTGCCAAGGCGCCAGGGCCCCACCCTGAATTCGCCACTTAAGAAACGAGAAGGAAACTGGGACGAGTAAATTTCGCAAAGACTTCTGGGACTACTATCAACGACTCACTTTAGAAAGTTGGTTTATTAACTTAGAACAAACGCCACTGGATCGTAGTCAACAGTTACCCGCACCGTACAAACGACTTATTGACGGACTCAAGCAAAACTAACTATCAGAGAATGACTCGACAACCGACAATTTGACTTACAATAAACGACTGTTTTAACCGTGACAATAGACGGATCGAAACGCACCAATGACATTACGAGTCTTCATTGCCAATAACATTGTACGGCTTAACTGACTGACGAACAATAACATCGCGACCTAATTGACCAATCAAATCAATAACCAGAGTTAAATACCATTAACTGACGAGATACAACTCACTTTGACCCTCACCCTGAAGATAACTACCGCACAGGTTGTCGAAACGTCAGTCACTGTCAACATCACTATTCAGGACTACGTTCACCCAGACGATCATACTCAACCTACTTTTGAAATGACTCCTGCAGGATTCAAACCTTTCACGCTTCTGGAACTATTACCAGGGAAAGGAAAAACAATTGGCCAATAGCTGACCGGTGCGTCTCCAGTAATGAATTCCCTCCTCGTTTCTAGAGTCGCGAATAGAGATGGAGACAAGGAACATTCTATTATTTTCAGCAACTTGACCGCACTGAACACTTTTTCTTTATTAGTGATATTTGCAGAAATTAGCATGGCTGTTTTTGTTGTTCTGACGTAAACAGACCATCAAGTTTAATCCATACACAAAACTTGAGCCTTACATTTCATTTCATTTACATGGTTACGCACACGTGCGAACAACAGTCTCAAAATGAGGCGTAGCTTTTAGTATTGCTTAGATCATGGTACTGTTTTTTTGACAGGCCATCTCATCGGTGCTTGGCAATTTATAGGACGTTGTTTGTTTATTTGTTTGTTTTCTGCAGAATCTGCGAGAGTCTTGGACTGTCTCCATTTGATCTTAGCCCTAAAGAAATTGATCGCATTGACCAAGCTCTGCGAAACATTCAAGAGTCCACCACTGTCTTGAAAAATAGTGAGCTTTGCACATCTCCTGGCCGCAAGATCTCCTCCACAATTTATGACATGACTGAGTACTTGGCCCAGTCCCCTCCTCCATCTCCGTCTATTTCGGAACCAGACTCCCCTCGATCTTCCTTGTCGTCCTCGTCCGGATTATTGTCGGGATACTCGCGTCAGCTTTCCGACTCACAATCAGATTCCTCCGAGACTGAGAGTGATCAAAGTGATGTTTTTACTGAAAACGAGGTCAGTTATTTCCTGGGTTAAGTGTCAACCTTAAACGGAAATGCCTGATCTGCGAGATATTCTTAGTTTCCCTACAGAAAGGTCGTAGAAAATTCTTAGTCGGGGGAGAGCCTATTAAGCGAACCTTAATCCGGATTAAGATTTCGCCGAAAATACCGTTTGAAGCTAGTTAGTCGGACCATTTTCTGGTTGTTTTCTGGCCAAAAACAGGCAAAACTACCCGAACATAACAGTATTTACAAGTCGAGTTCTATGCTGGCGTTTGTTCCCGATGCCCTCCTTCCCTGATTCCTCTTCTTGCCCTCCCAATGCTGGTGTGCAAGATAAGGTGAGTTTACTGCGATAACCAACATTGGGAGGACAAGGGGACGGGCGAGAAGTGAAAAAAAAAAAACAAAAGAAAAAACAGCGTTGGGTGGAAGTGTCCCTACTATTTTTGTCTGAGACTGTAGCTCATTTGCATATGTTTTAAAACATCACTTCTCCTTCACATTATAAGAATTAATTTTGTCTTTTTAAGCCCGTTAAAACTGACGGTGTCACAAGTGGTACAGGGAATGCGGTTCAAAACGGACAATTACCGGCGGAATAGTTGTGAATGTGTTGAAAGTGGAATTGGGCGGAATTTAATTGGAGACACCGCAGAGTTTACAGTTTTTCTATGTGGTTTGTGTTAGAGACTGAAATCAGTGTCACTATGCCGCTAAAGGATTAAGACGATAGAGTCAAATACAGAGGACGAGGAATTAAATTGCCTTTTAACTCGATAATGTATGTACTTTTGTTTTCCTCAGGATGAAGAAGTCCATGAGTTATTTCCGGAAAGCATGATGCGTAAGGCATCTAGCGTGTTTGCTGAGGTTGCATTACTTGAAAAATTACAACTGGAGGCAGCCGAGCAGCAGAAAAGAGAAAAAAGCGTGTCCATTCTTGGACAGGTCAGTGTGACCTGGCCACTTATGTTCCTTTTAAGCCATGAAAGTGGTTAAACATATATAATTATATATTTGGATAGTGGTTATAGTAATTTAATCACCTACCTATGAAATAACGATCCAGGGTGGAGATGAAGTAATGGGAAACAGTGGAAAATGTTGCTTTAGATGTTGTCATTCAGAGCGAGAAAATTACTTCATCAATAAAAAGGGCACACTGTAATTTTCAGGGAGTTATAATAACTCCTATAGTGGGGCTAATTTAACTCCTTACAGTGGAGTTATTTTTCGTGGAGTTATTTTAACTCCAAAAAGGAGTTTAAAGAACTCTTTTTCAGGAGTAAAAGTGACCCCAGATATTGAGGAGTTAAAATAACCCCCAAAAACGGAGTTATCCTGTACCTAAAATTTTTACTCCACTTTTAGAGTTAAATTAACTCCAAAAAGAGTAAAAACAACCCATGTAAGGAGTACAAGTAACCCCATTTCGGAGTAATTTTAACTCCAGACTGGGAGTAAAAAGAACTCTTTTTCAGGAGTAAAAATGACCCCAAATTCGGAGTTAAATTAGGAGTTAAAATAACCCCAAAAAAGGGGTTATCCTGTACCTAAAATTTTTACTCCATTTTTGGAGTTATAATAACTCCCTAAAAATACGGTGCACTCGAAAGTGTACATGTGGTTACATCTCTCGAACTTAGACTTTAAGCTAATTTGTGAAAGCATCCTTTGAAAAGCTACGCGAAGATTCTATTGTGTTTTTTACGTTGCACACGTATTGCCGACTTACTGAAACGGATTCTTCTCGGGATGGGGGCGGGGGGGACAAGTCTGGACCCGAGAGGACGGCGGAAATCCAGCCCATAGTAGTTAGTCCAGGGTTGTCATTAAGAGGCGAGGGCCGGGGATTTCCTTCGGCTACTAGGAACGTGGCCCCCGGCTACTTTCATAGAAAAATAGAAGAAAAATAGAACCAAAAGAAATCCCTAGCTGTTTGATTCCCCGCCTACTTGTTGTATTTACCCGGCAACTTGAAATCTTAGTGACAGCCCATGAGTTACCCTAAAATAAAAAAAATGTAGGCTGCACAAAGATTATTATAAAGCAACTGTAACGGGCTAGAAGAAGAAATATTATACATGAACACTATAGATGATTTAATGATATTTGTTGTGTTTGGTAGGTTCATCTGGAGTTCGCCAAATGTAATGAGATTGGTCGCTTTACTAACAATGAGCCTCAAATGGACTGCGCTTTGTTTCACTTGGAGCAGTCAGCGGCTTGTGGAGACTTACAAGCTTTAGTAGCCATGGCTGAGATATATTTACAGCTACCTCATGACTTGCTAGCTGCAGTTACTGTGCAG
>OZ037997.1:9620609-9630801 GCA_964035705.1 Porites rus | reverse complement strand
CAGGGAGAAACATGTTTATTAAGTAATTCATTATCAGATTCAACATGTTTCCTGAACAGAATTATGCATTCATAATTAATTTTATAAATGCCGTTAACAGTTATCGCAATCAAGTGCAAACGACTTCATCACTACAAATCTCTCAAAAATAACCTTTAGGATAGATTTTTGTTTGACCGCAAAGTTGTTGCCTCGCAGTCACACCGGGTAGTTGTAAGAAGATCAAGGAAGTGTACAGAGGGTAAAATGATAAAATACCATGACCCTTCATTCCGGCCTTCATTATTTTGTTTTACGTTATATCTGCAGGTAGAGTGGTTTTCCCAGCAAGGCTGATTGATAACTAACACGCTTGTGAACTGACTGTGTTTCACTTGGACACCGGAACAAATTGCAAGTACAAATTTAGGCACTGCGGTTATGTTACAAAATATTACAAGATTTTCTGACAGTACTGTAAAATTGTAAATTCTAGCCCTTTCGTAAAACTGGTGGAAATAAAGAAAATCATATATGTAATATATCAAACCACAGGTGACCCAGGCTCTGTGATAGTACCACAGTACGGTTCCAGTAAAATTACAGTGTTTGTATGGGGTAAAAATATCATCCTAAAATTTCTAGGAAATACTAAATAAAGATCAATAAAACTTACTCTGCAGTTAATTGTTGTTGTCCTTATTGCTCCAACGAAGTTTCGTGATAATTTGCAGTAATTTGTTTAAATTCACTCTATCTACAATAATAATATACAAGGTAGGAAACACGAGGTGCCATTTTCGCCGACATGCTCTCATTCAACACAACTTTTTCCACGAAATTCGAACTCCAACGGAAAATAAACATGCCAGGATCGTAGAAATAGGATAGCAGCAGATATAGAAACCAATGACGCTTTCCCAGATAGAGAAACGAATCCCACAGACTTTGACAAACTCGAAGAATATAATCCAAACACACCGAGAATACGCTCGCCGAAGCAGCCGGGCCAGATCAACGCGCGGCCAAGAAAATGAAGCCTGGGCACTGTACAAAAAAATTCCATCCCGGGGGTCCTGGGGTGACCTTTCTAGGGACCGAGACATCATTTGCTCAAGGCCACCCTCCCCTGCTGGAAAAAGATTTGATAGAAGGCAATTGTTCTTCCTAGCAAATCACCATTTGCCAGAGCAAACCCCGCACACGCGCCTGAATTTAAATGGCTAAAAAAAAGCAATATAATCAGGAGAATCTGCGGAGTTACAAGGCGTCCCATTTCTTTTACTAAGGAATGCAAATAACAGTAATGACACTAATGAAATAACAACGCGAAATGCTTACAAGGCGGGCTAAAAACAAGGTTGAACAAAAGGTAGATGATGACTGAGATACTATTGCTGTGAACTCTCGAGCGAAACTATCGTAAATAAACGGTGAAGCATACAAACTAATGTCAAAAATTATACAGAAAATTGCGACAGAATATGAATTGCGATAACTGAGACGAATGTGAAAGGCACGTGCACTAGTAAACAAAGAACTAGGGCGATTAACATATTTAGCGATTAATGCGGCAGTAACACGCCGACTTCTTGTCAATACAAGTGAACGCTCTATCGGTTAAATATGTGAATCATCGTGATACACCTCTCTTTGAATTTGGTCCTGTTGTACAAATGCCTCGGTAAGAGCCAAAATTCACTTATATCTTTTGCTTGTTTTAAGTTTTGTAAATCGTCCTTCGTTGTTCTTTCCTTTGCCCTTATAACCTTGCCCTATTGATGTTTGATAAACTTTCTGAGGACCAGCGCCAGGAGCTGAATATAGTTCGAGAGGAAAATAATCTCTTTATAACAGGCCATAGTGATTGGCTAGGAAGAACAATTGCCTTTTATCAAGTATTTTTCCAGCAGGGGTGGGTGGCCTTGGGCAAATGATGTATCGGTCCCTAGAAAGGTCACCCCAGGACCCCCGGGATGGAATTTTTTTGTACAGTGCCCAGGTTTCATTTTCTTGGCCGCGCGTTGATCTGGCCCGGCTGCTTCGGCGAGCGTATTCTCGGTGTGTTTGGATTATATTCTTCGAGTTTGTCAAAGTCTGTGGGATTCGTTTCTCTATCTGGGAAAGCTTCATTGGTTTCTATATCTGCTGCTATCCTATTTCTACGATCCTGGCATGTTTATTTTCCGTTGGAGTTCGAATTTCGTGGAAAAAGTTGTGTTGAATGAGAGCACGTCGGCGAAAATGGCACCTCGTGTTTCCTACCTTGTATATTATTATTGTAGATAGAGTGAATTTGAACAAATTACTGCAAATTATCACGAAACTTCGTTGAAGCAATAAAGACAACAACAATTAACTGCAGAGTAAGTTTCATTGATCTTTATTTAGTATTTCCTAGAAATTTTAGGATGATATTTTTACCCCATACAAACACTGTAATTTTACTGGAACCGTACTGTGGTACTATCACAGAGCCTGGGTTACCTGTGGACGAAGGTAATATGCATGCGCATGCATACATCCGCTGAATGACAATGCCGCGGGCGCATCATATCTGCTGGCGGGAAATCGAAAACTCGCGTAAAGTTAGTCTTTTTAAAATCCATTTCGTTCGTGTTTTGAATATCGTACTTTCCTACAAAAAATGTTCTCCATGATAAAAATCGGACGTTTTCTAAGCGGGGTTTTCCAGCAATAGGTTTTCTTGACCTTTCATGAACGGATGACAGTAAATATCGACCTCAGGTCTACAAAAGTGAAAAATCGAAAATTGTCAAAAAAATTCACAAAGTAGCACTAGGTATTAAAGCTATTAACATAAATGTAATTTTTACCTCGATCCGTTAATTATTTACGACGTACGGGGGGGTTATTGGTTTCGCGGCTCTCGGACCGGGCTTTGCGGGCCCGAGACCATGTGTCACAAAAAAATCGTTTTAAAACTCAAATCCATTGTAATGCGGAAGACAAATAACTTATTCAGAAAAGTACATAATTGTACACATTTTAAGTGGTGATTTACTCAGTTCGACAGAAAATGTAATATTTTGGCCATTTTTTCTTTATCTTCAATATTTTGAACGTTTTCGTTCGATGAAAAAATGGCAAATTTCAAAGCCCAAAATCGTCGACTGGTACCTCGATTTCAAGAGTCTTATACCACGTTAAGGAGCGTTATCTCTTCTTTCAAAATCTGTTTTCAAAACTATGGGCAACTTAAAAGAAAATTTTTGAGGCCAAAAAATATAAGTACAGTCAACTACCGATAATTCGAACCTTCAAGGAAAATAGAAAAAAGTTCGAGTTATCGGGAGTTCGAGTTATCGAGGGTGAAATTATATAGAAAACGATCTGAAGGGAAATGAAAATTGCTTCGAGTTAGCGGGAGGTTCGAGTTATAGAGAGTTCGAGTTACCGGGAGTCGACTGTAGTATTTTTCTGAAATTTGAGCTTTCCAGACTCGGAGGGCCTATGCTAGAAACTCGGAAAAATATAATAACAAATCAGTTTGACCAACAGTGGTTTAATGTTATCAGCTTTCAGAAACCAAGACATGTATATCCAGCGATCTGATATAAATTAAAGCCGTTTGCTATCAAGAAATAAGCTGTCAACTCCTGCTAAGTGCACCAGTCACGTGAAGTTGTCAAAGCACTAATTATTAAAAAGTCTTAAAATTCAAAACGTTTTACACCCATGAGATCAGATTTTAGCGTATAAAACAATGTTGTGAGTGGTTCGTACCTTAGCATGGTGTTACCATATATTTGAAATGTCAAGTATCCATGCGCACGGGAGAACATACCAACAGCAACGTTTTAAATCCAAGCGCGCCGAAAGATCACAAACTGCAAAGATTGCGTTACATTTCACAGAACGACCGCTTACCACTGTTGTCACTCTTTTTTTCGCTGTAAGCTACGAGAAGTTTTCATTTGGTTACGAATGATTCTTGCCCAGCTCTTCCTTGAAAGTACGACCCCGGACAGATGATAAGGACGTTTCTTAAGACTCTAGAGGTTCGGTAGACTTTTTCTACATCGTCTTCCCCCCCCCGGGGGGGGTACTTCCATACATTACCTATATGGGTATGTGCCGCCCAACGGGGTCGTGATTTTGAAGCTCCTAATTTAGAATGGGGTATCCATTTCAGAGGCGTTTTCTAGAACGGGGTATAATATTTCGAATGCACGAAAGCTCCAGTTTTGTAAGCAGCCATTTGAAATTATTCAAGGTCAGATTACGTTTAAAAATATGGTTCAATGCGTTAACAAGCAAACTGTTGTACTCTTTGCACATTAGAACGGAGTATAAAAAATTGGCCCATTTTTAGAACGGGGTATCAGTTTTAGGGCGAATTCTAGAACGGGGTATCAATTTTAGGAGAATTTTTTTTTAGAACGGGGTGCCAATTTGGAGTCCCGGGCGGCACATACCCACCCAAAAAATACCCAAGTGCCCCCCCCGGGCTTCCCCCCAACCCCACCCCAAATCTCAACATTTCAAGTTAAGTTGCCTTTATTAAAGGTGGCGTTAACGGTTGTAAGCCAAAGCATTTTTGCTGTTTACGAAATGACACAACCTCTAAAATTCCTCTATTCTGTCGGCTTGTTAGGTTCATTAACGTCAACCTTTTATCATTAATTCTGAGCTATTAAAAATCAAGCTTGAAGTACCTCCGACTTTAGTTTACAAATGACTGTTTTTTACCGCTTTTTGTCACATTGTTTTTGACCGACAAAAGCACCACACCTTGGCGTAATTGTGCCCTACTTCGTCTGCTGCATAGCCGCCCCCGCAGACATTCTTAGGCGTGCGTCACGCGTTCCTTCCCCACGTGGGGAAGGAACGCGTGACGCACGCCTAAGAATGTCTGCGGGGGTAGACTACGAGTAGTCCCCCATTTTTCCTCAGGGATAGTAGAGCGAGCGAAACGCGAGCGCGCGTGAAAATTACCCCACGCGAGAACAGGCGACACCATCATCAACCTTGCTATATAAACAAGAATCACTTCGTGAATTTTACCGGGGCCACTTTTGTCTTGGCAACCCACGTGGAAGGGTCGTTTTCATCAACAAGTTTGTAGGGCGACATGAAAATCTAAGGAGATTAAACAGAGGCATAGCTCAGTGTACGCACGGTTTGTACGGTTCGCACGTGCGTATCAGAAAAAGTTGAGAGGAAAAAATAAAATGAAATAAATATAACTAAAAAAAATCGGTTTCCAGAGAAGCGACGACATTAACTGGAGAAACCGAATCTTGGATGATTTATTACCGGGGCTTAGCCGAAGGCTGGCACCGGTCATAAAATGCAACGCGTTTCTGTGTTTTCAAAGTTACATTGTTAGGGATATATCGCTGATTGAGATATATCGCTGGCTCATTACTTTTGAGAGTGTTCGCTGAGATATATCGCTGGTTCAGAAATTTGAAGTGGGGAGCAACAACTGTAACCATGTAAATATCAATTCGATTAGTTTGCACACGGAATGGTTTAATGCGACTATATTTACCACTTATCAATAAATGAGATCCCTGTCTATTGCAAAATATTGTTACAGTATTCATCCTAGCGATGACAAAGCTTGGTGGACGTAGAACTGTGTACACTACGACAAAGCAAAAATCTTAACTTATTAAACTTGCATGCGCCAGGCTTTGTTTATGTGTTTCAATACCTTACAATTCGCACTCCCTACAGGAAACTTCGTCAAATGTTTTTCGACAAACAATTAAAACTCATTAGGAGGAAGTCTATCACTGCTTTGACTTATGAAGCAACAAAACAAAATATTTTCAAATACCCTTTGTCACGCAATATTTACGTTAGCGAGATGCGCAAATTCTCAACTGTTCAAAATGCGGGATTCCCTAACATTTTGTCTTTTCACATTATTCATTAGACGTTGATGTACAATTTGTATGTTTTTCTCCTTGGTATTCTTAGCTACTTTGGATTCTTGTTGCTAAGAAATATCTTAATATTATGTAATCGATCTGAACACGTGAGAAAAACTGCGTAACTTGACAGCCTAGGATTGGGAGTTGACATTATTCATTACACCTTTTTTTTTATCTCTAAAGAATGTTTGCAATAAAAAAGATTTTCATGTCGCCCTACAAACTTGTTGATGAAAACGACCCTTCCACGTGGGTTGCCAAGACAAAATTGGCCCCGGTAAAAATAATGCGGTTTTCGTGGGCTTCAGGATGTGGTCTACCCAGTATTCCACATCTCTATTAAATGAGAAGCAGCACTTCTTGTTTACCGCTTCGTTATCAGACAGTGCTTAGAGTCTTGGCCTTTATAAATTTTGATCAAATTTTTATCATTTAGTTACTCAGTATACGTTCGATCCTGTCCTTTGTACTTTTATACTCTGAGGGAGCTTAGTACCTATATTAAATAGCCATCCCACTTTTTTTCTTCGCTTAGTGTCGTCCGACAGACCCAGTTTGTGGCAGTTTTAAAAAACAAGAAAAAGAAAGGACAAGGACTTAAATTAATTCTATTAATCTGAAAAATGACATATTTTTGAGGGAATTGGCAGTAATAATACTATTAATCCAACATGGCGCGAGTTTGAAAAAATTCATCAGTATTTAAGAGGATCTACCACAGAGGCAACATTAAGTTAAACGTTTGATGAGAGTCTTATTTCTACCCACGAATACTCTTATTTGCTGCAATAAAAGAAATCACGATTTTATTTTCTACACACTGACAAAAATTGTAAAAGTCAGGAGAAGAAGATTGACAGACAGTTGGTTATGAGCAGGAATTCATCGAGGATAAAAGCAAGTCGAAAAACACAAGGAAGGCTGCTGCTTAGCTACAACTGAATGCGGATTTCTTTTCGAGACTTTCAGAGCTTTACCGGATTTTTTCAAAAACGACGGAGTTTATGGGGGTTGGAGGGGTTTTTAATCAATTTTGTTTGTTTAAATGTTGCACAGAAGACCACAACTGCACGGTCGTAAACGATGGCACATGTGTTCTAAGAGATCACACCGTTAATTGACGCCAAAGGTCATTTATTCGAGTTTTCTTCGCCTCAGCTAGCGTATTATCTAGGACGCGTCATAGTTAAGTAGCGTCTTACTTCAAATGAAACGTGCCAATTGTACGGGAGGTTCACGTCCCACGTAAGACACGTGCATGCTTGCCTAAACTAGTGACACCTTTAAAAAGTAGTATAAGGTGTCTCTCTTCGGAGTTCGAGTCCATCGTACCCCTAATCCTACATATCGCCAAGGAAATTGGCAAATCCCTCAGGTTAGGCAAGAATTCGATTATCCTTCGATAATCATCCATTTATTCACTGCGTGAATTGGGTATGTTTTAGCTTATTTCGGGGAAATACTTTTTGCTTCAAATCCAGGGTGGGCTTTTGAACACATTTTTTGAGCCGAATGGTTTTTGCGTTAATCTGCTTACCCGAACTTTTGGTAGAAAAAACGACAAATACCCGACAAAAGCTCGTGTTGCTTTTGGTGGTGTGGCATATTTCCGATAAATTCAGTTCAATGTCTTGTGAAGAAGAGTTCAGATCCGTGCCGCGCGCCACACGAGGTAAGCGTTCGGTCGAAATGCCAGCCCAAAAACAGGTGGTGAGCGGTCAATCTGTGAAAAGTAACGCAATGTGCGTCGTTTGAAAGCAGCCGAAGATGCTCTTGTCGACGCTGTCCTTGAAGTTTTTTTTTCCAATATCCAGGAAAACCCATGCTAAGGTATGAAACATACACTTATAGGCATTGTTCTGTCCGCTAAAGTCTAATTGCCCTTTGACAACCTTACGTTACTCGTGCGTTTCAGGGACCGCGGAGACCATTTTAAGGTGGTAGGGCTAAAAACTATGGCCAATATAAAGAAACATTCAGGTCGGTGTTTCGCCATTTATCTTGCATTTGCGCGCCATCTTATATACCACCTCAATAAATATAACAAAAACGTCCACACGTGTTATACTATCCAATATAGCCAATATGTTACATAAACCTCCTGAGGTTGCTACTTGTTGAAGTTGGCCGAAGTGCCGAACCTTCTCTTGCGATTCTTATTGCGGAAAACAAACTCCTGTGTAGTTATAGAGACACTGTTTGTTCTACGCTTGTGACCATTTAGCACTGCTAGGTCACCCATCCTGGATAGACTACGAGTGGTCCCCCATTTTTCCTCAGGGATAGTAGAGCGAGCAAAACGCGAGCGCGCGTGAAAATCAACCCACGCGAGAAAAGGCGACACGCGGCGGGGAGAGAGAAAAATGAGGGACTACAGACAAAGCCCAAGCTTTTGAACTAATGCGTTGCTCTCACAACGCAAAACTCTGATTGGCTCTTCCATGGAAATCTGTCAACATCTGTCAAAAACGCGCCAGCCGCTATCAACACTCGACATAATCTCAACCGTGAAGAAAATTAGTATCTGGGTTTTCTTTCGCTTGCAATAAGTATTTCCCACAGTTTACCGATGACAAGAGCAATGACAGCTCAATTAGGGAAGGAATCCCATTGGATGCGCTTAATTGATTTGGAAGGGGATACGAACTTCACACTCCGAAATCAGTCGGCCGTGAAGGGTCAAAAGCTTGGGCTTTGTCTGTAGTCCCTCATTTTTCTCTCTCCCCGCCGCGTGTCGCCTTTTCTCGCGTGGGGTGATTTTCACGCGCGCTCGCGTTTCGCTCGCTCTACCATCCCTGAGGAAAAATGGGGGACTACTCGTAGTCTACATCCTGGATAGAAGCCACGTCTTTAGATGCCGTGCAGATGAGAATGAACGCTCGCCAGCAACGCTGGTTGCAAGATTTACAGGAGGCAGCTTACAGATAGTTTGGGCTCTATCCTGAATTAGCTTCTCTTCTGGTTTTGGAAAGTTTGACACCGCCTTCAGGATTTCGTCAAAACATGCTATCTTCTCCTATAACATAACTTCCAAAGTACTTAGTTGCATGCCCGGGTTGCGAGCCTGTATCAACCTCTTCTCTATATGATGCTTCAAGAAACTTGAACTCTGCCTCATAGTCGTCACCATTAGCAGCTTTAACCAAGAGGGTCTCCATCTGGGCGTAGGAGCTGAAGCTTTCCTGAAAGATAGCACTGACGATAAGATCAATAGCCTCATAATAGACTCTTCTAAAGTGATCTTTGGCAGTTTGGGGTAGCTTGGTGTGCCAGCACCAAGCTCCAGTCTGGCCGAAGTGCATCGCTTTCTTGGAAGCGTTGGTTTACCGAGCAGGCCTTCGCTCTTGCGGGAAATATTAGCATAGAAATGGTCAAAGCTCTGATCACTGGGCATTTTTGTGAGCGTCTCCTTTGTTAGATTTGCCAATGCCAGGCCTTGTCCACTGTCAGCAGCCGCCTTAGTACCCTGAAGATCCTAAGATAGATTATAGGTGTGGGAATGAAGCTGCCCTCCAAAATGCGAACCAAAGAAAAAGTCAAATCGTTCCTTTTAGGTCTTACATCCTATTATCCTTGCACGCACATCGGGTTGTAATCGTTCGGACAAGCAAACATCCCACTCTTCCATAAGAACTGCATAGTTCTCAAGAATTAGTCGAAAACAACTGGCTCTCACCGTCCACCTTTAAGGGAAAAGTCCAATAATTCCACGAGAATGTTTTCCATGTCAACTGGAGCCCTAGAAAACATATGCCAGCAAAAAAGTGGTAGGGCTATAGCCCTACCAGCCCCTCCCCCTCTCCGGTCCCTGCGTTTGGTAGCAGACGATGGCTAAACTCTGCTTTTCTTGTCGGAAAACGGCTTCAAATTTTATCAGATCGCTCGATAAACACGTGGTGGTTTCTGATAGCTGATAACGTTAAACCACTGTTACTCAAACTGATTTCTTATTGCATTTTTCTGAGTTTTTAGCATCGGCCCGCTAAGTCTAGAAAGCTCAAATTTCAGAAAAGTACTTCTTGTTTTTTTCCGGCCCCCCAAATTTACTTTCAAGTTGCCCATGTTAAAACAGATTTCGAAAGAAGAGATAACGCTCTTTAACGTGGTATAAGACTCTTTACTGAAATCGAGGTACCAGTCGACGATTTTGGGCTTTGAAATTTGCCATTTTTTCAACGAACGAAAACCGGTTCAAAATATTGAAAATAAAGGAAAATCTCCAAAATATTACATTTTCGTTCAAACTCAGTAAATCACCACTTAAAATGTGTACAATTATGTACTTTTCTGAATAAGTTATTTGTTGT
>OZ037997.1:9598109-9615609 GCA_964035705.1 Porites rus | reverse complement strand
TTGTCTGTCGTCGTTGCTTAAGTTCCCTGTTCTACCGAGAAGTCAACTTCCAGGACAGATGTACCTGTTTCGTATTGAAACTTCTCATTAGCTCTTTACAAGGAAAAGTCTATGTGATTGTATAGATATTTATTGAGGAACAGTTAAATTATATGAAAAGTTACAACAGAAATAACTGGACATAGTAAATAGATTGTGATGTGATTACTCTGGAGAAAAGGAAAGTCATTATTTTAGACTTCTATTGCTCCAGGGCACCCAACGATCAAAATGTTTCCAAATACGTAAGAATTGTCTCAAATCGTTTCCTTTATGCTTTAAAAGCTTTTATGGTTAATTTGGGGCTGCCTTAAAAATCTGTTTATCTGTTCGGATATCTTGGGGAGATTTGATCGTCTCGAAAGTTTTAGGGGGCTTTTTCGTCTCATCCGAGAAAATCGTAAATAAGTTAAAATAGAAATACTCCGAATGTCTTCAAGAGATGGCGAACGGTTATCCAGAAAGGTTTAGCCGAGCTTTGGAAATTTTTCGGCAATATTTGCTCTTTCGAACTGTTATTTTAAAGAAAAAAATCGGTGGGTGCCCCGATGCCATAGTAATCAGATGTTTGCTACGCTGACTCAAAAGTCACTGGTCAAACAGACATGATTTCATTGGCTAGCTAGTTACGTCACACAGGTACGGTGAAGACAAAAAAAAAAGGAAGTATAGCTATTTATAACGCAAGTGATCTACAGAACACTGCTACACGAAAAGAGAAAGAATATCAATGATTCACAAGCTATTTTATTTTAGTACTACAATTTTGAAGTAAATTCCTGTACTTAAGAGTTGCAGAGGAAAGATTAAAATCATGAATATTTTGGCAAGTAATTCCTTCTATTTATTGAAGTATCAAAGCTTTGTCTCGAAAACAATTTTATTTCTGCTGTTTACAGTTGTTAAAGCCTTTTTTTATAGGCGGTATGCCAATTTAACGAGTTAACGTTTTCACCCTACTACTAGAGGCATAGAGGAGAGCCCCGGATGGTTTTAGATGTGACGAGGTGCTACTCCGGCACTGCGAAGGGGAAATAACTCTTATGACATCATTTGTCAACGTGGTACTGGGTTACAAACCATGGAACACCTACTGAGGTGCCCCCGACATTCTGACACTTTCGCTTAGAGGGAAGATGTTTTAATTGTACCTACACATCTTCTTATTCTGATCTTCTGATCGGTTCTGATCAACGTGCAGACTATTAAAAGACCATTAAAAACACTGAACTTGAAAATCACTCTGCTAGCTACAGTTGTGCGCCTCTACTATCATGTCACTATTAAACTTCGCGCACTGATTTTTCTTTGACTATTGCCCTTTTGTTTCCTTCTTAATTGCTTTAAAAGTCGACATAATGTTAAAATATCCTTATAATATATTATCACTTTCTGCTAGCTATCCCCTTAGCCGGGTTCCACCGACTAAAAGCTTGTAAAACTAATAATTTAACTGTTTAACTTCAACTTTCTAAAGAAAAGAAAATAAATAAAAATAATCACTATCTGGTTCATCGACTGCAAAACAGCCCGTATTTTTGTGTAGGTCAAGAATGCAGGAGCAGTCAAACACTAATCTTCGAACGAGGATGACAACAAGGTGTAAGACTGGGGAGAGGAAGCGAAAAAAACAAACACTTTTTTCTCGCCTCACAAGCCTGTGAGGCTGTTTCGCAGTCTATCTTGTTCTCAAAGAAGAGTTCTAAATTCCAGAATTTTAATAAAAGGTTTCCTTATCCTTCAGGTCGCTAGAAAATATTATTCATTGTTTCAATAGAATTTTAGCTTTTATCTCTGTGAACACTCAGACTCTAAACGGCAACACCTTAGAAAGACTGGTATACAAATTATCAAAAAAAAAGGGAAGACATGGACTCTTAAGTTCAATATCACTATTTAGCATTTGGCCTGACCAACTGTAGCTTTTTACAGATTTCGTTACATTCTGGGTGCATATGACGCCAAAACCCGTCAAAACCATCTTGACGCAGATTGCCTGTACCAAAGCATTTGTAAACCACAGAATGAATCTGCGGATCAGTGAGGAATGTGCAACGAGATTGATTCTCTGCTGATGGCGTCCAACCTTGAATGTCTACGATAACCAACAGCTCGTTGGAAGCCTGGTAGGAGAAATGACCAAATGCCAGGACGAGGTCAGACACTGGGCCTACTCTTCTTACAAAGTCTAAATTATTGGTGAGTTTGACAAACTCTCCTGCCATGTACGGTTCGACATTGTATACACCGCTTAAAGAACCATCCTCGTTAATCAACTGCAGCAAGACTACAGGCAGAAACTGGATGTGACCGACGTTTAAATCTGCAATACAAAGATTTTACAACGTGAAAACTTAGAGATTGGTATTTCGCACAACTTTATACACAGTTGAGATTTTTCTTAGTTTGCATTTTCATTGGCGCTTTTAGTTTAGAAATGTGGTAGTGGTGGTGGTGGAGGTGGAAGAAGGGGGAAAGCGGAAAATTGTTTTTCGTAGTAGAAAGAGATCCTCGTCCTCATTAAATATGCACGATCTTCGAACAAAGAATCAGTGAATCGGACCTCGAACAAATTGTTGGACAATGAAAGCGGCAGGAAATAGAACAGGCGAGTAAAAGCTTATTCTTTCGACAATATGAATAAACAAATAAATACTTTTCTTAAACCTTCATCGATCTTAAAATAACTAGAAAACCTGTCAAACCGGTTAAACCATTCTAAAGTAGCACATGACCTTATATCATTAGAGAGTTTAAGCTTCACGTATACAGCAAACGGCAAACGTCAAGTTAGAAAATGAGCAGACAAAAATATGGATAAAAATGGCGTGAAACTACTAATTTATGTTTAGAAATAATGAAAGTAAACGACAAGTAAAGGGGAAACTTGGTCAGGTGGTACAACATCGCGTTTGCCGTTTGACGTAAACGTGATCCCTAACCTCTATGATAAGATACCACCGCATTTTATTCATGAGGTTAAGACAAAAGGCTATGACGTTAATGTATTTCCCCGCAAAATGATAAGATTCTCCCGCAAAAAAGGGGTATAAATTCGGTGCGCCCTATACACCCAATGCAAAAATGGCTGCCAGATTAATATTCTTTTGTTTAAATTAAAATTAGCCCAACTAGCCTCGCTTGAGATAAGGTATTCTTTTGAATTTTGTACTGGAGAACGTGGCTAGTTAGGCTTATTTAAATTCAGAAAAAAGAATATTAATCTGGCAGCCATTTTTGCATTGGGTGTATACTACTTACATGTGGACGCAAAAGTTTTCCTCCTCCCTCCGCTCACAGAAATACCGACACCAACTGCATTCGATTGGGTAACAAGAAATTTTATTTTAACTTAAAGAAATATTGAAAAAATCATTGCTGGATTTTTACGAAAGAAATTGATGCTTACCCGCCTGGTAGAGCTGTTGATTGAAAAGCGTTGCATAGTAACGAGCTGTCATCTGACATATCACGTCTTGTTGATACTGCTGTATATTCTTGGTCTTCTTATAACATTTGGCTACGTACCTACAAGATAAGCAATTAATGTTATAATATATAGACTTGGCTGTACTACACTTCCCGAATACGCAGAAAGATCATGGCTAACCGTAGTGTATAGTGCGTTAAGTATTTAGTTGTACTTTACGTGCTTAGAATGCCAGTGTATATTATCCTTTTTGTCCAAAGGGCATTTCACGAGTTATCGCTGTGGGGTTGAGATATGCAAACGCGTCTCGTGAATAAACGCTACAATGTTTGAAAAAAAAAAAGGCCTCACATATTTGATAGTTTTTGTGCCATACTTTGGTGCAGTTTGAACACCAACACTTATTCGGCCCGTCGCGGAAGTAAATAAGTAGGAGCGAGGACTGGAACCCTCTGAGAACATGGCGTCACCAAAATTCAAACTAAGAAACTATCGCTTCTTCTGGGTTTCTACTTAAATGTGGTATAACAGCACCTTAAAACCTTTATACAAATAAATTTTCGCTCCAAAAGGATTCTTCGTTTTGCGATATAGGACGCTTAAATTTCCAGGCTTTTGCGTGACGTGGCATTTAGCTGAAGGCCAGGAAAGCTCTTATGTGGGTTGAAAACATTACCGATCTTGGGAAATTTTGCCATCTAAACATTCCTTGTCTCAGAATAAATATTACTTTAATCTTTATGAGTTCCTCAGGTGAAGAATTCATGCATTAGTAGGAAACTCAAAAACCGATGTTTCTGTTGGTTTTCGGCGGCCATATTTGTGCCACAACAAACACAGCGTCTCCGTACAAAGCTTTATACATCTGGGTAAAACGTTTTTCTGAATATCTCGCATATGAAATATTGCACAGACCTGATTCTTGGGAAGGCTTTTTGTACAGTTATCTTCTTTCATTTCCCATATTCTAGACTTAAAAGGTTTCCATTTATATTTTTGATGGCGTGACAGTGAAAACCACCAATTCAAGAGTGAGGGCGGAAATTAAGTGACGTGCACCAAACATTCTCGGCCAACCGCGCTGACACGATGTTCGATGTGTTTGAACGTCTCGTGCTGCTCCGGGCCGTTGCTGTTCATGCCTTACCGGATGTTTTCATGGCGTGTGAATATAGCCTAAGACGTGAAATAGGCTCTTAAAGCTTGTATGTTTTGTTTTCTCAATGTAGATTATGTGATAATACGTTAACGAGCTGCTTCGTTCAAACTTCGTCTTATTCCAGTGCACATGCGCGCATAATTTATGAAAAGAAAATTCCTGTGAGACCTTCATTGGGAAAAAGAATAAACAAATTACGACGAATCTCTCGTTCTCTCTTTGAATTTGTTTTTTTTTTTTTCTTAAGAATTCGATTTCAGGAGTGTTCGTCTACATTTGACAAAGTAGCTGCCGCCGCTGTTGTGACATCTTTAACTCCGTGGTATCTTAACCACGACGGCGATAACTCCGAATTAAGATTAAAGGCAAAGGAGGACTGGGGAGAATTGAAGCTGCGATCAAGCTGAAACAGTAGAGTTGTTGACCCATCCACGAGGTACCCCGACCCCGTCCGTGCTCCGAGAAAACGCCCGAAACTACATCGTAACGATTTTCCTACAGGTAAATACCTTCGTCCTACCAGTTAAAGAAGCTGTGTAACGAAATTTATCAAAATTCGAAAGGTGGGATCTGTCACCAAACTGAGTCAGGAAACATGAAAATAGACTCTTAAAACATTAAACAGGAATAAATAACAGTTAATACAAAAGGAGACACGAATAAACAAACTTGAAGAAGACTGAAATGGATTGCAATTGTAGTGATTGAAACCTTGTTCAGTTAGCCTGATGTTTGATATGGTTTAATAAGATGTTTGGGAGTTTGTTTGACACGAGGCACTCTTGAGTACTTTGTCAACTTCCATAGCGAACAAGGACGTGTACGAGATGCACTATCAATAGATATAACCACTTTAAGGGTCGATCCCTGCTAAAGGGAATGAGACCTGACATCAAAAGACATTGGTATTACACACTCAGTTCGTATTTGCACTTACTTTGCAAAGGGATCATCTTGATTGATAAACTCCACCATGAAAGCATTCCTCTGAGCTCCCTCCTTGCCTTCCTCCAATTCCAGTACATTTCCTACGAAAGCCAAAGTGTTTTCTCCTCTCCATTCGTTACGTGTGGAGTCGAATCTCCAAACAACGGCACCTTTAATCACGGAAAATCAACGTGAGAGTTTGGACAATGAACAACTTAGTAAAGAAACTCCATTAAGGAATACTGGGCATTAAGCACAGCAGACTATGCAACATTAGCGATACTTAGAGCAGCTACCCTCATTTAGCAAAATATGAAGTTGTTTTCGGTTCTCGTTTAACTGGAGGAAAATAGGCTATTTCCTACGCATCTACTTCAAAACGAGGCTAAGGGTGAATTTCCACTGTCGCGTAATTTTTTAGTACGTGCAAGCCCCCGGGGGGAGGGGGGGGGAGTACTCCTGGGAATTCTTGGAGGGGGTGTGCCACCCAGAACGCCGATTTCAGACCAAAAATGTAATTTTCCACACTCCTTTTCAGACCAAGACCTCTAAAATCCATACCCGTTTTCAGATCTGGCCTTAAGGCAGAAATTATGTAATCATTACTTAGATCAAAGTGCAAACAAAAAAAATTCTTCAAATCCATTTCAAATTTGCATATTTTTCTTTCTTTCTTACTCATTTGGAATTGAAACGATCAAGACGTTCATACTGTCCCGTAGTTCCCTCAAAAAGTAAACCATACCCGATTCCAGACCAAAATGGGCAAAGTGTATACCGTCCCGTTTTCAGACCAAAACGGCGCAAAAACCCTACCCGATGGGGCGGTACATACCGATATAGCTTATGTAAGGGAGTACCCCCCCCCCCCCCCCCCTGGGTGCAAGCGTAAAATTTACAAACCCCCTTTAAGTAACGAACTCAATGGCATGCAGGCAAAGGGCAGCCCTGGGATTATATATTTCTTTGTTTAAATCTTAAAATACAAACTATGCCCAAGAGATTGAAGCAAATACTGAATCACAAATTTCAGATACCCCTGGTGTCAAATGTGCCGAAGTACAGGTGATCTTAACTTTCTAACTTTCATCTCCTGCAATTAGTGTCAAATTAAGTAAGGAAAATCGGGAATTAACAGAAGTCGATTGTGTCATGGGCAAAGGAAGTTGGAGATAAGGACACACCAGCAAGCCAAAAACTAATTACTACTTTTTTTCCTGTTTGAGGGTTTTGTTAGCTAATCCAATTCCTTAACTGTCGCTCTCTCTAACTGTTGCCTCTCACAGAAGTGGTGGATTCAAGAGTGGGGTCTGGGCATACAAACTACGCTTCGTCAATGAAACCATCAGAACACAGGTTTGTTTT
Organism: Porites rus; assembly: GCA_964035705.1. Classification (NCBI taxonomy): domain Eukaryota; kingdom Metazoa; phylum Cnidaria; class Anthozoa; order Scleractinia; family Poritidae; genus Porites; species Porites rus. Next base: position 9,608,689 of record OZ037997.1, on the reverse strand, counting down.
TACTTTGTTACTCACTGACCAACTGCTCTCAGTGCATAATTATTGCATGCAACATTCATCTGGTACTTAAAATATGAAAGCTTTTGGACCCCCTTACAAAAATTTGATAGATTCACCTCGGTGCGGTTTTTCTAGTCCAGTTTTAGACATTTCACTGTCTTTGACGTCGTGTGACACTTGACACAGACAGGGTGAGAACTTGTCAAGAGATTTAGCTGGACTGATGATATATTTTATGTTCAAGGTTTTCGTAAGCCGTCAAAATGAAAATATCACGCTGTCACTGAATTTTTACTGACCTTGAACTCTCTGGCTTGTATCTAGCTGTAAAGCTTGAAGTTGAGGTTGAATATCGAGCACTTTAGAAGGCAAGAATCCATCAAACAGTAGAGGTACTGTCTCTTGCTGTAAATCCTGCGTGATAATACTACGATCTACAGTTTCCATGACAACAGATTTACTGTCCTTGGTGTCACATTCACGGTCGACAGTTATTCCATTTTCACTTGCATTCTTCTCGGGTTGTGGTTTTCCAGAGTAAGCAGACATGATGTCAGCGGTCATGTGTTCCCTTGTCTCACTTAACTTGTCTGTCACTGATCGTCCCATGCTTCGCTTTTTCAAAACGTCCTCGTGGCTTGCAAAACTAAATTCCTCATTATCTATATTGACTCCGTCTATTACTGAGCTTACTGGGAAGTCTGTTTCGGGTATTTTCCAGGGTTTTTTAGTCTCTCCTTCTTCACTGGTTGCGTTGGGCTTGACAGAATTCATTAGGGAACAACTTGACTTAACCTGTTCACGCACAAACGGCAGTCCTTCAGTTTGATTCACGTTTCCATCAATAAACTGGCTCAGCTTTAAATACTCAAGACAGTGTGCAATCAAACTGGTGATCGTTTGGTCTAAAAGTATAACTCCAGGGAATGAACAGTAATGTTCATACAGCAATTTGGAGATCCTGTCAAGGTGCTGTGCTTGCCCAATGTTGTCTTGAGTCGACATTTCTTGATACGCAAGACCTAATTTGTACACTGCACATGTAAACACAAAGAATTCTTCGCGGCTTTTCAATGACTGCAAGTCCATGTGTGCTTGAATACTGTCTTTAAAATCTTCAATGGAGATATTCAAATGTGCTTGCCGTTCAACTTTGTCTGGAATCAGTTGCGAGTAGCGCAACATGAATTCAGCTGCCTGGCCCTTAACGGAAACCAAAAAGAGTGCTTCATTAAGAACTGTGTATTATTCTGATCACAATAGTCTTGGTTATCCACACCATGGGAAAAAGCAATTTTCGAGGTTTTTATCTCGCATTATACCTCTCACAGTGTTTTATATATACAAAAGTAAATGCGGTCACGCTCAAGTTTGTTTCCCGCGGGACTCGCGCTTGCTGTGCGTCGTTAACGGGGCATGCCGCCCTTCTGATTAGGGAGCTTTAGCAACGACGACGGCGACGGTAGCGAGGACGTCAAAAAAGCAATAGGTTTATTACGCAAAACAACAAGTTTGCACGTGCATCACGCTTTTTTGTACATTTCTTTACCGTCCTTGCACGACTACGACGTGAAAATGCCTGATGGCAAGTTTTATGCAGGACGTAAACAAGCGACGACGAATCTCTTTTTCTCTGTCTAAACTTGAGTGCGGTTCTCTGGAAAACAACTCCAGGGAAATTCGCCTACACTTGCCATTTTCAGCAAATTGGAATAAACGCGACAAAGTTTGAAAAAACGGGAATTCATTTTAAAACTGACGTTTTCGCTGCCGTTGCCGTCGTCGATGCTAAAGCTCCCTATTGGCTGCTTCACCGGCAGCCAATAGGGAGCTTGGTTCCAATTAATACAAGCTAAAGAGGTCTATTGGATTTGTATAAATCACTTACCTTGTGTCTAGCGTAAAACAACGGTGCATACTGGGATCTGAAGGCAGACTCGTACGAACAGTAGTACGACTGCAGTAGAGGATGCGACGCTGAAAGGCCATACATCTGAGCTAAAGGGAAGTACTCAGTCAAAGTCATTTGCTGAAGGCATTTGGCTAGAATAGACAGGCTTGCAGAGATCCCTTTGGTATCAGGTATAGGAAGTGTACTGGTTAAAAAGGAAACAAAAATAAAATGAATGAACACAGAGACCATAATGCATCTTGTTTCCCTCCCAAAATTTTACATAACCATTGTTTCCAATTTCTCCTAAGTACATATATTACAGTCATCCTAAGAGAAATCCAAGACAATGATTATGCAAAATGTTGGGGGGTAAACAAGGTGAATTATGGTCTCGGTGAAAATGGTGAATATCGTAAACTGCCGCTTTCAAGCCACAGGCTTATATACATCTTCGTAAGGGGGTTTTAGGGAGGTTTAGAAACGAAGTGGGGCTTTTATCCGAGGGGGCTTGAAACCAGAATAGAAAAAGGGTAGTGCTGATCAATGTACGTTTTGAATTTTGTCAAAACGTGATAATAAATCGACTTCATTTACATAGCTAGGGCCGGTGGGGGGCTTAAATTCGAGGGTCTTATAATCGGATGTACTTGTTTGGTTACAGGTAGATGGGCCGACAACAGGGGGTGGGGGGGGGGGGGGGCTTATGCAAGCGGTCATTTACGGTAGTTAAATGAAAGAGCAAGAGTGTTTTCTTTACCTGAATAAGATCAGCGAATCAATTAACAGCTTTGCTCCTTGTGCCCACTGTCCGAGATTGTACTGTATATCACCTTTGATCTGAATACAAACACCACTTACAAGCTGATGGTCATACTTATCCTTGTAAATCCACCCACCAACATGGCTCTTCTGAATAAGAAGATCATCAAGGGCTTGTTCCGCACCTAAAGTATAACGAATTGTTACTGATGCTGAAAGCCCCTTTTAGCCTGGGTCACACGTGCGACGCAAAATGCAAACACAAATGCAAACGCAAAAGCAAGAAGATACACGTGTGAACTACATCAACGCAAATGCAAACGCAAACGCAAACGCAAACGCAAGCACCAACGCAAGAAATGGAAAAAGTTTCTTTTTCTTGCGCTGGGTTTGCAGTTCACACGTGTGAACCGAGGCAACGCAAACGCAAATGCAAAAAAGGGATTAAAAAAAAATGTTCCATCGGTTCCATGCCACCACGGCGCAGTGAAGTTATTTCAAGAACGGACCTCTGGAGCATGGGTAATCAAAACCCAACAAGAGATTTGATAATACGACCCGCAGCAAAGTGTTTTTGAGGAACTTTCATGAGTCTGATGCACTGTTCCAAGTTTGACATAATTTCTAAAAGTGATTTTGAAGGAGAAATAATGATTGTAAAAACGAAGACTTTTACATCAGATATATTCAAACACATCGGAATGCATGCGTGTTTTTTTTTTTTTGCCTTAACCTGCCAGTAAGCTCTTCATTTGAGGGAGTCGCGGGAAGTCACGCGAGAGTAGCACACGAAAGGAGAAGCGATTGCGAGGGCCGCGTTCTCTCGTGGTTTGCTTCGTTCGCAGGTTATCTTTGTCTTTGAACTATTAAGAAACGGTCCCGATAAGAACGATAGCAACAACGGCAACGAACATGTTGGAATGCAAAAAAGGTGCTAACTTTTCCATTGTCTGTACTTACTTCTGATTGGCTTAAACAGCAAAAGTTAACAAAACTTCATAAAACAGTACATATATTCATCCTTACTTTCCAATCATCTTCCATATAATAAAATCTGGTCTCAGTTTGAATAACAAAGAAATCCTATGTGGGGAACATGTAAAATTGTGAACTTTTCTTGGCTATTGTTTTCAACTCTTGTGATTGGTCAAAATCTTTTAAAACAAAAAAACACCCTTTCAAGTGGAGTGTAAATGCATTTTATTGCGTAAACGGCCTTCATGTAGGTATATGCATTCTCTGTGTAAAAATGAGAACATTCCTATGTGGGGAAAGCACCGTTGCCGCATAACAAAAGAATTTGCTATCCACCTTACCCGGATCATTACTTAAATGAGTATCAGAAGGATGAATCAGATGCATAAATCAGATGATGGTCATTGTTTAGGTCTAATTCTGATGCCATGTGCATTTGATAATTACCTTGCAGATCTCCAGCGTTTTTCATAATTCTGACTTTTCTGATGAGCAGTTGAGGTGCAATTGGTGTGTCAGGACTGTTAGCCTTTAGATAATCAACAAGCTGTAGAGTTTTATGGGAGCTTCCTTGCCAATAAGTAAACCTGTCCATGACAAACACAAGGGCTGCAACAACGTTATACTTCTTCTGTTTCAGTGCATGAAACAAGCACTCCTTAAAAGTTAAAGGAAATGACAAAAATATATGAAAACAGTTTCATGCAGCACAACTGAGTTCATGCTCAAGTTCTGATGGGACACTAATGCTTGTAGTGCTGCTCTCTTATTGCGCTCATCTAAGGGAGAGTCAACTGTAATTTAATATGTGTTGTCGAGGTTAGTTAATAATAATTTAATAATAATAATAACAATTATGATAATGATAATAATAATAATAATAATAATTAACATATTTTATTAATAACAATGCTAACTATTAAAATCCTATAAACAATTAATTCACTTAAAAAAAACTATTCCATCAAGACACTATTTACAATTCCTTTTGTTTAAAAACAAACAGTTAGTTTTGATTAGAAAAAAATTCATTTTGTTAAAAAAAAGTATTCGAATAACAATAATAATATTATAATATTATAATATTATATTTAACAATAATTCCTCGAGCCCGAATGGGCTCTGAGTCAATAGCCCATGAGGCGGAAGGCCGCATGGACTATTGACTCAGAGGCCATGAGGGTGAGAGGAATAATAGGCTTTTAGTAAAATCCAACTTAATAATAACAACAATATAATTCTTTTATAGCACATTACCAACCTCCAAGATGTCCTGTTCAGTGAGATGAGGCACAACAGCATTCTTAGCAGTTATCAATTCTTTAATGTTGTACCTCTCTTCAGCTCCAACGTTTGAAATATACTGCCTATTCATACAAGAAAAACAACACATTCATTACAAGCAATATGCCAGTGGGTACTTTTAGCATTATGTTAACATTTTTGAGCAGGAAGCCCAGATTTAAACCCATCAACAATAGATGAGTTTGGGGAATGGGGCCTGATCAAGGCAGAGCCACGAAACAAGCGGAGCTGAACATGTAAGGTATCCATGACAACCCTGTGAGCGGCAACCACCAGGCACCATCACACTGAAAATCAGTGGAAACTAAAATATTTACCACATACTGCCATGGGCAGAGTGGGAGTAAAATCAGTGAGAATTGCCCAGTAGTGAGAAAGAAATGCAGAAACACTTGACATCTATAGCCAAGCTGTAAACACATGTCAGCCCCTTCATGCAAGCCCTGGCCACTCCACAAACCAACCCTTGGGGGAAAACTGTTCGACAGCATTGCTTCATGTTTAACTTTAGCCTAAATTACATTTAGCAACATTTTAACTCTGGTCAGACTATTAACCAGGTTCTAATGGTTATGCTGCTACAATTTAGATCTTATAATTTAGGCAGTGATACTAAACCATTGGCCTAATTTCCTTCATCTCTCTATCATAAAAAAAAATGTAAAACAGACTCAAAACACTGAAGAACCCACACTGCTCTTTAAGAACAGGAGGTGAAATAATTCAGCCCCCATTGATGTGGTGTATGTCCACCTTTGCTACCACTTTACACATATCATGGAATGGGGATGCTTACAGTAAACTCATAGTTGCACTGAATCATAGCAGTTAAGCTCGAGTGCAGAAGCCTTCTACTTCCTGCAGGTACAATAACAAGACAACAACTATCATTGTCCTCTCATCAGTGAAAGATCTCATATCACATATTTCTCAACAAAAATTTATTAGACACCAAGAAGCAAATAGTAAAAAGAATAAATCATTCACTTTCTAATTATTATAATACATGATGACTTACCACTTTTCAGGGACAAATGGCCAGGCATTTCCCTCAGCATCAGTTATGAGCTGACAAAGTTTTTCAGAAAGAAGTGAATGCCACGCATCAAAGGCACTAAAAGGAACTTGAACATCACTGTCAGCAGCAGGTGATAAACTCTGCTGAAGACAAGATGCCACTGAAACAGAATGGATGACTTCAACTGCATCATCTCTTAGATCAAAGGTCGATTTATTCACCAACCCAAGTCTTATGAGTTTCTCCACTTCTTCTGGGAATTTAACTGCAGGAAGAGGCTCCCGTAACTGGCATAGTTGATCAAATACTTGCTTCTCTCTAGTATCCAGGTGTGAAAATGTAAACTGGAGCAGGGTAGAGCAGCTGTCATTTTCTTTCTCAGTCTTCATATCTTCTGACCAGGAAGGGATAATGCATTCAAGACTTTCAGATGGAAGTTTATATTCATTCACAGTGTTAACTAAAACCTTTAGTGCAGTTGGATTACCATTCAACATAGAGAAAATTTTCCACTGCTGGTCTTCACTCAGTCTTGAGTAGAGAATCTTACTATTGAGATACTTCTTAAAAGAATCCATGCAAAGACCTTTTAATTCCACGGACAAAACTGCCTGCTCTGTCAGTGTTGATTGAAGGGAGGGGGTATCTTTCTTAGTACAAACCACAATGGCAGCAACATTCACTTTTAGTAACATCTGTGAAAGATGTGACCACACAATCCCACCATCTGAATATACATCATCAATTAAGACAAGCTTGAAATTTGAGGACAGAAAGTTTTGTGCTGTACTATACTTCTTGTTTAACTTTGTAGTTGACTGTGACAGTAATGAAGCAGTATCTTTGTCCTGTTTGTCCTTTGAAATCTCGGTCAGATAATTCCACAGGGACTCCACACTGCATCCTGGCCTTACTCTTACACCAAGAATTTCCGAGTTTTTGAGTCCATTTGCAAGAAATGCATTAGCAATCTTAAGCAAAAGTGTTGTTCTTCCACAGCCAGGCTCACCATAAATCAACACACAACATGGCTGACTTAATTTGGCTTTAATGTCAACATAATAAATGACAGATTCCACAGAACTTGATAGTTCCAAACCTGGATGATGGTCTATTCTATTGTTGCCTTGAAACACGACAGGTTTAAGTGGCGTGAAAAGTGCTGCCATATCGTACTGGATAGTTTAGCTTAAGGGGAAACAATACAATAAAATAATATTGGTTACAAATTATTTACAGTTGAATCCCGGTAACTCGAACCCTCTATAACTCGAACCTCCTGCTAACCCGAAGCAATTTATATAATTTTCCCTTCAGATCGTTTTCTATATTATTTTACCCTCAATAACTCGAACTCCCAATAACGAGAACTTTTTTCTATTTCCCTTGAAGGTTCGAGTTATCGGGAGTCAAATGTATTTGTGATCTGCTTTTTTTACTACATTCTACATGTTTTGTTACTAATGTCATTGTTCTATGACATAGCCTGCAGTGCAGGCATTTTCTTTGAGTGTGCAATTTGCTCGTGCTATGTTGAAACTTCCCGAAGAGTGGAGGAGATGGGGCGAGTCAAAGGGAGTGGGGAGGGGGTGGGGAGAGAGAAGAGAAAACGCCTGCCCAAAAACACTGTGAAAATGAGAAACACCCCCTGATTAGATGCGCATGACTGCTCTTCTGGAAATGAGTAGCTGACAACAACAAAACAACCAAACAGTCACTCCGGTCCAAAGACTCTCATAATTATCTTAAGAAAAACAAGCTGGAGTTTATCATTGTTTTTATCTTGACTGAGTCACAATGCAATTCTCCACAGCTGATGAAGTTTCAGTTTAAGCTGCAATTCATTCTTTTAAATTCATCTCTGTAAATCACTATCCATGAGAGTTTAACATCCTGCAAACAATTTAAAAAACTAACGAGTTGGGCACAGCGTGATACAACCACAACATTGCAGGAAAACATCACATTCTGGGACTAGAAAGAAAATCGCTTAGTTATTCAGATCCTGAGGCACTTTGGACAAAAATAAAGAACCTACAGCCTTATTTAGTGACAGAAAGAGCTTTACGCTTCAAAAGAGGTCAAAGAAAACGCCCTTGCAGCAGAGGGCAAATCATGAAGACCAGAAATTCAAAAACCACAGAAAATCATGCGTGTCATGACTTCTCAGTGTGAAACAAGCAGCTAAAATCACATTTGCTCAGTCAAAACATAGAACCCTCTAGAGCATAATCTACTCGCCAGAAAAAAAAAACGTATTGGAACAAGCAGCATTTTGGCATGAGGTAAAAGTAGTGTAGGTTTTAGTACTGCAAGCAAATCTTGTCCTGGTGACCAGTGTAGAAATTGCTTTGACTTTCTCATTGCATAATATATGCAACATTCCCAGCCGTTCCAATTCCAAAAGACTGATGGAAACCAGGCAAACGCGATAAACAATATAGCCTTACAGTTAATTGACAGGCATCAATCTACTTCCCTATGCCTCACCAATCAGGAGCTCCGTTTGCCAGCACACGGAGTTTCCCAAAAGAACAATGATATTGGGCAGGCGTATTTTTTTCTTCCCTCCCCCTTCCCCCTTTCCTTCTTTTGCCCTCGCACCTACCGTAAGGGTTACTATTTCTACTCTCCTCAATCTTCCACTGTCATAAAATCAAAGATGGCGGCTACAACAATATTACGAACACGAACAAGGTTTCGCCCACCAAAAATATGCCTGCACTTCAGGCTATCTATGACAGAAAAATATGCCTATTACAGTAACCCTATACCAGGTACCAAAAAATCATTTGAGCAGTTGCCATCATTTTGTTTGGTTTTATGCCTTTCCAAAAAGTGTATTACAAGAGTTCTAATGACACTCAATTTAGCAACCTAAATGGTACCAGTCAACAAATGTTACTCCCTAAAAGGTACTTAAGACACAGGAAAAAAATAACGGATTCTCATTTTTGACCAGGGAATTCCCAACCAAGTTCCCTGATTGGGACTTGTCCCACTCTTCCAAATTTGGGATTTTTGTGGGTATTCTTTAAATACCCTAAAATGTCCAATTTTTTTTCCTGTGAGACGAGCATAGCCTAACTTTTCCTGGAGAGTACCCACCAGGGCTAACCACAGGCTTATTGGCTCTTGATCGGAACAATGGATTCATATGTTTCATTGGGTACCAGGTTGGTACAATGGTTCATTAAACTCATACTACACCCCCCACCCTGTACTTACTCCCTCCCCCCAAAATGTCATTTCTGAAGGGGTTGCTGTGTTAGTACCTTGGACCTTTAAACAAGCATATATTTTATCCCCTTTTTTCTGGGGTGAAGGAACGTGTGAGGAGGCGAAGTCACTATAAGCCCTCAAGGGGAAGAATGCGCATATTATCAAAATGGAATACAATATACACTTAATGTCAGATCCCAAGGGAAACAGTTAGTTTTGTTTTCCCAAGAGTCCTGATGTTTCCCGAGACGAAGTCGAGGGAAACATCAGGACTCGAGGGAAAACAAAACTAACTGGTTTCCCGAGGGACCTGACATTAAGTGTTTTGTTATATTTCTAGACTTTCACTTCAATAGCAACAAAAGAATAACCGGAGCGAACCAAAACAGTCGACTCGGTACTTATAACAACACAAATTTAATTCTCAAAACCACTGAATGAATGATTTACAAACAAAAGTACTTTCCTCCTATTATCTGCATCTTTTTCCTCCACTAGCTGCTGTTTTTCTTCTGGGAACTTCTGGGATAACTTTAAAAATCGTTGCTTTTTAGCTTGAGGCTTCGTTTTTGTGTTGTTGTGTTCATTCACGAAAAAGAAAACTGGCTGGACCTGGCGGTGTTTTTCCCGCCTTCTGTCACACCACTTTCCACCATGCTTTGATCATGTGCTGCAATGTATCCCGAGCGGGATACATTGTTTAATGTATCACGATCGGGATACATTTGATTTTAGTCAAGGCCACGTGACCAAGAATCAACCAATGGCAGTCCCTGTTTAGTTGAGTGAAAGTCTAGGAATATAACAATGAGCATTTGAATAACAGCTGCATGATAATTTATAAACGACAATTTATGAACTTGAACGAGCGCTAAATTAGCAGTCAAAAAGTTCTGCCATACTCATAGTCATGGCAATATAAGCGTGAGCCTATCTGCAGCTGTGGAAGGTCTAACCAGGAAGTGGCGAAAGTGAAATGATAGAAAGGCATAATTTTAAAAAGGATGGAAAGGAGAAAAGCTATGGAAAGCAGGTACCTTAAGCCCCTGTTTTCCAAATTTTAGCTAACTTATCGAACCCTCATGAGATTAGAAACACTAGTAATAAATATAGTGTAAGTACATACCTCCGATCAAAACAAGAGAAATGTATCAACGGTGTATGAGCAGCCATCTTGGACGAACTCGATAGGGACCTGGGATTAGATGACGTTTGTTGACGCTTTACTTTTGAAGTCACAGTCAGCCCAAGCTCAGCATGAGTGTTTTATCAATTAAATCGGTAGGTACTTCTAAATCATATTAATTTCAATTATTATTCTTAAAAGAATAACAATTAGCGATAGCAATGAATGTCGTTTCATTCGTGTAGTTCACGGGGAGCTGCGTGCGAAAGTTTAGTTGCATG
>OZ037997.1:9473109-9593109 GCA_964035705.1 Porites rus | reverse complement strand
TGTCTTCTGTGCGTTAGGGACCATTTGATTTGACGTGAGCCATCTTCTGGCATTGTTTAGACTGTTTTGCAGATTGTGCTGAATATTATCGATGGAGTGATCGGTAGTCCATAATGTTCAAGTGTATCATTGGAATATATTTCAACTTCAGAAGCTGGTAAACACAGGGGCAAATCATTTATGTAACGTGAGAATAATACGGGACCTAAAATCGATCCTTGTGGGACGCCTCGTGTCAACGTGAGTGGGTCAGATAATACTCCAGAGATGTTGTAGGTCTTAGTTCGATCACATAAGTAAGACCTAAACCACCTCAAAGGTTGGTTTGCTGGTGTGGTATTTAGCGATCTTAGATAACAAGATGTCATGGTTTACCAGGTCAAAGGCTTTGCTAAGATCTAAAAACACCAACCCAACAAGCTTACTGTTATCCATAGCTTTTAGCCAGTTGTCTGTGAGGCTCAACAAGGCTGTTTCACAAGTTGCTGCACTGTGCGTGATATTTCAGCATCGGGCGGAGGGATTCGTAATAGATATTTGCCCCGCCAAAAAACGGATTGCGTTAGAGCAAAAATCGGTTTGAGCGGACAACTTTACCGGTGCCAAACGGGAAATTATTTCAAGCTCCGAGTACAAATCAAGGAAATGAAATTAATATGAAAATTATAAAACAAAATCATTCTTGCTCACACCTCTGACAACTGACTTTTATTTCTATTAATAAATGATAACGGCACTTTTCACTTTATCTAAAACCAGCAGTAAACTAGTCTTTGACTACAGTAGTAAAATACAATTGAAGCTTCCTTAAGTCGACGACTGTCAGTGAAAGCGCCATCAACTGGATAAATCACTATCCGGTGGACAATACAAGTGAAACCAATTGCGTTATTCAGTGGATAGAGATATCCACCTTTTGAAGAACTGGGCCCTAAAAAACAGTAACAGTATCTGCGACTTCGAGTTGACTGCTTATGGAAATGTTTTTGGCATGAATTAAGGTTTTGTCAAGGTGACCGCAAAAGAGCTATCCTCTCCAGAAATTTTTTCATAACTTTGACTATAATTATCTGGACCGCCAACACAGCCTTTTGACCCACAATAGAACTGGATCATACTGATATCCGGTCCAATTTTTGAATTATTAAAAAAACCTGCTCCTAAAGTAGACAGCCACATTCTCAGTGTACATTTGTTTTTAGAAAGAACAGTGCATTAACTTGTGTAATTGGATTAGTAGCTCCCCTATAAACAACAGTTCATTAGAGTGTTTGAAAAAGATTAGGTTTAAAGTCAGAATAGACTTCAACATACAGGCAAAGGACCCAATACCTCATATTTGTAATTTGCAGACTCCAAATCACGTAGAAGAAAGGTTTGAAGGGATAAGTAAAAAGTAAAAAGCATAATTATTCCCTACAAGGTCAGAGAAAAATTAATCAATTTAATGCCTAGGCGATAACATTAAAAATGACAATGAATGATATTCTTTATCACCGTAATGGTAAAATATATTGAACGGGAACAGGATGGAACAAACTACTGTAGTAACAGATGATCTTGCCAGTCTCAAGATAAATGGCTATACCGCGATTTCACTCTACTCATATCATACTGGTTTAGTACCTAACAAAGGGTAGACCCGTGCATGAAGATGTTTACGTGAATAATATACAACTATCCCCCGAAGGGGTGGTGAATAGTGGCGGAGATGTATACCGAGATGCGAAGAGTCGAGGTATATATCTAGCGCTGTTCATCAACCCTGAGCGGGATAGTTGTTTTAGTATTTACCAAATCAGTTGGATAAAAATGGAAAAAAGGAACTTTTTTGTAAATTAAAAACGTCACTTCGTAGGGAGCCTGTCTACAATTTAGAAACATTTCGGGGATTTTGTCTCGTGTGTTTTTGCGATTTTGTTGTAAATTCAGCAAGAAAATAATTTTCTACCTACCAGTAAACACTAACAAGCTGAAGTTCGTCGCTTTCTTGGTATTTGTTTCTACGACTGCTTCATTTCTCGCTTAAATTTCGTCTTCCAGAAATTTCTCGAAACAAGACGCCATCTTGGCTTCCGTCGCAAAAGAGTAAATAGCCAAGAATATTCCGAGTTACGGTAGCCAATCAAAACGCACGGAAATTGCTATTCAATGATTTGGTAAATACTAATAAACTTTATTGTTACGGTGCAATAAACTCAATCACGACTTCTGACACTTTGATATTTGAACAGATGCTCTCGCTTTTGATTGGCTGATGACCCAACAAAGTCAGACACCTTTGTTGTATCCTGCTTAGGTTTGTTGCACAGAAACTGAGACTAGAAACCAAATCATTTCATAAAGAAGACTAGTAAAACAGTTCACTCTTTCCTCTGACTTGCACTAGTGACACGTACCAATATTTGCACACAAAATTTAAGTCATCTAGAAATACAATTCTTCATTCTCTCACCTCAATCTCAAGTTTTTAAACAAAAAAAAAAATGGCACTTAACACTTCCTTTTAGTCACTTTGACTAAACCATTTACTGGAAGAACCCTCTAAAAATTCTGGATACCAGTACTTTCCTTTTTTCGGTGTGGTCACAACGAATGGGAGATGCTTAGTTGAAACTTCTGAGTCTGCGTTTTTATTAAAGGGTTTCAACTAATTCCCGTTTTTCAATATTGTTTTAAGATTAAGAATTGTTTTTGAGTTGGTAGGATCTTCACTTTAGCACTGGACGTTAACTGTAAAAACATGGGATGATGAAGTAATGATGATGCTGAGAAAAACAGTCATACATTGCAGTGTGAAATTCTTTGCGCTTTGCTTGGGCAGAGTTCAAAGATTCAGGTGAAAAAATGTTTTCTTTTTTTAATGGGAATGTGTCACTAGTAGATGCAAGGATTGATCAGGAAACTTAACACTATAATTAGGTCTAGACAAACAGTGACAGCATAATTAATAGTATTACAAATACATTCACTAGTATGGCGGAGGAGTATATTTATCAGCACTATCTTCTCCAGGGGCACTGTCAGCTTGCTGATCAGAGAATGGCTTGGCTTGGTAAGGATCCCCCTGGCCTTGTGAGGTGGGATATGGAGCATATGGTGATGAGTATGGATCCCCTGCCAAATTATCCCTCGAATATTCAAACTCTGTCAGAAGGCGACGGTACTTGAGGAATGCCATCACAGTCAGCCCACCCTAAAAGTTAGCATATTGGACAATGATGTATGAATGTTCAGCATGATGCATTCGAATTTAGAAAAAAATATTAAACAAAATTTTAATAGTGACATACTAGTAATAACATTGAATTATTACACTGTATCATATACCATATCTCTTCAAATAAACACCTACACTCTAATAAGCCCCAACTGCCAGGCCAAAACAAGCACCCCTCTTGAATAAGCACTCCTTCTCTCCCTAATACTTTCTTCACAGTAGCGATAAAGAAAATCCTCTTTCTACTGCTACTTCATTGATAAATTTTAATCTTCAATTTCAACATTTATACCACTACATCCTTGTATTCACTACATCTTTATGGGACTATAGTATGCTTGATTACCAAGAGGAGGACAAGTTATAGCAATCCCATATGGCCTTGATTAAACACCGTCCTTCTAATAAGTGCCACTCCTTTCAGCTGCAATTTTAAATTAGAGCCTGGGTGCTTACTCAAGGAAATACGGTATATGATATTTTCCCACTGTCACATTGCCCAAAATGCAACCTTTTTGTCCTAAAACAATTTGCATTAAGCATTGTTTCTAATTTCTCTTGAGATGGCTGTAAAACCCAGACGAAATTGGAAACAATGGTTATGCAAAAGTTTGGGAAGTATACAAGGTGTACGAGGGGCATTGTAACAAAAGATTTAAAATTATGGAAACACCACTACTAATACTCTAATACACCTCACGTGTTAAAATTAACATCATGTCTCAAGTAGATTTTATAAGTTACGCTATGTAATCATATTGCTGTTTGACCGATATGGGAATACCTTTGTTGAGTATACAATGGTTTACCCCAAATCCTGCTTTGCAAAAAGTACAAAATTAGTCATTTGTCTGAGATGCTTTATCGTGAAATTGTTGTTAACATTTAGTAAAGCAGCCCTGTGATTCAAAAGTGAGATTGCTAGCATTTTCTTGCACATATAATTAAACAGACACTGGAATACACTCTAAACAAACTTACCCATGTGATAATGGAGAAAAATGAAAAGGCAATAGCAGCTTGGCAGTTATTAACTTGCTCTGTTGAGAGTGCAGCTGTGTCCATTCTTCTCCACATATCAGCAAGATAACAGAAACCCACAAACCAGAGGAAACACCATAGTGCAGAAAACGCTAGATCAGCCAAGGTGATGTATTTCTTTGTCTCTGGATTCTCAATGGTGTCAAACTGCACATCAATGGCTAGGAATCCAATACATCCCAGGAAAGCGATCACACCAATGCCAATACCATAGTGACATGCTCCTATTTTCTTATTATATAGACAAATGCCATTTTGATCACCATAGCCATGGGCAGAAATACATCCAAACACAACTATTGCAAAAATCTAAAAGAAGAATCAAAATAAAATTTATCTCATATTCTTAACTGGATATTTTTGTGCATTATTAGAAAGATTAAGTATCACGTTTATGGCAAATGTTAAAATGTGAGATTCAGGTTGAGAAATTTTTAAAATGAGAAATGAGCAGATAAAAACAGCTTAAAACATACTGTTATGGATAGAATTATGGATTATGAATCTACTGACTTTTGTGGAGTTATAATGAACAGTAAACGATAAGTAAATGGAAAACTTGATCATGTGGTACAAATTCATGTTTGCCGTTTGCCATAAATGCGATGTTCAATCTCTCTATTGACTTCATCTATGTAAAAGTCAACCTCAATATATTATCCAGATCTCAATATCAACTTAACCTGCAACCAGGTGTCCTGTATTTGGGGGGAAGGAGGGGGGAGCGAAAAGTCATCGCAGTTGGAATTGATTGATGCATAAGAAAACCTTCTCATAAAATTGATGAGGCCTGGTGAAGTTGTCATCAAATAAATACGTCTAGATGACCCTTCTACAGTTATTCAACTTTTGAAGGGATAAGTCAACAAAAATCTGTCAACTCTGCTGCAAAAAGTAGCCTCGCCAAGTTTGAGAATGATTTAGTCACAAAATTTACCAGGCATTGTAAAATTTCGAGACTTTGAAAAGCTTTATTAGTCTGCACTTGCCTCATAAGTATTACTTTCAAATTTGGTAAGTTTGTTTACTAATTTTAACGTGAGCTTCCCTGCGCTGTTGATGGATATTTGCTAATTAGTCCTTGTCAAAACTTGGGAAAAAATTGGAAGGCTCTATTGTTGCACTGTTTATCCTGGTTCTGTTTAGCTGGATTATTGGGGTTCCAATGGAGAATGTTCAGGGAATATCTGTAAAGAATGACTGGATGTCTTTAAAGAGCAGTGTTGCTCCAACACTACAAAAATAAAATAATTTATTTACTATTATTTAGATCGCATTAATAACTATTATACTAGAAATTAAAAATTGCTTTAGTGAGGTAGAGACAGATACTGTAACCAGTTATACTGAGCTCACTGAATGTTCACTCTTGTTATGATCACAGAAGACGCTATGATCACAGAAGACAGAGGGAAGCTATAATTTAAATCAGTTAAGACCAACATGTTTGTCACAAGTTTGCCTATGCTACAACCTTGCTAAAGGCCAACGAAAAACTTAACTTTGCACAAATAATGTAAATCACGAGACGTTTTACTGATGCTAGCATTACAAATAAGCTAATTTTAGCCGTGTGCTTAGCTCAGCAATGAAAGGTTTCCATTTGACGAGCCCTCACATAACAATTTTTAACCTCAACGTTAACTAATAAAGCTACTTTTCCTGCCTTGAATTAAATTATGAGCTACTGAAACACTTACAATGGATATAAACCGGACAATTGTCTGTGGCTTTTTGACAAAACCTGCCACCGTGCTGCCATCCATTTTGAACTAAGAGAGAGTGAAGAGAACACGGAGTGGCTACAAAGCCATGAAACATTTACACCCTTGTAGGGGAGGGGAGTGGATGAATCTCGCCAAAAATAAAAAGGCTTTTCACACTGTGACCCTTTTTCTTATAAATTTGAAAGCCTTGGATTTTCTTCCGAGGAAATGTACTGTTTAAAAATGGAGCAAAAAGCCTGCATTAAAAACGGTTTGGACGACATAAACATCGTTCTGTACCTAGTGGGGATCCCTGAGGAGAAGATTTCCTTTCAGTTTCGCAGAAACAACAAAGGCTGTTGCAAGCATTTCGTTTTCCTTGACACGTGACGGAATTCATTTGTAGAAAACGTTTGATAGAACACAGGAAAGGTACGTACTCACCATGTTAAAAGAGTTTTCTGCAGATATGCATGTTTAATCAAGTTCTGTATTAACTTAAGCTTATAACGTAAACTACGCCATGCGAGCTTGTGCAGAAACTTACGCTCTGGCAAGGCCAGATTTTGACACGTTTTGGTTACTGGAATACTGCCCTAAAGGACCCTAGAGGCTGCTGAAAATCGCGTTTTTACGCTAAGTTGTCGCTGAGCGATTATGAATCATACCTGGCCACATGTACGCTTTGTACCACGGGGCATATTAAGAAAACGAAAGAAACACTTTCATTCGAAGTATTGAATATTCATGTACAAAAATGATGCATAATTTTAAATTAGCTTCAATTAAGCTTATTGAAGATTAATGTGTTCCTTTTTTTCTTTTCCTGTAGAATTTTGTGTATTATTAGTTAAAGTTATTTTAATTTTTTCCGAGTGGGCTACTAAAATAAGGTCTCTCTGGACAGACTCAGTATACACCACCAGAATTAATTCCACCAGTAGCACCTTGTTCACTGAACCCAGGGTGTTAAAATAAAAGTTACTTACTTATGCACAAAAAGAAAAAAACAAGGCACGTACACTTAACAACTGTAGCACGGCCCCACAAGACTGGTTGGGAAAACAAAGGACAAACAATGTTAACAATGAGAAAACAATGAGGGGTATAGAATGGTTCCTTGAAAAACACTAGTCTTGGAAAATTTTGGCCTGATCTCAACATCTTGGAGGCATTTGAAATGAGTATCAAAGTGTCGTTTTTGGGTGATTTTGCGTCGCGGGGTCTCCACTATTTTTAACTTTCGGTCTCGTTATATTTTGATACTGGGGTCTTGGGGTCTTGCAAATTCATGAATTTACCATTCTATAGCTATACTCATACAATGGAACCTGTCCCCAAAACAAAAGAGTGAGCTGCAACATAAATGTGTAGAGGTCCAATGAAATTAGAAGCTTTGAAGAGGTGTAAGGCTAATGAAAAAATCAATTATCCATCAATTTACAACCGTATTATCAAAATGGGGGGTCAGTTAAGGCTTGCTGGGCTAGAACCACACCCAGGCAGGATTGATCCCCAACTTGTCCCAGTTATCTCCTTGTCTCTTCTTTTGAATATCAAAAAAGGAAGCACATAGAGTGCAGGGCGAGTTGCCATTCTTGTCACTTGCCACCAGTTACAAATTAATCATTAGGAGGAGCCAGCATTTGTTCCGTAATTCAAATTTCCCAAAAAGCACCCCATCCCTTTCAAAATAGGACATAAATATTTCATTATTTAGAGTTGGTAAGATACTCAATAAATTATTATTATTCATTCAACACCTTTCGCCATGTCTGATTGGCTTCAATCCCCCAGCCAATTCTTCATAACCAACTGGCATTTACCATTATTTGGAAGATGTG
This sequence comes from Porites rus, assembly GCA_964035705.1. Classification (NCBI taxonomy): domain Eukaryota; kingdom Metazoa; phylum Cnidaria; class Anthozoa; order Scleractinia; family Poritidae; genus Porites; species Porites rus. The sequence continues at coordinate 9,585,298 of OZ037997.1, read as the reverse complement.
AGCAATATATCATAGTAGATTTAATGGTACATGTATATTTGCTTTCCAATGAATAATAAGAATATTGTTAAACTCAGCTTTCATATGATGTGAATAATTTTGCAGGGCTTGGAGGCTGTTATGCAGCTAGGCACAACTCCTCGATCTGCATAATTCTTCACATGTTAGTTTGCCCTTCATTATGTGGAGATTCCACTGTATTGTTAAATATAATGTCTGCTATGATTTCTATCCCCAGTGGCAGTGGAATAACATATAGATTTAGCTAAGGCCAAAAGCAAAGCTCTCGAAAGATGCTTTAGGAAATTTTTCCTCAATTCTCAATTAATTATACTTTGGCCATAAGCAGAGAGCAAACTGAATTCTACCTCTAAAATAATTGACCTGCGCCTGCAATCAATTAAAAATGAACAACTGGTCAGCGGATAATTGCGTCACTTCCATGAGTTGTATACCTGAGCCCATGATGCAGTCATGTGATGCTGGTCAGCAGGTACCTTTTTTGACAGCTGTCAATTAATCACAACATGGATGTCCAAAACCATGCAAGTTTTACACAGAAAGTATTACAGTGTGCCATTTCGCATCCACTAACATGAAGTGGTGGACTTGTGTACAGACGTACTCCATATGAACCATTTTCGCAGAACCAAAACTTCTTGGAAGCATAGATTATGATATTTTCTTACCCATGGTGCTCCGCTGCGCTCGCTTCGCATGCGCGAGAGCTCCGCTATAAGCCACCAACTCAACTCTTAACCTTATTTATATTAAATACTAACTTCACCCTAAATTTTTACCACTTTTTCCAACACAGATACCTCTTCACTGGCAGGTACCTGTCAGTGATCAAAATGGATGAAGTTGATCGCGATGCTGCCACAAAAGAGGAAGAGGACCTCAAAACAGTGGACAGGAAGTGTGCCACAGTAGATAATGAACATAAGACAAATGGTATGATATCAGACTAAAGCCTAGTCAAATGTCATGTCTCTGTCTTGGGGCTGGGACTTAGCATGTGCCACATATGAAATAAAACTCTTGTTAAGTCCGTCTGCAAAACAGCACTGAAATTCTTGTTCTGGGCCCCCACCTGTCTGCCAGGATTTGAGTACGTGCTATGATTGGCCTGTTAAAAAAGCTATTGTCCATTGTTAATTTGCCAATCAGAATGAAAGAAAATTCAAAATGCATTTCCAGTAACTGGTTGACACCGTTGTGGGCCAAGAATGAGGATCTTGGCGCTGCTTAGCAAATGTTACTAACAGGGGTCAAATAACGTCTGCGACGCAGGCTAGCTGGGACTAGGCAACACTAGAATTTGCTTGGGATATGTATAACTGCCATTGATATTGAATCCTATATTGAATTCTTTTGGAGTTGAGAAAATGCAGGCACAGATGTCCCAGCCTGCTTTATTACAATGTTTTACAGAAAGGAGCTGAGGCACAAACAAGAATCCAAGTTTAAAAGCTTTCTGGGTGTGCACAATGCAAGCCTTCCATTAGATCAATAATATACTGCAACTGAAGGGTGTCAAGAAGGAATGGGGAGATACTTGCTTTTCTTTTAGCTAAATGACCAACCCTCGATCACTCTTTCTACTTTTCCCAATGGTGTGTGGGGCAATTTAACCAATAATGATATTAAGTATAAAAGAAACAAATTAAAATCAACAAAAATAGAGGCAGGGCCACCTCACAATCTTATCTTGTAAACAAAGTGGAAGGTTGATCACTAAATGTTTTTATACTAGGCAACAACAACTTTCAAGTATTAACTGTTAAAAATGTTATTCAGTAACATCACAAAAGAAAGCAGGACTCCCTTGGTTCCCCCCCCCAGGGGCCCCACTCACATGTTTTAATGACGGGGGGGTCCGAAGGATTTTTTTAGGTCTGACATTTTGGCCAAAAGGGAGTTTTTTGGGTCTTTGAAAGACGCCGGCATTTTTTTGGGTCGCGAAAACAACACAGGGATTTTTTTGGGTATTGTATTTTTCGTCAGCTCAAATCAAAAATAACATAAGGGCAATTTATGGTTTTGTTTTTGACCAAAACCAAAGTTGAAGTTGAAGAAATTTTAGCTTTCTAGAAGATAAATAATAAAATTTGCTGATGCAAAAACACTGAGGGATTTTTTTGGGTATGCTAAAAAAAGTAGGGATTTTTTTGGGTAGACAAATTCTGAAGTTGGGATTTTTTGGGGTATAAAATATGAACCTCTGTCGGACCCCCCCGTCATTAAAATATGTGAGTGGGGCCCCTGGGGTTCCCCCTGTATGTAATTATGTTTTTTTTCTTTACTTTTCACACTAGGTGTAGCTGACAGAGATAAGGAAACTGTGTCAAGTCCCCCTAAAATAGAATTCTGTATAGTACAGTCAACAGAAAACCACAGTGCACTTCTTAAAGGAATTCCAAAAGAGCCCTTACGTAAACCTCTTGACCAAAAAATCTTGTTTGGTCGTGGTCATTCAGCAGGGGTATTCCTCAATGACGATACTGCTTCACGGGAACACATGACACTTTTCATGCAAACGAACCCAGCAACAGGTGAAAATATGTTTATTGTAAGTACAGTAAGTGAGAGCAAGCCGGTGTTTATTAATGGCACACCCTTTTATAAGAAGGCAGGCACCAGAGTTCTGCAAACAAATGATAAACTGAGAATAGGGCAGCTTGAGTTTATTGTCAATATCATGCCAGGGGATTCCATGGAGTTTTACCAAGTTGAATTTACAAAGGGAAGTGAAGGAAATCTTCAACAGCTCAGTTTACAACAAGTTAATTATCCTCAGATTCAAGGACAGGCAGGGATTAACACACAGCCGATCTTCCTGGCCAATCACCCAGGTGCTGGCATTTTGCCAAATAACTATGGTGTCCCTTTACCTGGTGCCCCTGTGAATCCAGTGTTTAACATGAACATCTCAGCTGGTGGTGGCGTTACACAGTTTAATCCCATGGGAGCAGCATTTCAAGGAAATCCTGCATCATTTGCTGTACCACCTGTGCTAGTGAATCCTGGAATAGGCCAGGGATCACTACAACAATTTCCATCTAATCTGAGATATCAGGGCATCACTCCTAGCTTTCAGCCTCAACAAGAGTCACAATACCCAGGGATGTATCACCCAATGACACCTCAGCAGCAGAGAGTGCTAGCACATGATAGAAGACAGATGTTTCACACAAAACTACCATCTGAACAAAATGAGCATCCCAAACAAATTGGGCCAGATGGTGACTTCCATGTGTCTATAGAGGAATCTGGGCTGCAAAAGACTTAAGACTAACAACTCTAAGGGGACATGTCGGGATATTTTAGAAATAAACCAGGCTCTCGAAATAACAGTGTTAAATGTATTTGGCCACTACAATCTGAAGTAAGGTACTGTTATTCTTGGCAATAATGTGTGCAACTTGTTATTATTGCATTTTTGTTGTTGTGCTGTTGTAAGGCACTTTCGACTGCTAGCCATATGTCAGGATTGCATCAGACAGGAGAGCATGTTACGTGCGAGCAAGCGAGCGAGTGAGGTAAACATGCAAAGGGAGAAGAACAAAAGAGAAGAGAGGACTGCAAATAATTGGCCATTGACATTCCAGTTTGGCCATTCTGTTTCATGGACACTCCTGTTTGGAGCAACTTGTGTTGCAACAATTCTGTCAGTGATAATAGCCCCTTTAGAAAATACAAGGAAACCAAAAAGAGGATTGAGTGGCCACCCTCAGAGACCCAGGAGAACTGAAAAATAATAGTTATAGGCTGATGATTTTTCAAATAATGCAAAACCCTTATCCAGTTTAATCTTGCTCAGTCCCATTCTTAGAGACCCAGCAGGGAAAATCAGTCTGGATGGCAAAGTAGAGACAATGCTGCATGAACACTTTTTATTGCCCTGAGTCAGGGACATTTTTAGAAATGTATCAGAACAAAATGGAAGAATAATGTTTTTTGGTTGATATTCTGAGGGTTATAAGAAAATATTAATTATCTCCAAGTCATAGCATTTTATTTTTACTATAGGCAGCTTTATTTAGGTGTATATATAAAACCTGCCAACAGAAGACAGACTACATAAAATATTTCAAAAAAAAGCTTGAAAATATATCATCTATAATTATTATTTCATTAATAATATATAATAATAAGTAAATTAATATTTTTTAATTAAATGTTACAGATAGGTTCCAAACATTTGCTGTTTTATTCTTTGTTAGGTTTTATTATGGAATTGTTGACAATTATCCTTTTTCTGAGTTTACAACTGTTTTTTAAAGTGAATTTTGGATAAGCCGAGTTGTGCTGCTAATTAGAAGCTATTTCGTATAACTTAGTATTAATAATAAATGTTATCCAACAATGGAGAATATAAACAGAGTGTAACAATACATTGACCTTTATTCACCTTTACCTGGCTGCTACCCAAGTCAACAGGGAGTTCGCCACTCAGAACACAATGAAATTTCTGAGGTTTCTCAAAAATACATAAATTCAGCTCAGGCTTTCTCTCTTCCTTTACACAGTCTAGCAACTCCACAAGTAAATTCTCAAAAAACTAATTTCTCAACAATATAACACAAGTTCTGTAACTTAAGTCACTGTAACATTCCGAAAATAAGCCCCCCAAAATCGTTACGCAAAAACCCTCCGTTAAATCGTCCCTCCGAATATAAGCCCCCCCCCCCCCGGGGGGGGGGGCTTGTACTTTGAATTTGCCCTCAAATATAAAGTAAAACAAAGCAAAAACGGTAAATTTCCTTCCCACTACAAGCTAGTCCAATTGATTTTGAAACGCAAATTTCCCTCCGTACATCAGCCCCCCCCGATTATCAGCCCCCTCCAAAACTAAGCTCCTCAAATAGGGCCTTTGAAAAATATAAGCCCAGGGGCTTATTTTCAGAATTTGATGGTATACCAAAAGGCTTTTATTACCTGATGCAAATTAATATTATAATCCCTCAATTCTCATTCTTTTTTAGTTCTTTCAAAAATAAAAAGATCTAAGTCGCTGCCTTCCTCTGTCAAATGACAAGGGTGGTGATTGGTTATTAGACACTACATCATTTGCATTCACGAGACGTAGAGTGATATTATACTTGCAAAGCAATAAGTCTTGCTTTTCTTGACATGAAAGGATGTAGGTCTTTCTTTGCATGTGTAGTTAGTGTTGCATGGTATTGACAGGCTATTCACCCTTTCTGTCCAAGATTTACAGTAAACTGCTCAAATCTCTCTACATCTTCCTTTGTTACTGTACTGGTGTTTCTTGATAACACATTCAGAAAATCATTCAGAGTTACTGGGCGAGGTTGAATCTACAAGCAAAAAGAAATTGATTGGTTGGAATCAACACAGAATTCAACTTTACAAACAAATCTTTAAAAAATCAACAGTTTTTTAAATATTTAAAACTGAAAAAAAAAACAACACAATACTACATTCTAATACTACATAGATATCCAGAGCCATCTCACAGTCTGGAAAAGATGGCAGTGGATGAATATTCAATGTTTTAATCAAATGGGAGAATTTTACATTGAGGCATATGAGGCCAACTCTTCATGAGACAAAGCAAACTCTGTATTGGATCGACCTAAATTACCGTGCTTTTCAAAAACTCACAAACTCTGAAGTTCTAAAGCCACCTTCTGAATTACATTTTTTGCTGGTGGTAATCATAATTACAAATACAAGCAACTAACCCCCAAATTTAAGTCTGAAAAAGGTCAGGGAAAAGTGAAATTTTAAGAGTACATATTTATTATTTTCCCTCTACGGTTGTTCTTTTCTAACATTTAACATTCTTTCGTACAATTTACAGACACCAATCATGTTGAATTGGTAGAGTATTGTTCCTGAATTTTATGTTAAGGAACTATCGATTCATGTACACCGCACGTGACCTGCTGGAAGCAAAAATAAAATGGGCAGAGAGGATGGCTGTAATAAATGGATGGAGAGGATTGTTGTGAGGGAAGGGTCGAGTCCATCATCAACAATGATTTGTTGAATTGTTATTTCAGTTGGTCACAGAAATTTTACATTTGTCAGGGAAAAGGGCAGCGAATTTGAAAAACCTCTGGCTGAGGAGGCCATGTCAGAGGTCCACTAAGATGATTGACGGTGGTGAAAAATGCACATCTCAGTTGGCTGTATAAAGTACCGGTAAGTTAAGATCATCAGTTGGGTCAGACATCGAACTTAGGAAGCGATTGAACCAATATACTGAATCGTACCAAAAAGCAATTTTGATAAATTTTCAGCCAAACAAGGCTAAACATTATTAGTTAAGTTCATTGCATGTGAGGATCAACGTTTGTCCCGTAGACAATCTTCAAACATTCTGTTGGTCTGAAGTAGACAAAAAGAGCATGTTGGACCATCCAAACTCATTCAGTCAAGTCAACTGAGCCAGACGCCAAACTTTTCATGGACGTAACTTAATAAAGTTGGCTCGTCTCGTGAAACGTTTGACTCCTGCCCTAGGCCTGAGGGAATCAAGGACTTATCTACAAAAAGTGGAGCTCCACAAGATCACGCAAGAGCAGAGCCGCATAGCTAAGAAAATTTGGTAATCCATCTATCCAAGAAAAATTGGTCATGACATCACCGTTATACCGAACGCTGACCGTACAGACTCTGGGGGAGCGGGAAAGGAGTCAGGAGTCAGCCCATCAGGGGAGGAGTATGTTATAGCAACCCACTCGCTTCAGCGGTAACTCACTTTTATATAGAGGAAAAAACAAACAGAGAAAAAATGAGTCTTTCTTTTCACTAAATTTTAATGTCTACATTAACTTGGATAACAGGGAAAGAGCAAGAGCGAGAAATAAATAACAATGGAGACCAATTTTGTTGGAAGAAAAAGATGAGAAAATGAGAAATGCTTGTGGCTACCAACGTGAAAATGAGTGGCAGTGAAAAAGCAGTGTGAACAGGAAGTACACAATACAAACATTTCCTCCTTAAAACCTGTAAATAGTAAGTAAAGAATGGCAAGGAAATGTACAAAAAAGTGTGCAGCACGTGAAAAGTTGTTTTTTTGCTAACAAGAAAAAAAGTGTGCTGCATGTGCAAAGTTGCGTTTTTTCTAATTAGATCTATTTTTTTTTACCGTTCTCTTGATTTTACCTTGTCTTTTTTTTCTTGATTTAATATTTTCTTTGAGGAAACTATAAATATTAAAGAGAGCTTTGCTTTTAGCCCTGGCTAAATCTACATATTATCATTTTAAATGACCTTGTTAAAATTGTTGAAACACAAAACAATATTAGCATTGGTAGTAATTTATAAGCTCCCCATACACTTTTTTGAATTCGTATTACATGTAGTATTGTAGTATGTGATTATGAGTTGAAAGATTTCCTTCCCTTATCTTGTAATATGCAGACCTTGTTTATAAACAGTGATAACCACCATCAGTCTCATTGTTTTCATCTTTTACTGTGTATATGGAAAAGGAAAAATGAAATTCCAGGTGTTTTCCAAGTAATTTTAAGGGCACCACATGAAAATTATTAGGACCAGAACTAGGAACATCATTTTACTTTTCATTTTACAGGAAAAAAAGCAACAGCACTTGTAATAGCCGATTAATGTTCAATTTCCTTATCAAAATAATTCAATAGCCACAGCATTTTATCAAAAAAAATCCAGGAGTAGGTAGAAAAAAGCGATTTTGTAAAAAAGTATTTTACAGGGCCCAGGAAGTATTAAGAATTGATTAATTTACCAGGAATTGCAGAGCTAGTTTATCAAAAGCGACATTAACCATCAACAGTCATTAATCCTCACCTTATCAGATGGCAGATCAATCAATAATGAGTGTATACAATTGTTTTCCCTTTCTGAACAAGGACTGTAAAATAAATCTGTAAAAACATAACAGAATAGAATGATAATAATGCAACAAAATGAGACTGGGACCCCAGTTGGTAGGGAGGGGACATGGGAATTCATGGGACTTGGTTATTAAATTTGGCTAAGAACATAACCCTAGCCACACAAATGTGTGAACCATGCATGCTTGCCTTGTAGTACAGGCACGAGGCACCCCCTAGGCATGAGGTCATGTGCTAAGGCCCCTCACCCAGTGGATTATCCAGTTGGCCCTGTTTCTATCTTAGCACTGCTGGCTTTTCCTGGCCAAGCTTTACCCACCAAGGCTTTGTATATTAGTTTTTTCTTAGTAGAAGAGGCAATCTTACTTTTGTCTAGTTTCCAATGAGCATTATGTTCTAATTCACGCACAGGTTCAAACATGGCATCTGATGTGCAGTTAGACAAATCACTTCCAGAGAACCCTTCCACTCTGTCACCCAACAAACACCAGTCCTCTATAGACAGTGATACAGGAGTTGCTCCCAAGTGCATCTTAATTAATGCAATCCTTGCCTCTCTATAAATAATAAAAAAATTAAAGAAATGAAAGTGTATGAGCACTCTTTGATTCATGTCGCAAGTGACAAATAAATAAAAACAATCTTTTTCTTTGAGCAGTGCCCGTCCACACCCATGCAAAGAGAAGGAAGTAGGCACTCTGGAAAATATTTTACTGCCCTGTATACCACAGGTTTGGTCCAAAAAAAAGGATGGTTTACCCATTTTCTAGATCCACCATAAACATACAATCAAGATTCCCAGTATTGACACCAAATCTCAACAGAGACGTCCGTCTTGAACTTTTTTAATCCTGTAGCAGGACACTTATTTTTGACACACCGCAGGAGAGGTGTTGTGGTGGTTCTGAAAGCTCAGAAGAAAGAATTTTTCTTGGACTCCGAAAAGGAAAGTTTTCAACCAATGACAATGTATTATAAAAAATTGTTTGATAAAAACTTACTGAAACAGATGAAGAATTGCATGAAAAGTTTCCCTGACTTATTGTTAATCTTTATTTTCCCTTACTAACTCATTAATTACATGTAAAATTTATTTCATATTATATAAGATTACTTCTAAATATAATAAATGTTAATTACTCACTTATCTGGCAGAGGAATATATATTCTTTTTTGAAATCTTCTTAGAAAGGCTGTATCTAGTTCCCAAGGACAGTTTGTAGCACACAGCAGGATAAAATGCTGAGGTGAAGCACTATGATCAGTACCCTCCATCTACAACAAAACAAGTTCAATCTGTTAACAGCAGAAAATGTGAATAATAAAATTATTTATACTAACAAAAGATAACGTTTCTCAAATAAAATAATGAATTTAGGATTTTTTTTAGAGTTGCTACTGAAAGAGAATTATAAACAAAATTTACTTAAACTAGAATCATTGTAACCTGTTTAAGTAGTTCAGTCTTTATTCTTCTTGTGTACTCCTCTTCACGCATACTTCTCTTTCTACAGATGCTGTCAATCTCATCTATAAAAACAACCTAGTAGACAAAATAAGTAAAATTAAATAGATCTCATTAATTTCGTGACAGCTACCTGCCTCTAGACAATGGAAATAGATAGTTGTACTATCTCAACTATACAATCAAACTTTCAATACTAATAACGAATTTAATACTCTAGTCTCTATGGCAGATAACCAAATTTAATTCATGGAAAATGGAAGCATTCACTGGAAAGACTTGAATGTAAGTTTAACAATTGGGGTTAATTTAAATAATTTATGAAGAAATACCATGGAGTGGAAATAAGTTTTAAGTGTTATACCAAATTATCCACCGAGGAAAATCATTGAAAAAAATCAAGTCTACAAAATATTGCCATAGCCTGGGCAATAAGAATTGTAAGAATCTCATTGGTACTGTATATTCTGAGATTAGATTTAACCCATTCGCTCCTGGAGATTTTGCCGAAAAACGCGTTTTGAAGCTAGTCGAGTGGTTTTCTGGTCACTGTCGTGCTATAAAGAGCTAAAACTTACCACAAACCGGTTTACAGGTCGTACACTTCACAGCCTTCTGATCCAGATGCAAAATATCAGCTTGCGAAGTTCGAGCGTGCGCCGAAAACCAAAATTTCGAGATAGTTTTTGGGTTAAAAGTGACACAGCAGTCTTGACTTTTACTTTTCGCTTTCTCTCCTCCCTTCTTTTTTCGCTCTTCTTGCCTCATTTTTTTTTTCTCTTGCTGGGCATTTAGTAGGCTTCAATTTGGTGTGAAGAGTTTTTAGGAAAGCTTTTAGGATCTTAGGATTAGGTGAAAGGAAAGGTAGGTGGGTAATGAAACAAGATTTTCATGGAGATTTTCAGGTCAATGTCACGTGGTTTTTTGCTTGTTTCTCCGGTGTCCTTGACTGAATTGTGCTCATTCTGGTATGGTTTGAAAGATCTCTTCACTCTGCACAAGTCAGCGAAGAAAGTTGTCCTTGACCGTTAAAACTGATGACGTCACAAAGGGTAGAAAGGACCTGGATCCGCACGGGTGGTTACGGGCAGTTCAGGGGCGAATGGGTTAAGGTAATGCAAGGTAAAATCTTTTTCTTATGGGGGCAACACTAAAATTAAATGAGGTTAAATAAATATTTATTTAACTGAGTTAACAACAAGGAGCGCGAGCGTGGTCAGCGGTCGGTCGTTTGGGCTCAAGCGCGGTCAGCCTTGCTTGCATCACCTCCATGTGCTCAGTACAGTGTTTTGGTGGCGGCCATTCTCTTCGTTTAGCCTTTGGATCATTCTTTTACCCCCGTCCCTCCCCCCCTTAATTCTTCCACTGTTAATCAGTGTGACAGGTGCCTGGTTCCATTGGCGTGGGGGCTCATGGCTGGAGGGCGCGGGTTTGCCAGCCATGGGGGCGTAACTCTGTCTAGGGGCTGGCCATGCCATAGGTGGAAGCCCCTGGACATCCCGGGCACCCACCTCCACTCAGCGACGCAGTTGTTAATAGCAGAGCTAAACAGACTTTTGGATTCATGGAAAAAAATAGTCTAGAGTGTATACTTACCGATTGACCTAGCTGACTTGTTGCATTGTGAAAGAGCTCTTTGATAAGTCTTGAAAGAAAACATTAACGGATTAAAACAGTTGAGTGGAGTTGTAATTACTAAGCAATTAATGAATGAGGCTGAGTAGGATATGAAGAATTATGCAGATCTCAGAGGGTGTTAGGAAGGCCTCGGTGCATAACACCTCTGAGATCTGCGTAATCCTTTACATCCTACGAAAGCCCAATTCATTAATTGCTTTATTATTAATTCAAAATAATTCCTAGTTTAAAAACAAGCTAAAACATGCTATACCTTTGTCAATGTTAAGTTCACCTTGATAGTGCATATTTAGAAGATAAAGGGCTGTTCAGGTCTGCAAATATATTCCAAATAGCAGATGTTGTCCATTGAGTTGTCTTCTTGCTATGTTTTTAAACAATAGTTCGTTGTGAAACTAGGAAAATGTTCCACCAACTGTTTGGCCATTTTTCTTTTCACAACCAAAACAACTCAATCTCTTCTCTAGGTCTTCTCGGTTAAGGGTGCATTAAGCAGCAACTGTGCTGCACTCTTGACGTCATTGGTTGATTAATTGCAAAATTCTTCCAAATTTGGTCAACAGTAGCTGGTTATGGTGAATTAAGAGTGTGCTTTTAGCCAATAAGAAACGGAGATATATTTTAAATTAATAATACAGTAAAAACCTGTGTGTAAGAACCTACATTTTTCCAAGTTTGGCAAAACAGCTTCTTATATTAAATATAAGAAGTAACTAATTTGGGGGTAGTTATTGGCAATTTAGGCTAAAGTAGGTTCTTAATTAGGTTCTTAAGTTTTCAGTAGAAACCATTCCTGTACAAGCAGAAAAAATAGGTTTGGTATTTATTTATAACTGTCTTGTCATGAGCCTTGTGCAAGAATATACACTATAAACTAAGCATCTTTACACTTCTTAGTTAAAAATGCTTATTAAAATATCCCAAGACTCAATATAAGAACCTAATAAATTTTGCTTGGCTAAACAGGTTCTTATATTTTGGGGTATAAAAATGGGAAATTTCTGCCAGCAGGTTCTTAAACCGCTAGGTTCTTACAAGCGGGTTTTTACTGTAATGCATTTTAAAGGATTTTTAGCTTGTCTGATTTCTCTGTTCCACTTTATCATAAAAGTTTTGTTCTTTATAATAGTGAAAGGAAAACTCAGTAAGCTCTGCAAAACATAGTTTGGACAGTTACAACAATGTGACACCAAATGATAATATATAATCTATTGTCTTCAACTGCCATAGTTTTGTATTTTAAATAAAATTTTTAAAAATACAAGTCGTTTTTGTTTGTGTGTTTTTAATTACTCTTTTACTGGGAATTCCATTCTGAAGGGCATTATTTTTTACTTATGTGCCCATCCTCGTTTGTACAAACAACAGTAACTAAAAAAGATAAATAATTAATAACAATAAATCTTTTGTGGGGTTTGACATAAGTTACTCAGTCAGGGCGCTTTTTAATAGAAAAGGAGAAAGCTTCTGTCTGAACAAATTTTGTTCACTCTTTGTGCCCTGGCTAGTGTCCATCATACTTACTTTTCACTTTCTCCAACCCAGCTGGACACAAGATCAGAACTGGACACACTGTAAAAAGTTGAGTTGATCTCTGATGCTACTGCTTGGGCTAGCCTTGTTTTACCTTTACCAAAGTAATAAGTTATAATGATCAGCAAAATCAGTCACAAAAAAAAAAAATAGAATTTAATGTTCTTGTCAGTTACGGGCACTCCATTTACATGATAGCAAACATGAAGAACATGAAGAAAGCTTTATAGTGGTTAGCTAGATTAATTTTTTATTTCAATCAAATCCTTTTTATGCAGTCACCCTTAGGAAGTAGTTGAGTGCTCATTTGATACAAGTTGATAGATGTGCTAACATTGAGCAACAAAAAAAAATCAAACTATAGAACACACATGTTGCTTGAATCTACAGGTAAAATACATGATTCCATTGTTAGTAGAAACAGAAATGCAAAATAAGGTAAAAAAAAGGGTTTGTATGAACAAAATGACACTGATGCATTACTCAAGAAAGTCCTAGAGATGCCTATCCCGGGGACAAGGGAAATGTCCTCAAGGGAAACAAGTTACTAAATTGATCTTGAGGTTTGCTTGCATATTTATCGTTTTCCTTAGGGTTGGCTACAATGTATCAATTGAAGCTGGTCATATAAAAAGGGCCTGAAAAGAAGCTGAGCTGTCATCAGGTCAGGACCATGCAGGGAAATTTAAACATAGCTTTGTTAGAATGAGCCGTTTGACAAAAGTGGACATGTATGTTTCACCTTTTTGTGAAAACATTGCTGTTATAGAGCTGTGGGTGACCCCTGTTTCATAGAGGTGAAATACAAAAAATTTAACCAATTAGGAAGTATAGACTGAGGGTGATCATGTTGGTTAAAAAGAGGTGATTGTACCCTGGCTCCAGAGGTCCATTCTTGAATTACCTTGGATAAAATAAACCATGCTTACACTTTGATAAAGCCCCAGAGACAGACCTCTGGTCACACAAGCAAGCAATCGCATTTCCAGGATTTGAGAATCAGTTCAGAGTCTGAACTGGGTTGCTGATTGGTTACACATGTAACAACAAACTTGATTGGCTCCATAGAAGAACTTCACCGCATGAGATTGAAAACTGGTTTTGATGTTAATAGCAAACAATTTGGAGAGACCATCTTAAGTTCTTTTAGAAGTGCGGCTGAGCAATCTCTGGCTAAACTTTGAAATATGCAAACATCTGACAAATGAATCAAAGTTGGACAAGGAAGAAGCTTTGTTTGAATTTATCCAACAAAAGGACTTACTTTGAATTAATGTGATGATTTCCTTCTGTGCTTTGTCGTGCTGGGACTATTTCTGCACTGTTGTTTGCACAAAGCTGAATTCTCATGAATAGTACCCTGGGTGCCGGTTTTTTTTTTCTTTCTTTCCTAATTTTTTTATAGTTTGTGGTGTGGTTTATTTGCTACAAAATCAGCAACTAATAATATATTGCTTGGCATAGCCATTCTGTCTGGCAATTTTAAGTTGACCTGGTACAGTGCTACCAGAGTTGCGGACAGGAAATTCTTAATAATGTTATCCTGTTGACTTCTAAAAACAGCTAGTTACAGAATCTGTCCTTTTTATATGCTTGAAACTTGAAGTGTACTTTTTGGAAAGGAATTTATGACAATTCTGTTTTCAGCTGTTAGAGTCAACGAAAACAAACGTGCACATCAGCTCTAAACCCGGTTTGACCAGTGAGATATATGGTCCTAAAATTGCCTGGAAATGAGACTCATAGTTCCTGTGACCAGAGGTTTTTTTTTTCTCTTTAATAATGCTTAATGTGCCTCGCTGTTGCAGCGTTGTCGCAAACTATCAGGAATAAGATAACAAAAAAATAACCTCTGGAACCTGCTGAAGGGTAAGGTGACTGCTCAATAGAGGTCAAATATTTCACAGTAAATATGGAAAACAAACTGCGGGAATTTGATTGGTGAGCACTTCATAGAGGGTGACTGTTCAACAGGGAGGGTCTCTTAATAGAGGTTTGACTGAAAATGATCACCTGTCCCTGGAGGTCCATACAGTAGTATTCTGCGCCAAGGTTGTCGACCGCCTGAACAAAGAAGATACATGTAGAACAATAATGATATCAATACATTATTCATAATTAATAATAATTTATTATTATTTGTTGAAATAAGTCATCAAAACTTTTTGGTAAATACAAATCTCCCTACATTTACAAAGTATGCATGGGATAACGCTTATCAAACAACCTGCTGTCAGTGTGTATATGGAAACGGAATGAAATTCCAGGTGTTTTCTGAGTAATTTCAAGGGCACAAAGGTCATTGACCGCCTGAACAAAGAAGATACATGTAGAACAATAATGATATCAATCAATTATTCATTGTAGTTGAAATAAGTGATCAAAATTTTTTTGGTAAATACAAATCCCCTGACCTCTTGCAATATAAGCATGAGATAACCCTTACCAAACAACATGCTGTTGTATTTACCATGAAAAGCTCTTTACACTTAAGAAGCGGTTTGTTACTCAAAAGAAGGGGAGAATGACCTTCCTATGGGGTTATGGGGTGCTTATTAACTTCAGCTACGGTGTTGTTAAAGTTTTTTTTTTAACAAGAAATTAATGAGTGGTTAAGGCCATCAAATACACCTGTAAGTTAGTGTTGACAACATAAATATTTTTTTCAACAAGGAAATAAAAGAAATGCACTGATTTTACATCAGAATAATTTAAAATTATAACAACCTATCTACTGTGGTGATGGCTCCTTTGCAGCTAGTTGCTTATGTGGTGCAAAACCACCATGCTGGAGAGCAAGGAACACACTGGGAAAAGATAAACACAACAATTAACCATTTTAAATGATGAAAGCTCTTTGTTTTTCTTGTCCCAGTGCATCTCTTGCTCTCCAGCATGGGGTGAATGACTAACGGCCCTGTATTAAGCGGTCACCCTCTACTGAGTGGCCAGTTTTCAAAGTCCTGATTTTTCACTCATACAAACACTGTATTTGTTTCTGTATCAGGTGGCCACCTCTATAAGCCGCCGTGGCCACCCTGTAGCAGTCCCACGTTTGTCTTTCTTTGTTATTTTTACCCGTATTAAGGGGCCTGCCCTTGAACGGAAACTAAGCCATATGTCATTTCATCTGGTATTTTATTGTGTTTAAAATGCAATCCATTATCACTATAAAGAAATAACATGAGAAGCTGATACTCAGCTGTTTAGTATCGTCGTCCCTTTTCATATGTCATCAGATTTATTGCACAGTGCTTTTACACAATGTTACATATATTATACCGTTAAGTTACAAGTTGAAGTATTGATCATTTGAAAGAGTGTTGATTGTCCTATTGTTTCCTTGCATGAAGTGTTTTTGTAAGACACGCCATTAAAATTGACATTAGGCCTAGTAAATACTTTCAGTGATCCTGTATTAAGATGCCACCTGTATTAAGCGGCCAGTTCCTCAAGTCTTGAGGGTGGCCATTATATACAGGTTTGACTATAGCTGCAAAGGGCCTATTACGATAAAGAACATAGCGAAATAATCTCACCTGTGAACAGATGTGGAAACTGTAGTGGCATAATGATAGCTTCCTTTAATGCCTGCTTTGCATTAGTAAGGCCCACAACATCACAGAATTTCACAGTACCTTTTTGTACAATGGTGTCTTCAATAGCTACCCTACGCCTGCATTTGAAAATGATTAATCATTGGCAGAAAGACATCATTACATACTGGTAAGAACATCAAAGTATGCTTTAAAGATTCTTTTTTACGAAATATTTTTTGCTCTTTATCTAAGTTTTCCTTTGTCCTTCTTAAAATAATGAATGATGCCAGCATCTGTTCAACCAATAGACTGAGGCTAGCTGTGCAAAAACAAAGCTTTTTAAATCTCCTGAGACAAAATGGCCACCATGTGACAAAGGTCTATTCACTCCTAGAGTTAACTAAAAACAGATGAGTGCTAGTTACAATCCAGGGCTGTGCTCAGCAGAGCCTGGTGGCCCATGGTGCCGAACTTTTGCCCTTGGGCAACTAGAAAATCTCAATTTTTTCATACAAATCATATGCTGGGTGCCACCAAGATTTTACAGGTTTAGAGCACTGGGCTCCCTTCAATTTTCCCTAGAGCACAGCCTTCCAACAGATCACAGTTCAGTACTACAGAGTATTTATTTTTCTGGGTTTTGGACACTTGAACATAATAATGATAACACCTGCTTTCCGGGTTCTCTCCTCTTTCTGTCCTCTGGATTGAGACAGGTCACAGTGAAGAGACCCAGGCTGGGAATTATATGGTTGACTATGACAACTCACCTTTTACAGTCATCATCATCCTTTACAGCTCCTTTTTCTAACAATTCAGGAGATGAACGAGAGTGTGAGTGACCAATATGAACTAAACATGTTAAAGTAATAACAAAGTAGAAAAAAATAAATATAAGTCCAGTTCTTGTGAACAAAAAGAGCAATAAATAAAAACTATAAGGTTTTCTGCCATTTCAAGCTAATTGAGCCTTTTATCAGTCAAAAATTTTAAATACTGACAACCATTTATAAAGAGCAAGACCTGAAGCTGGCGCACATTAATTGTAAACGGGTTATTGCAATGATCCAAGAAACTAGACATCACCATAGAGCATGCCTGTCTCATTGATCTTAACTCCATCAAGTTGGCTTTTCTTGTTACAAAGAATCTTGAGATAACCTTGCAGTGACAAGGACAATTCGTTCAAAGCCCCCTAGCAAAAAAAAGCTCAAAATTAGGTGGTAAAAAGCAGTCATGTGAACTTTCCACAAAATTTCTATTAAAAAATCAATGGTCAACTGATGTGGATTAGGGCTATCACAAAGATATTAAATTGCTGAGTATAATTAAATATTATGCAATAAGTAAGTGGGAAATTAAACAGCTAGGAAGCTCTCGTGATTTCCTTTTGTTTCCTATAAAGCATAATAAATAAGCAGGGGAGATCCCTGGCCCCCAGCCATAAGTCATAGCCCTGCTTGAAATTGTCATGTTTATTAGGGTTTTTTGTATTAAATTATTGGCATGAATGTCCAGTATGCACAAAGCAAGCCAACAATAATCAAAATAGCTCTTTGCCCCAAGATGGACATTGCTTTCTTAACTTCACATTCAGAATGGAAAAATGCGAACAAAACACTTTCAACATTCTAATATCAACCTACAAATTCTCACACTTTTATAGGGATATCTAAAATCCACCTTTTAGAATCATTCTTTACTATTATTAATAAATTATTGGTAATGGACAGTTTAAACAACAGAAGGTTTAAATGAGGTTAAATATACACGTATTTCTAGTTTAACTTAGTTAATGACAAGGAGCTAGCTGCTTAGTAGTTGGCTTGGCATTAGCGTGGCGCTGGTGCATTTTATTGGCATGCTTTGGCGAGCTGGCAGTTATCCTATGCTCTGACGCTATTGCAAGGGTTTGCGTTAGCAGACTAAGCCTGTTGTGAGGCAATTTCCAGTGCCCCCCTGGGTCAGTGGGTTACTGTTGCAATTTATGCTTCCGCATTTACATGTGCTTGTAGTTTTACAGTGCATAGTGTTAAGGGCATCTTGCTCAGCTTAACTGTTTTTCCCCTCCCTCCCCTTGCTTATTATTATTAGTAGTAGTAGTAGTATTGTCCTTATTTCTCCACTGAACTCTTGGTTCAGTGTGACAGGTGCTTGGGCAGGGGCTGGGTGTGGTGGGCGGGGCTCAAAGCTGGGTTGCAGGCAGGATTATAGGGTGTTCTTGCTACCTGAGTTAGTAGTCGGCAGCTCCAGCCCCCAGGCTCCTAGGCACCCAACCTCCCATGTGTGACTCTGGCATTAAACCAAAGTTGTGCCAAAGTTTTTCCATTCAAATGGTCATGTTACAGCACAGGACAGTTTTCTCTTTTCATTTTAACCCAAAAAGATCTTGCAGTGATTTTGTTACCTCTGCATCCTGCATCACTGATGCATAAAAATCCCAAAACAGGCAAAGTTATTCATGGCATTCATCCTGTATGATGCAAAGATTGATTGATCGATCTCAACATGTGTCTTCGTAGAAATATCCGGCCAGTTCATGTAATTTCTGTGGCAGTTATTATGGCTGTTGTGATGTGTCTTTCTTTTAGCCTTTGTTGTGTTTTAATAGAAGGACTATACTTATTATTCCAGCACACTGTAATACAGAGTTTTGCAGTCTGTCTGGTTACATAAAGGCCCAACCATTTTCAATTTCGGGCTTGTTTTTTTTTTTTTTTTAACTGGGACTCACTGATTCTGGACTGGGATTTTGATGATTTTTCACAAGATGAGTCCCAGGACTCACCATTCTATTTGCAACAAAATTACTGATCTTGCCCATGTTGGTGTTTTTTGCACTTAATTGATAAATAAATGTATCCCTGATTATCCAGAGGCCAGCTGGTAAGCTAGCCTCATTCAGCATTGTACTCACCAACTTAAGTGCATCTTCTTCTATTGGAAGAAGCATCTGAATACACTCATAAGTGTTCTTACAGTTTCCAATTAGGATGTTGAGGTCAACATTATCTGCTTTCTTACTTTCTGACACAGCTTCTTCAAGCCTATAATTATGAATAGATAAACTACAATATTTACCACAACTTTCCTGGATCAAGATAAATATACTGTTAAGTTTGCAAATTATCAAAGCAATTTTTTCTCTCCTAAACTAAACTTACATGTATAATAACAACATACAGGTCTATATATTACATTGCAAATCTCTGTGCTAAAATAATGATTTCAACAACAATATCTTTATTTTATGTGAATGCTGTAAGTTAATTTTTTAAAAAAAAAAATTAAATTAATAAATGTAACTGTACCTACCAGCTAACAGCATCTTTAGTTGAAAAAAGGTTTATGCAAAGCAATAGAGATGACAGATGTTAGCACTTTCATCATTGTACAGTCAAAAAAGTTTATAACATTACATAATCATTATTGTAAAATTGAGTTTAGACAAATCTTTTATAAGGCAAAGTTGACCAATTGGATTACAGGAAAATCACAATACATTTCAAGAAAGTTGGTTCTGGGCCAATCAGCAGTTCATAATAAAACAATAAGTTACTTGAAGCACAAAATTAAGTATTGATAGCAAACCTTTTTCAAGACAGCAAAATGTTTCACCAGACAATGTTTTTCTATTTGAAACTTTACACATATCATCCAGGAGACATATTTGTTTGACACAAACTGTTATTTTGTGGTGATCTACCAGCAATTTCTTTGCTACATTGCTGTGCTTTGCAATAACATCACTACCTCAAGTCAAAAGTTTAACTAACATTTACATTTTTTGCCCCTGTCATTCACTCTAATGGTTCTCTCAGGAAATACAGGCTTTCTTCAGCAGGTTCAAAAAGTCATGTCTGTAGGTTGTAATAATATGGTTGCTTTCGATCCATGTTGTTTATTTCGATTATGATTGACAACTAACTTTCTCCGAATGTATTGTTATTTTCCTGTAATCCAACAAGTTGACCAATTATTTGTCAACTTTGTCTAGGTGGCCCTGGATATAGTAGTTGTACTGTAATAAGGTATGTCATGTTTGTAACCCTTGTTTGTTTGGTCTGAAAAAGGGTATGGAAAATGCATGGGTATTGAAAATGATTTTTGTTGTCCTGAAATGGGGTCGGGATTTGGACAGCTGGGCAGCACACCCCCACCAAGAATTCCCAGGAGCGCCCCCAGGTAGTCTGTTATACAGCTGTTTTTAGTGTTTTCATGCAATGCTCCCTCCCACAAACGGCTGCTGAGAATCAAACCACATTCCTTTTCCACGGTTAGCCAATTAGAAATCAGCTCCCAATTTCCGGAAGATGTTCGTGCCACGTTTGTGGTACAATGACTCCTCCAATCACAGCTTTGCTTTTATCAGTGCTCCATGTGTGAATGACAGAACAATCAAAATTGTTGCACACAAAAGTAACAAGCAATCAACTAGAGTAGTGTTGTTGTAGTCAAGTCCTATTCAAAATTTATGAGATAAGCAAGAGCAGCAAGCAAGTTGAGCAAGTATGATGCACAACATGGATGTGCTTATAAAGTTGCTGGGTATAGTTTTGGGAAATTGCTCATCAATAATTTATAAGATTGCTTTTGTGTGAATCAGTACCCTTGAGAGTTTTGTCTTCACATGTACAGGAGGAAAATGAGCACATATGGCACATGGAATTTATCATACATATGCATGTTAAAAAGAACCAGCCTGTCAAAAAGTGAGAAGCGTGTTCGCTTCCTGGCACCCTGCAGTTTCTTAAAACGGCAGTGTAGCAGACTAACCCCCAGGGGGAGAAGTCAAAATATGCCAGGATATAGGTGAGAAAAATCTAAGCATTTTCTGTAAAGTCACGTTTAAGAAAGTACACTCTCTTTCCTAAACAGGATGACTGTTCTTTTGAACAACTTTGGCACGGAATCTTGCATCACAAAATTGCCAATCCTGCATCACGAACATGTTACAAATCCCACATGTTGCTCCCCTTTCCCCCTAACATTCCAAATCCCGACCAGTTCAGTTTGATTTCTCACTGACACAGTTTTTTTTGCTTGCATTTGTTGTTTACATAGTGTGAGCATTGTACATTTACTACTGCATGTGCGAGTAATAGGCTGTTCCATTTAATACCCCCTCCCCTGCCCCCCACCCCTTCTGGTTGAAAAATTCTCCATTGGTAGGATATTAAATTGAGAATTTCTTTCGGAGAGGAGTAAAAAAAATATGGAATTCTTCAGGAGAGATAGAGCCATGTACCTCAGGGTGTCCACCCATATTTAATGGAAGTCTTGAAGGGTGAATTAATCTTCAGGGTAAGATTTCCATACAACCCCTACATTTATTATGCATACAAAATTTAACTATTTGTCACGAAAAGTAAGCTTTAATATGATTGCTGAATGCATGTATGCATGTATACGTTGTAGTTAATTTTTTATCTCAGGTAATTTTTATTTTTCCTTTGTTTCAACTTCATTAGCATACATTACCATACCCAAAAACAAAAGACAAACCAAAATTACCTGAGATAAAAAATAAACTACAACATATACATGTATAGGGTTATACTGAAATCTTAATGAACAAACCTCGTAGTGTTCTTACCAGCATAAAGGTCCAATCTGCTCATGTTATTACATTTTGTGGCTGTTCCCACAACGGAAACAAACGAATTAAGGCGAAAACACTCAGCTTACAAGTTCTCCTGACAAAACCCATGACGAAAAAAAGGTCGCTCCCGCCGTTGTAGCCTTGCTCCCGCTCCCGCGATCCTGCTATCCGTCCCAAAGGCATCATGGGAAATATTTGTCAAGAGATTGCGTGACAACCCATCCTCGGCGACCCAGGGGCAGTTAGTCGGGTCGATAAAATGTTCGTGGTGAAAGTTTACTTCAAGATCGAGACGAGCCCCTGGGCACTTACTCTTACCGAACCTGGGGCCCGTTTCTCGAAAGTCCCGGTAACTTTACGGGCCCGAAATCAAAAATTCAAATCGAAATATAAAGAATAAGAGCGCGGGTCCTGGCTAGCAAACTACTCCATTTAGTTTCATAAACTGACAGTTTTATCATGTTAGCTGCAAAACTATTGAAACCTTGATCTTTAATGTAAACGGAGACAGCTTACCGGGCCCGTTAATTAGCGGGACTTTCGAAAAACGGGCCCCAGTTCCAGAAGCGTTTGAATTGCCTGCTTCTGATTGGCCAGAAAAAATTTTTTCTGGCCAATCAGCGAAGAGAAGCTGCCGGGTGACTCTCGTGTTTTCTTACACGACGTAGTTTTCCTCATCGATCGCCATAGTTGCGCAGCCCGTTCAACTGGGAAAGTTTCTCGACGAAAGTTTCAGAACAAAATGTTAACAACCCGCAAAATTGCAACCTTTAGCACGGCTACAACAAACAAACACGCTCCGATGAATTTTTAGTGCGGATCTTTCCAAGGTATCGTAAATTGTTATTGCTGATACGATACGCGATGCATGACTTTCACTTTTAATTTCCACACCTTAATTTCCTCACATTGTCTAGTATACAACGCCAACCTTACATTTTAGATGTTCATGATCGTTGCACGACTTCTGAAACTTTCTACAGCGTGAAAATTTCCGTTGCACGGGCCACGCAACGACGTCGATTGATTGTGGGAAATGCCGGCTAACTGCAGTGCCTTTGTGCTTTCGCTCCAAACTCCTTTCGAAACTTTTAAGCTTAAAAGCTTACAGCAGTAGACTGTACGAATTGTGCCGAAGTTGATAGTAGTGTTAACTTTAGATTCGAGAGAGACCTCCAGCAAGCGCTTGAAGAATTAGAAGGCTTGTCTTTGTTTCCTGTGGTACAGTGGTACAGTTCAAAGCGAAGCAAAGATTTATTATTGAGAAGATTGTGGAAAGAAGGGATGTTTTTGGGCAATTGATAGAAGAGTCTAACCTTCCAAATGTTGCCTATAAGCTAGGGGGTTTAAAAATCGTTAGATGCTAAAGGTTATGAATTCCCTAGTAATCCATTGGTCATAGTGATTTCACCTCTCATGCGAATTGTGGTGGACCAGGTTAAGTTCTCGAGGTCACTAGAAATTCAGGCCGCTTTCTTAGGGGAAAGCAAAACAAAAGATCAGAAATATTGAATGGATAGGGAGTGTTTTCTTTGTTGTATGGAAGCCTGGAATCATTAACTGGGGGACAAGAAATTCAGGGCAATGTTCTTTAAGGAGTTTTACCAGAAGAATCCCGTTGCAGGTACATACAGCTGTTCATTGGTAAGTATGCTGATTTGTTTACGAGGAAGGTTGCTACACTGAATTCATTGTGGGGAGTTCTGAAGGGGTAAAATGGGATGTTGTTGCTCTGGAAAAATGGGATTTAAGTCACTGGCAGGGGGATTCTATCATTGAGAATGGGAAGAAAATGTAAAAAATGGGAAATGAGGGTTAAACAGTTTCAATGGGATTGATATCCCCCCTTCAGGACCCTCATTATACTTAACAGTAGATCTGGCTTTTATTCAAGGATGTTCAGTAATCTTATGTCTAAAAGCTGACAGACACTTCACAAGAATTATCATGTTTTTTTGTCACCATTTATTGACAATTGAAAGGTGATGAAGTAAGCCTTGCGACTGCTTAATTAAGATAATAGTGCAATTGAACATTTACATTTTATAAATGGCAAAACGCCCCATAATACAGAACTACAGATTCCATTACATTAATTTTATTTTCAAGCTGTTGAGATTTTTTTTCTTACTTTTTTAGTGGAGTTCACATATCTACTTATAATACTGGTTGAGTTATGAATATACTAGGGAGCTGTAATATTTTATTTTAGGTGGCCAAAAGTATACTTGAGTATATTATTTGAAAACTGTCTAGAAAAATGGGGTGTGCATTATATTTGGGTGCACATTATACACAAGTAAATATGGTATACCTACATATGACATACAAAAACTGTTTTCCAACACTCTCTGGAAAAGAGGGAACTGTGCTGAAATTGTCTCTTACTGTTTTCGATAATTCTTAAAGTCTTTCTTCTGTTAGATTTCATTAAGTGTACAACTTGTAGAAGAGAAAAAACTCCTTCCTTTTTTGATGACAGTAATGAAAACAGCAGAATAATTCCAAGCCACTTATGTTGCGACATCAGTGCCAAAGACTGTTAGTCTGCTTAAAGAAAATCAATGATCTGTGACAGGAATTTCAAGAATCAAATCTTCACCGCTTGTATTCTAGAATTTGTATTCTCTGATTGTCTTCTATAGGAAACAATAATATTTTTATTATTTTATTGATAGTTGTAATAAGTTATGTTCTGTGGACCATGGTGACCATGCAATGAAGTTTTTTATTTTTCTGAAGAGGGTGTTTAAAGATTTAAAAATAATTATCAATGAAGAATATTATTGTCAGATGAGGAAAATTATGATCGGGAAGTTATGAAATATCAAACAAATGCACCAAAGGAAAATTGTTAATATTGCAGCATTATTTTCTCAAAATAAGTCCAATCTTGTACCATCAATTCCAAGGGAGTTAAAAGAATGGCACTGTGGATGTGTTTGAGGGGGTCAGTAAGGGGAAACATCAAGTCAATCATAGATAAATAGTTTGGCAAAAAACCACATATTACGTGAAATTACTCTTATACATGTCTCTTATAATAAAAATTCATTTCTACTATATTAGCCATAATTCTAATCACAGTGAAGATTAACCC
Source organism: Porites rus (assembly GCA_964035705.1). Lineage (NCBI taxonomy): Eukaryota > Metazoa > Cnidaria > Anthozoa > Scleractinia > Poritidae > Porites > Porites rus. Next base: position 9,560,571 of record OZ037997.1, on the reverse strand, counting down.
AGGTCCTTGAAATCAAGAGCTGAAGTTGGATCTTTGGAAAGTGTCCCTATTGCTTGGTCTCTTCTCCCTGGAATTTCCTTAAGAGCGTTCACTTCTTGTAAAGCTTTAGTGAGTACAAAAATATCTATATAGACATCCCATCCGTCCACGATTTCTCAACTCTGTACCTATACGTGTCACACACTGCGCGTTTATCGCCCTCCAAAACTTTCACACCAACCACTTTCAAACATTTTGGCAAACTCACCTTTACTTTTTTTTCTTCACTTATCCGTAAAAATAAATCCACACAACCTGCAAAAATCGACCTCACTTAACAAGTCAGGATTCAGCACATAACCGGACCGAGATTTCGAACTAAACACAACGGCTGTATTTAAAATACGTATGGTAAGGGATCGAGTTTGGCGCGAACGCAAGAAGGTGCGTGCACTGCAGGAAGCCAGCAATTCCCACGATCAATCGACGTAGTTGCGTGGCCCGTGCAACGCAAATTTTCACACTGTAGAAAGTTTCAGATGTCGTGCAACGAACATGGACATCTCAGGGACCGCGCAGAGGGAGGGGCTGGGGGGGCTTTAGCCCCCCCACTTTTTTGCAAGAATAAAAATAAATTAAACAAAAAATAATTTAACAAAAGTAACGAAGCAGAGTAACCTAGCAGAGGTAAACATGTAAGCTGATTGTCGTAAATCCAGCAACCAGTGCAGCCGGTGAAAGATCCTTTTCGACTGCCCGGAGGCTAAAAACATGGCAGGGGCACCCACTGAGAATATATTTCAAAACCACATAAACATAGCATTGTTGAACGTACTTTAGTATTTAAACGGTAGATAAAGGCTTATTTTTATCCCCTAAAAAATTTTTCATCTGTTCGGATTTCCTAGCTGAAAGTCTAGTGATCCGAAAATTATAGGGATCAAAATTTACCTTTTCGAAAATTTCAGCCAGAAAAAAGGCTTCCGAAAATTCTAGGTGACCTTTTTAGGGTAAAAATCCGTGAAAAATGGGCAATTATACCACTTTTTTGATGTTCGAAAATCCTAGGAGAGGCAGGCAAGCAAGAAATTTTACAGGAAATGATCCGATCTCAAATCGTCTTCCGAACAGATAATTTTCCGAAAATTGTCGTTGGGTGCCCCTGACATGGCTCCGTTCAAGAATGAACCAGGAACGATTTAGTAACCTGACAGTTTTAAACATACACAGAGAAAGAACGGACAGGCTTTCCACCATTGACATAGCAAACGAATTTACCGACTGCAACACAAACAGAAAGCGTAATTTTGGCACTTTTCGAGTAAATGATGTACAGTAACTTTAATATCATTCACTAAATAATTTTCAGTTACCGTTTTGTTTTGCCGTGTAAATATTTTGAAGGAATAATTAAACAATTATTGAACTCGGCTTTCGTATGATATGAAGATATACAGATCTCGGAGGGTGTTACCCACCGGGCTCAAGCCTTCGGCTTTGGCGGATAACCCCCTCGATCTGCATAACTCTTCATATCATACTCAGCCTCGTGCAATAATTGCTCAGTAACTATACAGCCTTGAGTTCAAGGCAGCTCAAGCAAAATCGTTGGATTTCTGGCTTATTTATAGTAATTAAAGGTTGATATCAGTAGTATAACATAACAATCTATGATATTTCAATTTAGTGATGGTGAATTTTCAGACCCGATAGCAACATCACTGAAGATGTGGAAAAAAATCAATAGTTTTATCGTTATTCGCATTCTCCCTCACTTTAGAGAAATTGAATAGAAATCCACAAGCATGCCCCCCCCCCCCCCCCCGGCCCAAAAAAAAAAAATTTTCCTTCACGCATTCTTCTTTAGCCCCCCCACTCGAAAACTTGCTGCGCGGTCCCTGCATCTACAATGTAAGCTTGGTGTTGTATACTAGACAATGTGAGGAAATTAAGGTGTGGAAAGTGCAAGTCATGCATCGCGTATCGTATCAGCAATAAAAATTTACAACACCTTGGAAAGATCCGCACTAAAAATTCATCGGAGCGTGTTTGTTTCTTGTAACCGTGCTAAAGGTTGCAATTTTGCGGGTTGTTAACATTTTGTTCTGAAACTTTCGTCGAGAAACTTTCCCAGTTGAACGGGCTGCGCAACTATGGCGATCGATGAGGAGAACTACGTCGTGTAAGAAAACAGGAGAGTCACCCGGCAGCTTCTCTTCGCTGATTGGCCCGAAAAAATTTTTTCTGGCCAATCAGAAGCAGGCAATTCAATCGCTTCTGGAACTGGTTCGGTAAGAGTAAGTGCCCAGGGGCTCGTCTCGATCTTACAGTAAACTTTCACCACGAACATTTTATCGACGCGACTAACTGCCCCTGGGTCTCCGAGGATGGTGACAACCCTGTGCACCATTTCTTCCAAATATTGAAATTTGAAGCTCATTTATTCAGAGCCGACTCAGATTTTATTATTTTGCACTGAAGGAATCAAGAATTTCATCATTTTTTAAATCTTATACATTATTTTTACGTAAATATTTTGTCTTTCTACCGGTGTTTCAAAGCTGCCCTTCATCGTTCCCCGTGGTTGAGACGATTCAAAAGAGAGAAAGTATCACAGAAGTCGCCAGAATTTCCTGAAATTATGAAAGTATTTTTTTATGAGCAAAACTATGTAAAACATGCAATAAATTTTTTGAGACTGCTCAATCAAATTAACCTACAGTACTTCAATCGTAACCATCCTACGTACTTCCTACCTACGTGGTAAATGGTGCGTTACTGCCCTGATAGGTTACAAGGTCTTGTCACTTCCAAAAGTAATTAGGGGTACCAGATACACGGGAAGTTGAACAAATATTTCCATCCATTGCACTCTATATACCTGATTTCTTCCTGATTTCAAACCTTCTTCAAACCTGACTCATTTCCTCCGGAAGTCGTGATTTCGTCAATCTCGTCCCAGTGCTCACACGTGCGGAAAGCATCGCAGGGGGTAATCTGTTATGTTTGCTGCGAGGCGTTGGAATTGTCCGCCATCTTTACAGGAATATTTGACATCGGATTATTGGAAGTTGAGACCTTGTTGATTCCATATTTTTCACTGGTTGCAGAGTAACTTTAAGGGTCAGTCATGTCCGTTAGGCGTCAATTAAAAAATGTGGTTAACAACTACTCTAACGCCGAAGTAAAGGTCCGCGAAGCGACGTCAAACGATCCTTGGGGCCCGTCAAGTTCTGTAATGACTGAAATTGCCGATGCTACTTACAACGTTGTCGCCTTTTCGGAAATTATGGGGATGCTATGGAAAAGACTTAACGATCACGGAAAAAATTGGAGGCATGTATACAAGTCATTGGTGGTTTTGGATTATATCATTAAGACCGGCTCTGAAAGGGTCGCACAGCAGTGCAGAGAAAACTTGTACGCCATTCAAACTTTGAAGGATTTTCAGTTTATTGATAAAGACGGTAAGGATCAGGGAATGAATGTGCGAGAAAAAGCAAAACAACTTGTTGCGTTGTTAAAAGACGAAGATAGATTGAAGAGCGAAAGAGCGCGAGCTTTGAAGGCGAAGGAAAGATTCGCTCAAGCCAGTTCGGGGATTGGAAGTGATTCTATAAAATCGGGTAACTTGCGAGACACAAGCAGCGCCTCTGACATCCGTTTTGACAGTTCGTCAGTCCCAGTTACCTCTACAGCCCCTACAAGCCGTTCATGGGAACCAGAAAGGAAAGTTGTAGGAAGTGAGATGGAAACTTGCCGTCCATCGAATGCTAATGAAGAGGAACTGCAGCTACAACTTGCCTTGGCACTCAGCAAACAAGAAGCTGAAGAGAAGGAGAAAATGAAAGAAAGAGAAGATCAACGCCTTCAGCTAGCAATAAATCAAAGCCAACAACAACCAGGGCATCCTCAAGAGCCTTCTTTGTTAGATATTGCCAGTGGAGTCAGTGCACCACCACCACCACCACCACCGCAAGAAACTTTTGACCCATGGGGCTCTGCACCAGCCGCCACAGCTCCTCCAGCGTCAATGCCGATGCCACAGCCTGATCCATGGGGGAGTGGTGTCACTTCAAGTGCCAGTACTACTTCTGATCCTTGGGGTTCTAGTCCACCACCTCCCCAAATGCCTGTGAACACTTCCCAGAATTTGTTTGCTGTAGCTAATGGAACAGCCAGCATGGGAGCTGTAACAAGCAGTGATCCTTGGGGGGCAGCCCCTGTGCAAGCCGCCCCACCTGTAGCACCTGTTGCAAGTGACCCGTGGGGAGGAGGGGGTTCATTCCCTGCACCAACAGCATCACAGCCGCAAAACCTCTGGGGACCAGCCCCTAGTCAAAGCTTTGATGCATTTAACCAGAATAACGCTGCGGGAGGATTCCCAGGCCTACCCCCAGCTGGAGCATTCAGCATGCCAAGCAATAATCAAGGCCCTGAGCCAACAAAGCAGCCATCATTCCTGGATAACAGTGTCTCTAATCTGGTGAACTTAGATTTGCTTACCGAGAAGCCTGATACTGTCAAAAACCCATTTTTACCTGGCCAACCTGTGGTTGCTAAGTCAACAAATCCGTTTGTCCAAGAAAAACCCCAAGCTCCCACATTGAACCAGCTTCGTGAGACACCAGGTGTTGGTATTGGTACCGTCAGCAGTGTGCCCAGTATGGGTGGAAATGTGTTGTTGCCTTCACCTCTTATTCCAGAATCTGGTCCAAGACCCCAACAAGTGCAGAGCAATCCTTTCTTATGAGGAACAAGGAAAATCTCTCTGAAACATGTAAGTTTCTTTTTTTGTATACCAGAAATGTTTGAGTTGTTTGTTTTGTAGCCTGAGTAGCAGACACTTGTGATTTGAGGGCAAAAGGAGAAATATGGAGGATGTGCACGCACAAGGGCAGAAAAGAACCCTGGTTTCCCATTTACACCCACACATGACAGCACTGCATAAAAAAATGTTTGAAAGCAGTTAGCAACATGACCCAAGGAGGAAAATAACCTTGTGTATTTTGTATATATTTGCGTAAAGCAAACAATGCAATTTTAAATTAGTAGTGAGGTTTTTGTCAACAAAACATGCTCCCATATTCATGTCAAACAATGATGGTGATTTCAATTAATTCATAATTTTGTCCACTGCTGCTTCAGTTACCTTTGCTGTGTGATCCCAACTTACGCTTTGTGACAGGGAAATATTGACAATGCTTCAATGCACAGTCAGTTAAAGTCTTTGCACCCCAGTCAGCAGAACAAATAACTGGAAAATTAAACTTTTTCTGAACCTGGTTTGTATTACTGCCATGAGATCTCTACCAAGAAAAAAACAGTGCAAGGGAAATTAAAATCCTCTTGCAAGCACAATTCAAACATTTCTTTTGCAATGCAGACACATTTTCAAAAACTGATGATAATTATTGTCATCAGTGTCGGAAATTAAATAGATGTGCTGCATGTATGTTTTTTTTACCAGACTCAAATTTCCATTGACTGACAAATTAATAATGCATTGAAGTGACAGGGTAACTCCCTAGGGCGTTCACTTCAGGCGCCTCCTCTCCCTAATGTTTCCTTGCACACTTGAAATAAAAAACTTACCAAAAGAAACCTTTCAGAACCTGCCACTTGGGTTATATATTTGTTTGTTGTTTTCTATTCTTATGTGTTTGATTGATCTTGAATTTACCCTGTGTTTTGTTGGACAAAAATTGTGTTAGCTGAATTCTAAATCATAAGATTTCAAAATAAAACTGGCTTGAGAATTTTAAAGTGAAGTGAAATTTAATGGCAATTCTGTCTTACCCCTTAAAGTCCCAAAAGTGACCAACTTTAACAATATCAATACAAAATCAAGAGAAAAGGTTATGACAAGTGCTTAAGTGATCACCTAAAAATGACTTATTTTCTTTATCAGATTCTATCAACGAATTCCGAAGGGAAATAATATGCGGAGATACATGGAAGTCTGGAGAATTTGTATGTAGATATTGGGGTTTTAAGGGACAAAGAGTGACCCTTTTGGTAGTTTGGAAGCTGGAGCTTGTCATGAAGGACTTTAAAATGATGTTGTTTTTAATATTAAATTAATGTTCTTAATAAAGTAATATTATTATTATAACAGATTTGCCAAGAGTCAGCAACAGAACCTTAAAATACAAATGCCTCAGTGCCATCTTTGTTAATGAAGTTTTGTTCTTTTCTTACAGCAGAAGCTGTTCAAGGTGGTAAGGAAATTGGGTAGCAATGATGGTGATGCACAATGTAAATAGACTTCAAATTTATCAACAAACTCCAATGACTTGTAAGATAAGGTAGTCTCAGTCCAAACTGGTGAACTTCAATAGTATGATAACCTGGTATTTGTTAGAAGAATTAAACGATTTATGAGAGATCACTTGAGGCTAATTCCAGGCACTCCTTCAATATGGGTAGGTAATCATTCAATTTTTAGTTCAATGTGGAATGTATTTGTGCAACGGTGTTTTCAAACAGTATGAAAATTGCTTGATTCCATAGAGCCAATGCAATTTGAACTTTTTGAGAAACACACAAGTGTAAGTAAATTCCAAATTGAACATTGAAGAAAAGCTCTATAATTACCCTTTAATAATATACATGAAAAAACTTATGTGATCAAAATTCATCCCCAAAATAGTCTAACCGTATAATCAACACAAAATTAACCCAGTCTCACATGTCACCACAACTTGGCACTCAAGATTTTGGCACCTGATAGGCAGGGCTGTCACTAAGATTTCAAGTTGCCAGATAAATACAACAAGAACACTCTTAAAAAAAGCATCAAGTCTCGCTTGTTTGGAGATTAGATAAGAAATGAGGAGGGAATTAGTTCTACATGAAACAGGACTTTCTTGACAGTCAAGTATTCTTCAGAATATTTCCTTTTTATATCATTTTTGACGATAATTGAGTATGTGTGTATAAAATCAAGTCAAGAGAAATTACATCATTGCCAGAGACCAAAAATGTGATGACCATGATGCGTCATTTCAATCATCACCAAAATAAACCATGTGCTCATCACAAGACTCATTTGCATAGAATCAACGTTTACAACACCTGATCAGTTTATAGCCTCACAATTGAAGTTTTCACTGAAGTATTCACTTGTTCCCAAGTAATAAGTACTTTCAAGCGATAGAATTCATGGACTGACCCTTTCCACGTTCTTTGGCATCAATCTTTCCTAAGCTTTCTTTACAAAATAAAGCATGGCTTTGGGACACGTTGCGACTCTTATTACCAGTTTCCACAGTCTCCACTGGAAACCCCTTGGACCACAACCCCCCCTTTTGGCAAGCACACATGAAAAAAAAGAAACACTTGCATTTTTAGAGTCTCGCTGCTAATGGAGCGAGACTAACAAGTGGGCGGGGACACTATTAAGCAGCTAGGGACTTTTTGTGGTTCTTTTTCTCTTCTACTTTCTTACAGAAGAAGCCGGGGGTTATATTCATGGAAGCCAGAGGAAATCCCCGGCCCCTTAGACCTTAATGACAGCCCTGGATAAGTCCTTATATATCTCCATTGTTTATTAGCCAATCAAAGTGCCCCATTCTTTGAAATATGTGCATTTTATTTCCTCACTTTTACCCTGTGTTTAACAAAAACTACATTGCTCTCAGCCAAAAAGATTCAAGAAATTTTTTCATGTATATTATTATAATTATTGGTGATTAATAAAGCTGGAGTCGTATCTTTTCAGATGTGAAAGAAACTGTCATCAAATGATTATATACTGTACTGTAATGAATTAATTATTATTGATTTATTTCAAAAAATATCTGATGATTAGCAGGTTTTTGAAGTAGGATTGGGCCTTGTGAATGTAGTTGTGAATCATCTACCATGGTTTTTCCGATATGTACTCTGTTAGGTCCAGTATAAGGGGCGAGGTCATCATTCCATTTCACCATTTAATGGTGTGTCAGAGTTCTGATAAAATTATATCAAAATAACTTGAGTTCCTGAATAGACCATTTCAAGGTTTTTTCAATTTTTGACTTTGGCCAGTCAGCCTTTCCATCAACACCATCTCAAAGAGTGCCTTGAAATCAGTAAAGTTGCGAAGATGAGCAGTTTAAAAACTTACAAAGATATGGCTCTGCAAAGTTGCAGAATTTTTAGGAGATGGTGTGGTCGGGAGAACATTTTTTTTCTTCCCTGACACACCAATATCTATATTAAAAAAATTTATGACTTTACAGTGATATTATAATCTATTCCCTCACATTAAGGTGCTCTATTTGGTAGTGTTGATAAAGTTTCACTAATATTATTGGTCCATGTCTTAAATTGAAAAAAAGCATTAAAGGGTTTCCCTTTTTAAGAACTTAACAGACATACACAGAGCATAGATGGGCAAAATGGAAGAAGATCAAAATGAATTGCATTAAGTTATACTTAGAAAACCTTAAACTGGCTTTTTTATCTTAATTGTAAGAAAATATAATATTATTATGTGAAAATCACCTTCATTTAGGTCTGTAGCTTCTAGTTTGACAACAAATGACTGTTGTTTCTCCAGGTTAACCCTTTAAACCCCAATAGCCACATACAAATTCTCCAAACTGGTCTCTATACATTTCCTTAAAGAAAGTGTTGAGAGAATTTGATAAAAGATCAAAGCGTTTTCTCTTAGGTGATCAATTTATTAATTCTTATAACCTAATCTCTGGATGATCCATGGATATGGTTAGGAGAAAATTTATGTTGGTCACCATTGGGACTTAAAGGGTTAAATTGTGGTGGTTTCTTAATGTAGCTACATGTAAACAAATCCCTGCCAAACACTACAAGCTACTGTAGGCCCTTAATAGAAGGACTCAATTTACAGTGCAATGTGCCTTACTGTTGCCACTCAACTAAAAGTTAGTCATTAAGTGATTACCAACTTTTCAGATGGGTTTGCATTCTTGATAAGCTACTAAAAACTGATCTTGAGATAGAATATGATTTCGTCAATTATTTATCAACATTTTCATCATTAATATGTGTACAAGTGACAAAGTGTCATGATAATTTGTCTATTTGTCAAAATTTGTAATTTAGTCTTCCAATGAATTTGCATAAAGCTCTTTGCCATTCCTTATTGCCAATTTTTAGTCAGTCTTTAATACACCATTCGAAGTATTAATTACTTTGACATAAAAGCAAATAAGGGAAAGAAGCGTCATTGGTAGTCTGGTTAGACTAAGGATGGATTTTGGTCAATGGAAATGCAAATTAAAATAATTAATTTGAAAGCAACCTTGGGACCTTTAAAGCCATCCAGAAATTGGTTCCTTACTTTTCATTACAGTATAGAATTGTGAATCAAAACTCATTTGAGGAAGGCAAAGTTGCAGATAAACAAACTAGTGCATTAGGTTTGTCTGACTAATAAAACGTTATTAACCTGAAAAGGCATTTTGTTGTTTGGCCACAGTATAGACATAGGGCACTTTTAATAGGACACTGGGTGAAAAATAATGCTCATATTAATTTAAGTATAAGTTAGACAATGCTGTGCTCTTGCAATGCCTTGTTACCTGTGCGGCTCAATTTGGCCTTTTTGCAATGAGGAGATGTTAGTTTTCCCTTAACCTATTCAGAGATCAGGGGCTCCTAGTGTTTTTCTTATATTCCAGCCTTGATGCAAGTATTTTGACATCACCATCTTATTGCTTGTGTCATTTACATTCAGTTAGCTGGGAGTTGAATCTAGCCTGCACCACAGACCAAACTAAACCTTTGGTTGCAGTGTAAGTCTGTCTGCAAGCCAGCATCAACATCCCCTTTCTGGGAGACCACCTGTGTAACCGAATATCAGATAACCTTGCATTGTGTTTGTTGTTAATAAACTTGCATAAAGGCAAGTACACCATTATCTGTAATAGGTTGCACGTGGCTGTGGTCTTTCATCAGAGGTAACTGTACTTAGAAACTCCCAAGGGAAACAAATATGGCTTGACTTCGCAAGAGTTTGGTTTAGTAGGAAAATAGTTGCTGAAAGTTAAATTAGTTTATTAAAGTTTGAGTTGAGGGGTTTTACTGCACTTGCAAGATCAGGCAAGCTGAAAATGCCTTTAGGCTGGCTCTTTTCCCATGATTTTAACTGACATGTATTTTTTTCATCAAACGTTCTGTATACTAGTCATTTTCTCTTGTAAAAAAAGGCAATAGATTACAGAAAAAGATTTTTGTCAGTTTTGGCAGCTTTGAAGTGGGGTTATTTGCAAGTAAAGTGATCAATAGTAATTGTATTAAGCGAGTTCAATTATTTGTCTGCCTTTTAAGAAGCTGTGCGGTTATTCAAGTACCAATTTGCTTTAATTTCGAATTATAGTGCCTTTTATAAGCGGGAGAGTCATGTCCAGGGTAACGTCAACCAATTTGCAACAATATCTTACAAATAGTCACATTTTTAACGAAATAATATTCCGTAGTGTCTTTTTTCCCAATAAAAGCTGAAGAATGCCAAGTTTGTCCAAGTAGTCTATTCAATTTTTATTTATCTATCACCTGCGTTACATTTAAAACTTTTCTAAAAGGACCTTAAAATACTAAGGTAGGGGAGGGGGTGGGTCACGTAATTCACCGGCATCTTTTCGACGAAACCCTTCACTCAAGGTCATCTTTTGAATCCCTTTACGGGGGTAAAGACACTCATTCGATAAAACAAAACTTTTTCTTTCACTACCACACCGACGTATAAACACCACAATTTCTTTCTAAACTAACCCTTTTCCAATGATAATGATTGAATGGAATTTTCGCGCCATTTTTCATCCGACCAGAATATAGTAATTCGCATTCTCGAGCCCAGTGCACTACGCGTAAATGAACGACTTGGTTCACCCGTTTTCACGCAATTTTTTCGCGCGCTTTTCGTCAGCTGCGGGGCTAGAGTCCTGATTTCTGATTGGCTGACTTGAGTTTCTTAAATAACTTGAGAAACCGTCGGGGGTTCTGATTCGTCGAGAACCAAGCATTTGTTCATTAGATCGGTTAAGTCTTAAATAAAAACTAGAAAACTTTATTTTTTCTTGAAGTGGTATATTTCATGAAAGCAATGTTCAACTTTTGATTCACAAGCTTTTCGCTTGTCCTTGGATTACCGTATCGCATAACACCGGTAAACTAATAGATAGTTCGGTGTTGAGTGAGGGGTGAGAAAAGCACATGACGAGGATTTTCATCTCTTTTTCTTGACCTCGGACGCGCCCCTAACAGTTTATCTCCAGGAAAATTGACCTATATTCAACGACCTGAGGAAGCTGGAATAACCACGATCAAGTGAAAGAACGCAATTTCACATTGACGTTTTAGGTGACTGAGACACTCTTTAAATTGTTTGTTGCATTACAAAAACCTTGACGAAAATCTTGGCTACAATCCTGTGGAGTTTGTCTTAACATTGTAGTCACGGCTATTACAGTGCATATTTTTCGTCCAACCTGAGGGTTGCGGGAATCGTGTGATACATTCATCTCTTAACTCGAGATCGTAAACACAGTGCTTTTTCAGATGTGGTTCTACGTGAAGACCCAAAAGTCCTGCAGTTAGTTGACCCAAACCGTTGCCGATGGTCAGTAATCCTAAAGCAAATTCTCTCTCCTTTGGGTCATCAATGACGTCAGACACTGTGTGAGCTGAGTTTAAGTACATTGAGCCTGCTACAAACCCCTCAGTTACGCAGAGAATAAGAATTATAGAAACGTAAGGAACAAAACGGAACCACGATGCGAAAAGGAAGAAAACAAGATGAGCTATTTCTACCAGCGCTAATATCCAGGTTTTCCTGACGCGCACATAAGGGATCACTTTTGAACAGGTGCAGGAGAGGAGGAAAATATGGAACCTGCCGAGGAACTTGCCCACGTGATAACACACGATGTAATATTGATAATGATCCCTCGGGCTGAAAGACGAGTCGGAAAAGGCAAGCGTGGTAATGACACCCTGATTTGATAGATATTCAGCATAGTAGGTGAGGAACAAGAAAGTTATGTAGGGTAAAATGCGCTTGGCAACTAACAACTTTTCTTTCCAAGTTAACTCATTTCTAGGGGCGGAGTCCGAATCGTCTGTGTCAGAAGAAGTCGGCAGTTTGTTATATTTAACACCTCCGCTTTCTTTCTCGTTTACATTTATACTGTGCTGTTTTTTCTCTAAGCAGGCGTACAGGAATAACACAAGGAAGGGCCAGGGGAAGGTTGTTAGGATTGCTGTTCTTGGTGGAAGACATGCCCAAGTTGTAAGACCTAGGAGAAAATTAGAGCACAGTTATTCAGCAGCTAGCTTAATTTTTAAGGAAAGGTAAAACGAGTGACAAAAACGCTCAACTTGTTTTAATAGCAACATTGCTTTGAAACAAGTTGAAAATTGACGTTGCGCATCTTATCACCCACGTTCAAACTTGTCTTGCAACTAACCTGAGATCAGGCCCAATTTTAGCGGTTCTCATACATTCTCTCTAACGGCCAGCGCCAAAATTGGGCCTGATCCAAGTGCTCGTTACGGCCAGATTTTGGCCGTAACGCTGATTGGCTGTTAGAACAATGTCACAAGATCTGATTGGCTGTCGGAAACGCCGGAAGTTGAAAGCGCGAGGCTCACTGTGAAAGAACCTAAATCGCCAACTGTGAAGTATTAGACGAAAAATATCGCATAGCTGTTCAAGGATTTTTCAGTGTTGGTAATACTATAAAAGCTGGTGGGTTAAGGTAACAGACTGGTTGTTTGCCTTCGCTTTTTGTAAAAAATATACTAGGAAAACTGGTGTCCTCGCTCGTTGGCTGTTTGCTTTTGTTTTTAAAGGTTTATGTACTAAAAATCGGGGGAAATTGCCGAGGAAAATATTAAGGCAACAGAAAAATAGAATTTTCAGTATTTTAAATTCCAGCGGGCCTAGCCAAAATAATAAAACTAGTAGAACATCGTGTCGCCGTCTTTTCGAAAACATTTTACCTTCTACGCCAACAGAAATAACCTTCGAGATCTTTCTTAATCTCGCAAGAAGTTAAATGTGATTGTGCTGACTGTTTTATTTTTAGATGAAAAAATTAACAGATAAAAGCTATTTTTTTAAGTCAGCCAGTCTGCTTTTTTCCCATGCGTGAAAAATTTGTATACTAGAAAAACAAGCAACGGAAGTAATTCTGATTGGCTGATTCGGCAAATGTCAATCAATCATAAAAGTGGGCAGCAGACGTTTTCTAGAAGGTTTGTATCAGGCTTTCCTTTCGTTTCGCCATGCCTGCCAGAATGTAATTTTCAAAGCGAAACGGAAATAGAGCCTGATCTCAGGTTATCTTGCAACAAAATATTGAATTCCGATTGGATAAAATTTCGCGGGAGTCATTGCATGCACGGGAGTTTCGTCACTTAATGCAAACCAAGTTTGCTTTGTGTCGGTAAAACACGCGACATCTACAGGTTTTGTTGCAAAAAGTAGAATAACTACTCCCCGTGAACCTCACTTTCTGTTTTCTGGAAATGAACACCAACGGCACAGGACTAGAACAACTCGTTCACACACATCGAACATTGTGCAGGAACGGTTGGCCGAGTGGGTTTGGTGTCCTAATAAATTCCAATCCTCATTTCCATTTCTGAACATAGTTTTCAGGGACCGCGCAGGGGGTGGGGCTGGAGGGGGTGGGGCTAGGGGGAGGGAGGGCTTTAGCTCCCCCACTCATATTATTCGGATGGTAATTTTTTTCTCTTTTTTTTTATTTTGGTTATCCAGATCTGTCACTTACCACACAAACAAGGTTTAGTAGTGACAATACTGAACACCCACAAACAGAGAATAGACAAACTTTGTCCAGAAGCCGGCATATAACCCCGATTCGGGGTTATATGCTTCTGCTTTGTCTTATACCTGTTGCCAATGAGTTTGTAGCTCTTAATTTAAGGTGGCTCCGTAATTAATACGGGCGCATTTAGCTGTGAGGAAGATTTCGTCATAACTTTTTCGTTTTTAACGCGATGGCTGAGAAACTTTGTAAAGAACAACAGATATCATCCGGCACTAGTATGGAATATTCCGATTTCATTGATGGTAAATATATTTTTTTAATATATTTTGCTATATCAGGGCTTAAAAGGACCCTTATGTTCAAAGAAAATCGCGTCTAGTAAAAACATTTGCTGATATTTTTTACTGAAATTTGTGGTATCGGTTTTTTAATTGGCATAATAAATATGCCAGAAGAATTTCAGAAAAATCGTTGGAGCAGAATTTTAGTCACGGACTTCGAAGTCCGTAACTAAAAGTCGCTCAAAATTCAGCTGTGGAATTGTTTTGGAATTTCAAAAATAAATTACTATCAGGTAGAAGGAGCCACCAGTTTGAATTTTCGGGACAAATAAATTCAATGTTTGCTTATTCTAAAAACAAAAGCCAATTGCCTAAAGTGCTATTCTTTAAAAGGTACTTTTTAGTTTTAGAAGCACTATAAATTGCTCCAAACCTTGCTCTGCAGTTGAATGACTTGTTCCTCGACATTTTTAAAATATCTCTTGGTAGTTTTGGCTCCAACTCCTACTGCATATATTTTGATTTATTCAGTTCCCACCGTGTACTTTCAGTACTTTGCCGTTACAATTTCTCATGTATTGCTACTTTCCTAAATAAACGGATCAGACAATAAAAAATACATTTCGGTAGTTTGGTCCACTTTGGACTCGTTAGCACCCCCCCCCCCCCCACCCCCCACATAAAATCCTGGTTACGGGCCTGTACAGATCGGTTCATAGACATGGGCTTCATTGTCATTCGTCCCCCCTGGCTAAGATGCGAATTCCCCGCAGAGCTGCCGCTCGTGCGCATTTTCTAGTCATAAACAAAGGTGCTGGACAGTTCTAACTGAGCTTCGATACGAGGTAGCTTACAATCCCAATACCTTTTTCCCGAACTGGAAGCAAAGTTCAGCAGAAAACTTGAAGCCGTTGAGGATGCATTGCAATACAGCAAAATGTATGTAGCAGGAGTTTGAACCAAAACTGCTAAGAGATATTTTAAAAATGTCGAGGGACAAGTCATTCGACGTCAGAGCAAGGTTTGGAGCAATTTATAGTGCTTCTAAAACTAAAAAGTACCTTTTAAAGAATACCATGATAGGCAATCAGCTTCTGTTTTCATTTTTAGCAAACACTCAATTTAGTTGTCCCAAAAATTCGAACGGGTGGCTCCTTGTAAATGATAGTAATTTATTTTTGAAATTCCAAAACAGTTTCACAGCTGAATTTTGAGCGACGTTTAGTTACGGACATCTGCTCCAACGATTTTTCTGAAATTTTCTCCGGCATATTTATTATGTCAATGAAAGCCGACACCAGAAATTTCAGTAAAAAATATCAGCAAATTTTTTTACTAGACGTGATTTTCTTTGAACACTAGGGTCCTTTTAAGCGCTAATTTCTCGAGAAATATTTACTATCAATGAAATCAGAATATTTCTTACAATTGCCGAATGATATCTGTTGTTCAAAGTTTCGCAGCCATCGTTTTAAAAAGGAAAAAGTCATGACGGAAAATTTGTCACACTGCAAAATGCACTAATATTAATGACAGACCCACCTTAATGACAATTGGAAAGGCAACTTTGGCGCCTTCAGAGAATCCGACTTAACTGATGATGTCCGAGTGACACTCAACCATTGCGTGTGTTGGGTTTAGCTTCAAAGTCTATTCACTTGAATTTGGTCTAACGTGGGGGCCAGGTTGTAACTTGTTGTCTTAAGTGCCGATGTAATAAATACAAATTTATATTACTATTGGCAGTTTTAGATGCATTTATAGCCATATTTGAAATTTTTCCGGATTCCCTTAGATTGCTCACGCTTACACGTTCGCATTGGCCTCCCCCCCCGACTTGAAAATCCTCTCCGCGGGCCCTGAGTAACTACAACAGCCTGATTTGTTACAAGACAGGTTTATCCGTGGCAAGAGAGTGCTTGTCAAGTAAAACGTGCAAAACGTCTATTCAACTGATTTTTCAGCAGTGATGCAAATCAAGTTGCCCGGAAGTGGGAACTGAGAGTATATATTTTTAAAAGATGGATAAATAAAGCTTAATATTATTATTATTATAGAGAATGAGCACGAGAAATGGGAAAATGAAAAATGGGAACTAAACCTAACTTGAACCCTAGCCCTATCAGTAACTACATTTTCAATTTTCTGTTCTGTTATTTCATTTATGACAACGTAATTACTGCCAACGAGGCAACCGAGCTGAGAAGCGAGGTTGCCTCGGCGGCAGAATTGTAACGCCACGCAATGTGGGCAAAACTCTCAAATTCTGCGTAACTCTCTAAAATTTGCATTTTGACCATATTTGGGTGTAAGTAAGACCCCATATTTGGGTAGTGACGTCATGGTCTTGTACTTACAACTCGTGGTTCGAAATTGGCTGATTCAGTGTGCAGCTGCTCGTTGTCTGTTCAAGAGGACCTACCTGGTGAGCAAGCTTTAATACGATTTCTAGTTTGAAAGGGCAATTACTGCTCTGGTTTGCTTTATAAAGTGCGTTTAGGCAGCAGTTTTAAACAATAGGGTTTTACGCTCAAATTTTTGTCAGAACCACTGCTTGTTCTTTGCAGCTCGATTTACATTGAGGTAGCCTGTTCGTTTCTCGACTCAGAACTAGGGTTTTCAGTGTTCTCTTTTCCTTTGTGAATTGAATTTTAAGCGGTAGTAGATCAAGGTCTAGGGTTATATTCTCAAAACTTATATCAGGACCAGCCTGTTCTTCGCAGGTCGATTTACATTGAGCCAGTCCTCACCTTCCGTGAGGAATGCAACGTATTTGCGGACCTTTTATTTTAGAATTTATTTATCTCTTTCGAGAGATTTTGTCAACCAGCATGTTTTTTTGCTGCTCTATTTACACTGAGACAGCCCAAAACTCCCGTGAGGAATGCAACGAATTTGCGGACCTTTTGTTTTTCAGACTATCATTATGCCTTTCAAGAGACTCTTTGTCCTGTGACACTCGCTCATTAGATCTTTGTATTTTATTCAAGTTTATATTTTTATACCTCTGATACATTCCGCCCCGTTCTTGCGCTTTTCATACATTTTACTTTACACTAATTTTTTCTTATGTATATTACCACGCGAAACATTTTTCTTATCCCTTACGACGCTGTTGCTCGGAATTAAATTATTTAATTCATTTCAGCTGTCAAAGGCCTCATTTGAACTATCTTTTTTTCTAACGTTTATAGTTTTGATACAAGTGAATTTTTCATGAAACGTAAGTACTTGCTCATATTTACCAACAAAGCTTCAAGCCATGTTGTTATTGTTTAATAGTTAAAAAGTGAAAACCTACAGTGTGCCATAGTTGTTGTTTTTAAGTTGGGCGCCATCCTTTTTTATAGCGGAATTCATTTATAAACCTCTAATATTATGAAAAAAAAAATATCGCGAAGATCTGAATAGGCACATTTCACAAAAGATAAACGAATTCGCCTCGTTGGCACTTGCCGGAAGGTATCCCTAGTAATTAGGTGTATGTGGAGGGAGAATAGAATAGTAATAACGGCATAATAATTACCTGTATAGTACAATGGTCCAAGGAGCGAGGAAACACCAATGCCGGCTACAAACGCGCTTACTGTGACATCCTCATAAGCTGCAGTCAATGCCAGGAATGTTATCTCACCAAAACTGACCCCTAATTCGATTATACTGATGCCGAACAATCGTAAGCGGACACTTTCAGCCGACACAATCACGATCAATCCAGCAAACAGTAGAAACACAACTATACCTGACTTGTACAAATATGAGCATTTTTGAATAAACCAAGGTGCGGAAATTTTAACCGCCAGGACGGGCAACGCAATAGCGATTATTACATTTGTGGTAGCTATCTTGCTCCCCGATAAGACATCCTCAGCGGCAGTGACCCATATTTCATCGTAGATCAGCGACAAGACTCCAAGAGCAAAAAAGCATATGATATTCCTGGCTTTTTCTTTAGCGACAGGACTTTTGTCTTCAGTGTTTTCCATAGTTTTTAGCGCCTAAAAACGCCGTTTTATCGGCGTTCTGAGTGATCACTTTTTTCTTTCTTGCTCAGTAACTCCCCTCGGATGACTGATTAAATGGCGCAAACGCTTTCCTTAACACGTAATTTATTCGATATTTTTAGCTTAGCAATATTTGTTAACCTTTGTTGATATGTTAATGTGCAAGTGTGCTTTGATTGTTTCCATTGAATAAACTAGGGGTACCTTCCGGCAAGTGCCAACGAGGCGAATTTGTTTATCTTTTGTGGAATGTGCCTATTCAGATCTTCGCGATATTTTTTTCATAATTTTAAAGGTTTAAAATGAAAAGTATGGCACCTAACTTCAAAACAACAACTTTGGCACATTCTAGGCTTTCACTTTATTAAACAATAACAACATGGCTTGAAGCTTTGTTGGTAAATATGAGCAAGTTATCACTTATGTTTCATGGAAAATTCCATTGTATCAAAGCTATAAACGTTAGAAAGAAAAATATAGTTCAAATGAGGCCTTTGACTGCTGAAATTAAAAATAATAATTAAATTCCGAGCAACAGCGTCATAATCAGCATGGTAATATACATAAGACAAAATATCTTGAAAAGTAAAATGTGTGAAAAGCGCAAGAATGGGGCGGAATGTATTAAAGGTATAAAAATATAAACTTGAATAAAATACAAAGATCTAATGAGCGAGTGTCACAGGACAAAGAGTCTCTTGAAAGGCATAATGATAGTATTCGAAACAAAAGGTCGGCAAATTCGTTGCATTCCTCACGGGAGTTTTGGGCTGTCTCAATGTAAATCGAGCAGCAAAAAACATGCATGCTGGTTGACAAAATCTCTCGAAAGACATAAATAAATTCTAAGGGCCTGTTTACATGGAGGTGGGGGACCCCAGGTAGGTGAGGTAACTCGCTTAGGTGGGGTAACCCGCCTGCCCATATAATCTCTCGTTTTAATTTGATCACGTTTACATGATAGGTGGGGTGACCCGCTAAGGCCGGTAGTCCGGTCTACTTGACTGGGTTACCTTCTCAGCCGGGGTCAAATTTTGCCATGTAAACGTTTCAAGGTGGGGTAACCCGCCTGGCCGGGGTCGGACTTGTGATACATCAAATTCGCGCAAAATTCACTTTGGAGGTGGCTTTGCACAAGAGAGAATGATCTCTCTTGCTTTGCATCATTATTAGACTACGAGTAGTCCCCCATTTTTTCTCAGGGATAGTAGGGCGAGCGAAACGCGAGCGCGCGTGAAAATCACCCCACGCGAGAAAAGGCGACACGCGGCGGGGAGAGAAACTCCCCGCTGCGTGTCGCCTTTTCTCGCGTGGGGTGATTTTCACGCGCGCTCGAGTTTCGCTCGCCCTACTATCCCTGAGAAAAAATGGGGGACTACTCGTAGTCTACATCATTATTAAAGGTAACAATAGAAAGCCACAGCACTGAAGGTTGCAGCAAGAGCAACAAGGGAGTGTGGAAGTGCATTAATCGCCAAAACACGTGGTTTGCCAGCATTTTTCTTGTTTACGTGCTTAGCGACCATTCAATAATCTTGAGAAAGTGAACCCCGGGATGGCGGGGTTGTAAGATTGCATGTAAAAGAGGGTTATTTTTTTTACCCCATCTAAGCAGGTTACCTCACCTACCTGTGGTCCCCCACCTCCATGTAAACAGGCCCTAAAAAAAAGGGTCCGCAAATACGTTGTATTCCTCACGGAAGGTGAGGACTGGCTTAATGTAAATCGACCTGCAAAGAACACGCTGGTTCTGATATAGGTTTTGAGAATATAACCCTATACCTTGATCTACTACCGCTTAAAATTCAATTCACAAAGGAAAAGAGAACACTGAAAACCCTGGTTCTGAGTCGAGAAGCGAACACGCTACCTCATTGTAAATCGAGCTGCAAAGAACAAGCTAGTTCTGACAAAAATTTTAGCGTAAAACCCTATTCCTTGATTATAAAGCAAACCAGAGCACTAATTGCCCTTTCAAACTAGAAATAGTATTAAAGCTTGCTCACCAGTTAGGTCCTCTTGAACAGACAACGAACAGCTGCAAACTGAATCACCCAATCTTGAACCACGAGTTGTAAATACAAGACCATGACGTCACTCCCTAAGTATGGGGTCTTACTTACACCCAAATATGGTCAAAAATGCAAATTTTAGAGAGTTACGCAGAATTTGAGAGTTTTTGTCTACATTGCGCGGCGTTATAATTCTGCCGCCGAGTCAACCTCTTAACTCGGTTTCCTCGTTGCCGGGCCTCGTTGGCAGTTACACGTAATTATAATATTGTTGAGTGGCCAAAAGAGGAAAAGAGGATTTGAGGATTTTTGACGTATACTATATGCGTCCTTAATTATTTTATATTGATCGACCTCGAGAGACATTGACTATTGTTACGAGAAAACGGTTTGAAAAAATAAAAATGATAAAAATTTTTATTTACAAAAAGAAAAAAGTCTTCCTACCATTCTGTTTCTGCGAGCAATGGAAATTTTAGCTTTGATCTAGTTTAATCTTACCCAATTTTGATTTATGCTTAAAAACAAGGGGATGTTCTTATTAGTTACCGTATGAAAAGTTAACTAATTATGGGATATTTTATTGGGGTGTCTCGAAGATTTACTTAATATTAGTTTTTTAGAATTACATTACAACTTCGACGTTTAAAATAGTTATCAAACTGAATTCTGTCATGAATTCGTTCTTAAATAAGTATGATCTACTTCCACGATCCCTTTCAATTAAGGTTTTCAACAAAGGCTTGTTTATATTTAAGAATTTTTGACTCCTTGTATGGATTTCCAGGGAATAACCTTTATCCTTATTTAACCTTATTTCAAGTTTAATTTTTAGCTTGTTTCCCGTGTTCACAGTTGTTGGTTAAGGAAATAAATCCTCAGTATTGTTGTAATCTCTGCTTTCTACCGCGAACTGCATTTTTAATTTGTCATTTTTAATTTTGGGCCGAATCATTTTCGATGAAGAAGCTTAACACCTTCTGTGGATCGACCATTTGACATGAGTTTCAACATGTAATTTTTATTAGTACTTTCCACACTGTTATTGCAAGAATTCTATTTGGAAGCCTATTCTCTGTAATTTTTATGTCCGCAGTTCTCTCCTTGTTTTGTACTTGCCAGTTGACCTAAGCTTAACAGTGAAGACTTAAAAAAACCATTTTGACAAAGCAATCATCTCAAGGCTTCATGGTAGTCAAGATCAGATGTTTTAACCAATCAGAGATAAAGACAACTGGTTTTATTGCTGATATAAAAATGGGTGTAAAGCTAAATCATCAGGGAATTGTACGAACGCAAGAGTCTAAAAGAAATTCTACTACCGACAAGTAAAGTTATCAAGTGAGCCAAGAACACAGTTGTCTTTGTTGTAGGGTTGAAGCTAGTCGCTGTCGTAAAGTCTTCCAACATAAGAGGACTGGAGAGAGGATCCGTGCGTAGCTACTGTCCGCTGACTGGGGGACGTGTAAGACCCGAGTGATCAAAATTCATCCCAAAATGGTCTAACCGTATAATCGACACAATATTAACCCAGTCTCAAATGTCACCACAACTTGGCCCTAAAGATTTTGGCACCTGATAGGCAGGGCTGTCACTAAGACAGCTAAGATTTCAAGTTGCCAGATAAACATACAATAAGAACTCTCTTAAAAAAAGCATTAACCTTGTTTGGAGATTAGATAAGAAATGAGGAGGGAATTAGTTCTACACGAAACAGGACTTTCTTGACGTGTATTTCCTTTTTATATCATTTTTAATTTGACGATAATTGAGTATGTGTGTATAAATATACAAAAATCAAGTCAAGAGAAATTACATCATTGCAGAGACCAGAAACGTGTGATGAACATGGCGCGTCATTTCAATCATCACCAAAAATAAACCACGTGCTCATCACAAGGCTCATTTGCGTATAATAAAAGTTTACAACACCTGATCAGTTTATAGCCTCTCAATCGAAGTTTTCACTGAAGTATTCACTTGTTCCCAAGTAATCAATGCTTTCAAGCGGAAGAACGCATGGACTGATGACCCGTTCCACGTTTTCTGGCATCAATCTTTCCTAAGCTTTCTTACAAAATAAAGCATGTGCTGAAACAAGTTGCGATTCTTATTCCCAGTTTCCACAGTCTCAGCTAGAAAGCCCTTGGACCACAACCCCCCCACCCCTCTTTTGGCAGGCACACATAAAAAAAAAAAGAAACGCTTGCATTTTTAGAGTCTTGCTGCTAATGGAGCAAGACTAACAAGTAGGCGGGGACTCTATTAAGCAGCTAGGGATTTTTTGTGGTTCTTTTTCTCTTCTACTTTCTTACGGAAGTAGCTGGGGGTTACATTCATGGAAGCCAGGGGAAATCTCCGGGCCCCTAGCCCTTAATGACAGCCCTGGATAGGTCCTTATATACCTCCATTGTTTATTAGCCAGTGCTCCATTCTCTGAGATATTTACATTTTATTTCCTCACTTTTACCCTGTGTTTAACAAAAACTACATTGCTCTCAGCCAAAAAGATTCAAGAAATTTTTTCATGTATATTATTATAATAATTATTAATTAGCAATAATTAATGAATGAGGCTGAGTAAGATGTGAAGAATTAAGGAGATCGAGGAGGGTGTTATCGGCCGAGGTGGATAATGCCCTCCAAGATCTGCTTAATTCTTCACATCCTACGAAAGTCGAATTCACTAATTGCTTTATTAATCATTTAAAGTGAGTGATTCCTAGTTTAAAAACATAGCTAAAACAAGCTTACCTGCATCGATGTTAAGTTCATCTTCGACAGTGTACGTTTAGGTTTGTCCAGCTCCGCAAATGTTCTCCAAATAGCAGATGTCATCCTCCGAGTTGTTAGGCCGCAAATCCACCGAGCGAGCTACGATTTCGCAAGTAATAAATTCTAGACATTCTTAGCTTTTTGACTGTAAATCAACAGAATCAAGAAACCAACACCAGCAAGTCGCCTGGCTGGGGCACCTAGACAATATTTTCAGTCGCCAGAGGCCAAATCTTGCGCCGTTAGATCTAGAGCACAGCCTTGAGTCTTAATCCTCCTCTACGCTGTAAGCTTACTTTTCCCTTCCTTGCTGACGCAGTATTTTTTTTCTGCTTGTGCAATACAACCTGACTTGCACGTGATTTGAAGTTGCAGCCAATAAAACTTGAATCACACAATTTTTCGGGACGGGCACGGGATACAGGAAAGTTAACAAAACAAGGCACTTTTTGACTCCCAAGACGACGAAAGGAATGCGCTCCCGTATTTAAGACGCTGGCTGACTACGTGATCCCGCGTAATAATATTCCGCAGTGTCTTTTTTCCCAATAAAAGCTGAAGAATACCAAGTAGTCCATAGTAGTCTATTTAATTTTATCAGTATCTATCACTTGCGCTGCATTTAAAACTTTCCTAAAAGGACCTTAAAATACTAAGGTAGGGGAGGGGGGTGGGTCACGTAATTCAGTGGCCTCTTTTCGACGAAACCCTTCACTCAAGGTCATCTTTTGAATCCCTTTACGGGGGTAAAGACACTCATTCGATAAAACAAAACTTTTTCTTTCACTACCACACCGACGTATAAACACCCTAATTTCTTTCGAAACTAAGCCTTTCCAATGATAATGATTGAATGGAATTTTCGCGCCATTTTTCATCCTACCGGAATATAATGATTCGCATTATCGAGCCCAGTGCATGGCGCGTAAATGAACGACGTGGGTCATGCGTTTTCGGGCAATTTTGTCTCGCGCTTTTCGTCAGCTACGGGACTAGAGTCCTGATTTCTGATTGGCTGATTTGAGTTTCTTAAAAACTTGAGAAACTTCGTGGGTTCTGATTCGTCGAGAACCAAGCATTTGTTCATTAAATCGCGCATTGGTTAAGTCTTAAACAAAAACTAGAAAACTTCAGTTTTTCTTGAAGTGTTACATTTCATTAAAACAACGTTCAACTTTTGATTCACAAGTTTTTCGCTTGTTCTTGGATTACCGTATTATCGCATAACACCGGTAAACTAATAGATAGTTCGGTGCCGAGTAGGGGATGAGAAAAGCACATGACGAGGAATTTTCATCTCTTTTTCTTGACCTCGGAGGCGCCCCTAACAGTTTATCTCCAGGAAAATTGACCTACATTTAACAATCTGAGGAAGCTGGCATAACCACGATAAAGTGAAAGAACGCAATTTCACAGTGACGTTTTAGGTGACTGAGACACTCTTTAAATTAATTGTTGCATTACAAAAGCCTTGACGAAAATCTTAGCTACAATCCTGTGGAGTTAGACTTAAGATTGTAGTCGCTGCTATTGCAGTGCATAGTTTTTGTCCAACCTGAGGGTTGCGGGAATCGTGTGATACATTCATCCCTTAACTCGAGATCGTAAACACAGTGCTTCTTTAGTTGTGGTTCTACGTGAAGACCCAAAAATCCTGCAGTTAGTTTACCCAATCCGTTGCCGATGGTCAGTAATCCTAAAGCAAATTCTCTCTCCTTTGGGTCATCAATGACGTCAGAAACTGTGTGAGCTGAGTTTACGTACATGGAGCCTGCTACAAACCCCTCAGTTACGCAGAGAGTAAGAATTATAGAAACGTGTGGTACAAAGCGGAACCACGATGCAAAAAGGAAGAAAACAAGATGAGCTATTTCTACCAGCGCTAATATCCAGGTTTTCCTGACGCGCACATAAGGGATCACTTTTGAACAGGTGCAGGAGAGGAGGAAAATATGGGACCTGCCAAGGAACTTGCCCACGTGATAACACACGATGTAATATTGATAATGATCCCTCGGGCTGAAAGACGAGTCGGAAAAGGCGAGCGTGGTAATGACACCCTGATTTGATAGATATTCAGCAAAGTAGGTGAGGAACAAGAACGTTATGTAGGGTAAAATGCGCTTGGCAACTAACAACTTTTCTTTCCAAGTTAACTCATTTCCAGGGGCGGAGTCGGAATCGTCTATGTCAGAAGAGGTCGGCAGTTTGTTATATTTAACACCTCCGCTTTCTTTCTGCTTTACATTTATACTGTGCTGTTTTTTCTCCAGGAAAGCGTACAGGAACAACACAAGGAAGGGCCAGGGGAAGGTTGTTAAGATTGCTGTTCTTGGTGGAAGACATGCCCAGGTTGTAAGCCCTAGGAGAAAATTAGAGCACAGTTACTGAGCAGCTAGCTTGCTTTTTAAGATACGGTAAAAAGGGGAACAAAAACGCTCAACTTGTTTAAAAAAAAAAAAAAAAATGATGTTGCGCATCATATAACCCTAGTTTAAATTTGTCTTGCAACGAATCAGGTGGTTGCAATTTGTGTAAATATTGAATTCCGATTGGATAAAATTTCGCGGGAGTCATTGCATGCACGGAAGTTTCGTCACTTGTGACGGTAAAACACGCGACATGTACAGATTTTTGTTGCAAAAAGTAGAATAACTACTCCCCGTGAACTTCACTCTCTGTTTTCTGGAAATGAAGATCAAAGGCACAGAACTATAACAACTCGTTAACACACATTGAACATTGTTCTGGAACGGTTGGCTGAGAGGGTTTGGTGCCTGATAATAAATTCCAATCCTCATTTCTGAATATAATATTCAGGGACGGCGCAGGGGGGGGGGGGGGGGGGGGGGCACCCCACTTGTTCGGAGGGTAATTTCTTTTTTCACTTTGGTTACCCAGATCTGTCACTTACCACACAAACAAGGTTTAGTAATCTGACAATACTGAACACCCGCAAACAGAGAACAGACAAACTTTGTCTTGTAGCTGTTGCTAATGAGTTTGTGGCTCTTAATGACAATTGGAAAGGGAACTTTGGCGCCTTCAGAGAACCCGACGTCTAATGTGGGGGCTAGGTTGTAACTTGTTGTTTTAAGTGGCGATGTAATAATTACAAATTTCTATTACTATTGGCAGTTTTAGATGCATTTATAGCTATTTTAGAAGACTTAAATTTGAAAATTTTCCGGATTCCCCTCGTTTGCTCATGCTTACGCGTTCGCATTAGCACCCCCCCATCCCGCCCCAACTTGAAAATCCTCTCCGCGGGCCCTAAGTAACTACAACAGCCTGGTTTGTTACAAGACGGGTTGATCCGTGGCAAGAGAGTGCTTGTCAAGTAAAACGTCAAAACCTCTATTCAACTGATTATTCAGCAATGATGCAAATCAAGTTGCACGGAACTGGGAATAGAGAGGGTATACATATTTTTAAAAGATAGATAAATATATAAAGCTTATTATAGTTATTATCATTATTATTACTATTATTATTATAGAGAATGGGCACGAGAAATGGGAAATTGAAAAATGGGAACTAAAACTAACCTAAACCCTAGCCCTATCAGTAACTTCATTTCCAATTTTGTTTTTTCCCTTTTTCACGAGCGTCCTAACTTGATATTTCTTATATTTCTAACTTTTTTCAATTCTCTTATTTTATTTATGACAACGTTATTGCAATAGACCTTGTCACGGTTTTCGACGCCATCTTGACCAGTAGGCAAACGCATGAGAAATTACAGTGTTTGCATGAGAATCCAATGTCGAATAATTTCCGTAAAACGGCTGTTCTGGAAAAAATATGAACTGTAAACTAAAGCTACACAGCAAAGGATTTTACCAACAAATTTTGGGGCCGTTGCTGTGCTTAAATTTCTTCAGAAGTTTGCTTTAGATTTTCCATATTTTTGTCTGCAAGTTTTCCCGGGAAATTTGTACAGACAAATGGATAGAAAATTTTAGAAAAACTTTCTAGGTCTTCTAGCGAATGTAACGCCCTCAAATTTTGTCATTAGAATCCTTAAGAGTGATGCTTTAGTTTACAGTTCATATATTTTTTAAAACAGCCGTTTTACGGAAATTATTAGGCATTAAATTCTCATACAAACACTGTAATTTCTCACGGGTTTGCCTACTCGTCAAGATGGCGTCGAAAACCGTGACAAGGTCTATTAGGTGTATGTGGAGGAGGAATAGAATGGTAAAGGGCATAATAATTACCTGTATAGTACAATGGTCCAAGGAGCGAGGCAACACCAATGCCGGCTACAAACGCGCTTACTGTGACATCCTCATAAGCTGCAGTCAATGCCAGGAATGTTATCTCACTAAAACTGACCCCTGATTCGATTATACTGATGCCGAACAATCGCAAGCGGACACTTTCAGCCAATACAATCACGATCAATCCAGCAACCAGTAGAAACACAACTATACCTGACTTGTACCAATATGAGCATTTTTGAATAAGCCACGGTGCGGAAATTTTAACCGCCAGGACGGGCAACGCAATAGCGATTATTACATTTGTGGTAGCTATCTTGCTCCCCGATAAGACATCCTCAGCGGCAGCTAGCGATATTTCATCGTAGATCAACGACAAGACTCCAAGCGCAAAAAAGCATATGATATTCCTGGCTTTTTCTTTGGCGACAGGACTTTTGTCTTCCGTGTTTTCCATCGTCTTTGGCGCCTGAAAACGCCGTTTTCTCAGCGTTCTGGGTGACCACTTTTTTCTTTCTTGCTCAGTTACTGCCCTCGGATGACTGGTTATATGACGCAAATCGATTTCCTTAACACGTAATTTATTCGATATTTTTAGCTTAGCAATATTTGTTAACCTTTGTCAATATGCTAATCTGCAAGGGTGCTTTGATTGTTTCCCATGAATAAATTACACGTAATTATAATATTGTTGAGTGGCGAAAAGTGAAAAAGAGGACTTGAGGATTTTTGACGCATATGCGCCCTGAACTTGTATATAGATTGATCGACCATTGTTACGAGAAAACTGTTTGAAAAACTAAAAAAGAAGTATTTACAAAAAAAAAGTCTTTATACCGCTCTGTTTCTCTTGACGGACCAAGTGTTAGAAAATAAAAATGCAAGCAATCGAAATTTTAGCTTTGATTTAGTTTACTCTTCCCCAATTTTGATTTATGCTTAAAAACAAGGGGATGTTCTTATTAGTTACCGTATGAAAAGTTAACTAATTATGGGATATTTTATTGGGATTTCTCGAAGATTTACTTATTAGTTGTTTAGAATTACATTACAACTTCGACGTTCAAAATAGTTATCAAACTGACCTTTCTCTGTCATGAATTCGTTCTTAAACAAATATGTTATATTTAATTTATATACTGTACTTCCACGATCCCTTTCAATCAAGGTCATCAGTATGGAATTTCTGTCGCTGAGTCGCAGACGTTCTTCCTCGCGAAACGTCCCTCAGCGGCAATGAGCGAGGAGAAACGTCTGTCGTTAGCAGGCTTCTCGCTGCTAGGCTCACGGTTTCAATATCGGTTCAGACAGGATGAAATGGAGTAGCTATGTACAGTCGAACCCCGCTGTACGGACACCCACCTAATACGGACAGTTTTTTTGTCTATGGGGAAAGAAAGCGCTCACATGCATTTTCTCTAAATTCAACCTACTTATTTCGGACACCCTTTATGTGGGGAACAGACACTTTTTTCTTGCTCAATCAACCGATTCTCATATAAAGTAAACCTTGCTAATGCGGACACTTCATTTTCCACTGTGTGCTGCACTGAATAAACCTCAGTTTATTTTGACGATAAAAAAACCATCAGTTGACACCATATCGATGTTGCTAAATAAAGACACACCGTTAATGCGGACACTTTCTATGGTCCCTTCAGTGTCCGCATTATAAACAGGGTTTGACTGGGACATAATTACTGATATCGGGTACCCAAGGAGTGACCACAACACCATTTTGTGCCGGTACCTACTAGGCACTGGCTCCCGGCCAAGTGTGGGCAGACCCTTAGCTTATAGCTATCCATGCAGGACCTCGGACTCGTGTAATATTTGGTCTTCAGGCCCCGTTGTGTCAAAATCTCCATTTGAGGGATATCTTAAGAGGTCATAAGGCAACCGGAAGAAAACGACGCAAGAACAAGAAGAGGAGAAGCCCCACGCGGCTAACTGCCGCCAGTTTGCGGGTTACCTCGCGACTCGCTTCGCTCGCCGCTTGCTCGCAGGCTCTTGAGAACCAAGCTTCTGTTGTTTGGTGAGTTTTAGCTTTGCTTAACTCGAAAACCTTACAGTTATTTTCTAACATCCAAAACTTGACGGCTATTTTAAACACTACGCAATTCATTACTCCTAACTGTATTTTGTTACCCTAGGCATCTAACTTATTCACTTCTCCTAAACAATAATTTCTTTATACTTTGGAAATGTGAATAAAAATGTATTTTATCGAATATTGTACTTCATCTTCGATGTCTTTGAGACATCTTTTTATCTGCCTATTACTTTTTTTTTGTTTTTTTTTTTTTTGTGAAAACCATGAATTTAAAGTGATAACCTCCCCCTTAAGTTCGGGTATACTCTGAACTAGTCGTTCCACTGATCTTATCCTTCGAAACGGTATCTATTCAATAACCTAACATTTATCGCTGTCTGTCTATTCTAAATGCCTATTTTCTTTTTCCGTTTGCTGTATACAGACGACTATTCGGCAACTCATACTTTACCGTTTAATGGTAGTCGAAATTTATTCTTTCTAGACATTCTCTACTCCTTTCCACAGAGCAGTGGCGTATTTCCTGCCCTGTCTTGCCACAAGAATGCATTCTATTAATTCCTCGTTAAAGTCAAAAGGAATCTTATGAACAAAAAGTTTCTCTTTGTTGTCTTCTCTTAGAGCCCAGCGTAAATCTTTTAGCGAAATCCAACAAATCTCTCGCTTCCACATCCCAAGACAATCCCGAAGGTCACCTACCACCATTCCAATGCATGGCTCGTTGAATCCACTTTAGCTGATCTCCTTTGATTCCCCCAGGAGCTTCTGAAAGTTGTTGTAGAGAAGCGTATATCACTTCATCCGGCACTTTAGTTTCCTTTAAGAATTCATAGAGGTCTTTTGCTATTTGGCTGTGAAGGGCAAAGTCGACAAATTCTCTTAAAGCAATAATATGAGTGGATCCTTTAAAGATTGAAATATTTTGAGGTGGTGGCACTTTTGGTATGTTTGTTCTACGAAAAGCGTGGCCTTTCAGTATGTGAACAAAATTAACTCGATTGGAATTATGCTCAGGCATTGGAAAGCTATCTATGTTGTTTGTGTTGTTGAGACCTTGTAACGCTCGTACAATCTGCTTGTTATCATAAAGAGGAAAATCCTGTCCCACTAAACTAATGTAATATTTCCATTTAACTGGTGATTTCAGCAACTCTTCCATGCAACTGAATTGAGCTTCAACTAGAGTAATATGTCCCCAGACGACGTCAACACTGTTTCCTGCGATAAAAACGTTTGAAAGGCAGCGTATGATGGCCATTATTGCAGTACGGAAGACCGCTGAAGCCTTTTTATCTATATGAATGCAGTAGACATTGTTTGGCATGTAAATAGCTCGAAGAAGTCGCTCAAGCAGACAAGCACCTTTATGAACAGTCAGACCGAAAGCGATTGGTAGCTGCTCTTCTTCTTTTGACACAGGAGGATGAACAAAACGATTTTGTAAGACACGCGCACAATCTTGATCAAACCTGTAGATTCGCAGAATTTCTGAGTCCTTAGACAAGGTTCCAGTCTTGTTCAGTGTGTCGTGTCCAGATATAAGCCTTTTGCACCTTTCCCACTTAGTGAAATCCTACAACAAGTATTGTCACAAGTTACGCATATGAACCTAGTATATAGCCTTCAAAATCGCTCTCTACTCTCTCTCCCTCTGTCCCCCCTCTCTCTCTTCCTTACTCTCTTTTCTCAATGGATGGAGCGCCCACTTGCGTTTGGGAGTTTATATATTCTGAATTTCTGTCGGGTAATCTACAACCTCCCTCCCCGTGATATGAAAGTCCCTCCATAGTTCACGCAGAGTCCGCAAAACGTCTGAAACTATGGAAAAGACTTCTGCCTTTCTATTTCTATTTTTTTTTTATCCACTGACCTCAAAATCTACAAAATGGCAAAGCATCATTGGCATTATGGGTTATGCATAGATGATCGCGATCTGCAATACTGTTTTGGGTACCGGACTAAGCTATTGAAATACAAGCACGTGGAGAGAAGGTTAAGAAGAAAATTGTAACATTTTACTCCTCACCTCTTCCTGAAAAGCATTATACCCTTGGAAAACCTGATTAAAAAAAGAAAAAAAGCAATGAGATAGCAGTGATTTATTTGAATAGCTCGAATTGGAAAAAAGTAATGGCCTGGGTCGAGCGTGCCTGTGCAAGTACTTGGGGGATTGCTCAGAGAGACACGGGAGTCAAGGGGATTTTAACTTAAAAGGGCTATGTCAGCTGGCGAGCATGCGCGCTAAGGTTATAAAAATTAATTACATCTGTCAAAATTCTACTGTTTTTAAAGTGTGAATTTCTCTTTCACGTACAGAGAGCCAAAATTTACAGCAACGTTTACAAGTTAATTGGGTTCGGAGAATAGATATTTTGATAGAATGTAGGGAATCTTTCTTGACAGTTTATAATGCTAGATCAAGTTCTCTCAATTTCGTTGTCCAGAATAAAAGTGTTAGGCTAATTTTATTGTAGTGCGCAAACAAAAATTCAACAACAACATTATTGTCTGCTAATCAACATAATAAATCTAAGTTTATTTATGAACGACTTACAAACGACGCTAGACCAAAGATAAAGACCAAGACTGTTTCAAATCATTAACATTTAGACTTGTCTGTCGCTCAGTTATTTTAAAACTTTTATGCTAACAGAACAAAAGCCACGCTGTGTCTTTGATGTCTTTCTTCTGATCTTCGGGAAACACACATTTATCACAATTTCACAAAGGTACTACTCAGGATAGCGTGAGCGGGTCGTACTTGTTTAATATTTTTCTTAATGATTTAGAAATTGAACACAATTCTGATCCTGTTTTATTTAAACATTATATGATTCTAAATTAGTCGCACCTGTCTGATACAATCATGACACATCACCCGAACTAGTAAATCAATTTTTAACATGGTCCAAAGATAACGGCATGTCGTGTAATTCAAGTAAATGTAGGGAACTTATTTTTAGGAAGGAAAGTGGCATCGCCCAGTTAAAGGATCTCGCCCTATTAGGATTAATTTTTCAGGGTGATTCAAAGTCTAGCAGTCATGTCAAAATCAAATTAACTAAGCAACAAATGCTTGCACGTATTAAAGACATCGCGCAAAGAACAATACAACCAGGATGAAATCGATCACATGTTTAAGGCCACTGTTTTGATTAATGTATTGTACAGTTTATTAGACGGCGCCTCTGACTCAGATCTTAGCTTAGTTCAGTGTTTTCTGAAGAGACGCCACAAGCGGTATTTCATTTCATATCCAGTAGACATTTTTAGTCTACTTGAAAGCCAAGATCGCTCTATTTTTCGGAAATCAATTAGTATAGATGGCCACACCCCGCTAAGTCGGATAATACCAGAGAGAAAAGAAACGAAATATAAATTACATATGGTAGGGTGCCTTTTGCCAAAAGTAAACACGGAGAGCTTAAGTACAACTTTTGTAAATAGGTTAAATTAAGCATAAAAATAAGGTTTTATAATGGTAGTTGACTTCATTGTAACTTAGGATATGTATTTTATCCTTCGAAATAAACTGAAGATTATTCTTCTTCTTCTTCTTCTTCTTCTTCTTCTTCTTCTTATTATTATTATCACGCAAAATTGTTTGATCGTGCCGAATCACTGCAACGTCGAGAGCAACAGAACCAAGTATCATTTGTATACTACTCTATTCTAAGCAGTCTTAGAATAACGAGAGAGAGAGAGTAAACTTTGCTGTTTTCCAAAAATCCGAGCAAATATACTCGAGCACAAACAGTTCAAGGACATAGCATTCACTGGATCTATAAGCTGGTGCCTTTCTAAGTCCGTTAAGAATAAACTGGACAAGCAAACGGTCGTGAATCAAGATAAATGCAAGAACGAATCTAGCCAGATTCTATAGAGTTTCCTTCGCCAGAAGTTGAGTTTCGTCAGGAAACTCAAGGCCATTCTGTTGTAATCGTTTAATGAAGAATGCCGCCGCCAACTCGATATACCCGCTTCATTATACGTCCACATACTTTGAGCACACACACAAAAAAATATCCAAGAGCCAGCAGCCTCTAAAATAACTGAACAGAAAGGTTCTGCTCCATCTAATATTCTATCACTCTTTTTGAAGTAGCAGTCCTTAATTCTCTCTTGGTCGTTGCCAGTACAACGGCCGCTGACAAGAGGACAAAGTAAATCCACCTAAAAGAAATTCTAAGGAAAAACAATTTCAAAAACAACGCAAAAACGTCTTATGTAATCACCATAAAACGATTCCTAATACAAAACTGCCCTAACTATCAAACGATGACTGATATTTAAAAGGATAAAAAGAGCCTTCCAAAATCTCCGACGTGGCTTGAAAAAGTCGGGCTGACGTTTCCATAAGTTTCTTTTCATTGGCTCGCGCATGCCCCAGTGGTGACCTACATGTAGTCCCTTTGACCAAGTAGAGAGCTGCCGCAATTCACTGTTTTGTTGTCTTTTCCCTGATTTCGGCAACCAGAAACATTAACCGACGTCGAAAAAGGATTAATTACCAATTGTTGTTTTTTAAAATGTCACGTCTCCAAAATAAATCATGCCCCGTTAGATTTTTACACTTAATTATAAAAACGATGACTGAGTAGTTATACACGGATTTTTTGTTGCTGGAAAGTATCAGTGGTGCTTTATTTGAAGGCTTACCTTGCTATTTATGTTTAGCGATCTCGACTGGAGAACAATATTGACAAGCACGACGAAGGCCAAAGAAACCACGAATACCCCCACACACTTGGGCGTTGATAACACCATCGAAGTCAGTTTTCCCTTTGAACCAGGAAATTTCAATACAACCTTTGTTAGAATGAAACACGAGTAAATTTTGCATGATTCACAGGATAAAAATGATGGTCGTTACATTTTGGTTGATTAAACAGACGGACTGTGAATAATAAGAGACCCAATAAGCTGGATAAAAAATGCCGAAGAAATACATGCCTATTGGCACGACAATTGGCTTAGCTAAGACGTACCTTGTATGGCACAGTTTATGTCTTTCTTTATAAGCGGTCTCCAGTGTACGACACGACTTATTTTCTCAGAGATCGAGTCTTTCGACTGACATGTCTCCGAAACCTTACTTATTAAAAATAAATAATATAAATTGATAAAGATGATTGACTGATTATTTTTAACATGAATTTTAATGTTTTATCTAAACGTTTTGAATGAGATTTAATGACTCTGGTTTACTGAAAACTGACAAACGGCTTAAATTTTAACTGACAAGTGACAAGTGGCCCAAATTTAACTGACAAGTGATATTTGCGACTAGTGTGTTTAACTGACGGTTGAAATGACAAGTGACAACGTTAATCGATCGCCTAAGTAGCCTTTTAAAATCCATATGAAATTAGTTATTAATTATGAATTTTCTCTCGCTAAATCAGTAAAGCCAGGAACGAGAACTGCAAAGATCATGAGGACCGCATACGACTTTCTTTTGCACACCACATGACGCCGGCGTCGTTAAAGACTCTAGGTTTTGAGTGACAAGCAATAAACCTCCTACTGCGAAAAGCAATCACTGCAATCAGATTCTGTGAGTTAGACACCACTGTATTATGAAATCACTTGGGCACAGAAGAAAATTAATATGTCTGATATGTTTTAGCTCGAGTAAGCGAGTGTTATTGTAATGCCATGGTGATCTATGGCCATGGTGCTCTAAACTTCTAAGAGCGATTTTTAAAGCAACAGAAACACAAGGTGGCTCCCCCGTGATTCTGTGAGTTAGACACCACCGTATTATGAAATCACTTTCGCGCAGAAGAAACTTAATGTTTAATATGTCTGATATGTTTTAGGTCGAGTAAGCGAGTGTTATTGTAATGCCATGGTGATCAGACTCCCAAGTGGAAATTCTTGATTTTTAAAGCAACAGAAACACTAGGTGGCGCGCCCGTGATTCTGTGAGTCAGACAGTACGGCATTATGAAATCACTTGCGCACCAAGTGGAAGTTGATTGTGTTAATTGCTTCTGTCGGAATAAAATGTCATATCAGTTAGCGAGATGGACACACGATGACGTGCGAGTAATACGTTCCAGGGATTTCTTACAGTTCCCGATCTACGGTCCTACAATATAATGTCAACACTTTCTTTGTTTTACAATGACCGTCGTGCACGTTTCCAAGGCTTGCTGGTTATCATGTGAAGGCAGGCAGCTTGACTGTCAGAATTAATATCGCGAACACAAGTCGCGTTTGGACGTTTTACATCGGTTAATACCCATCCCCATACTCTTTGATTGTGTAACACTCACTGACCCGCCGCGCTACGGGTCAATCAGTCTCGGTTCGCCTCGCGCTCTACGCCAGCTCTATCTAGTTTTTGATTCCCTTCCCACCCACCCATTTATTTTCTTTCTCATTTTTGTGTTATTGTATATTGCATTATTGTAGCTGGTCACCTTCAGTAGAGGTTTGTGATTATATTTTTGATTGCATGCGGGTTTCCGCGAAATTAATCATCACCTGTCAATAAATAAACTGCCAGACTGTCACTCCAACACTGCTTGATGTTTTATTTGTCTATTATGGGACAAATAAGGCGAATTATGGGAAATGTAGAAGTGGCGTATTGACTATCAATACTGATTAGGGTTATGCCCTGAGAATAGTGATTAGTGTTAAGCACTGACTCGATAAACGGTTAGCGTCTATTTAGGGCCCGGGGGGGGGGGGGGTACTTTAGGAATTTCTGGGTGGCGATGTGCCGCTGGGACCTTGGAACCCTTGACCTATACCAGAGCTAGTTCAGCTGAATTTTGCTACCCTATACTAGAGTAAACTCCCCAAATCCCCCTATCCTAGAGTAGCTGTCTCCCTAGTCTAGATAAAATCTTCAACCAACTGATCAGTTTCCTGAAGAATGATACCCTATTCCAGACCCAAATGTTCTGATTTATATACCCTATCCTAGAGTAACCTGCTTGAAAACCATACCCTTCACAGCGGCACATACCTATATAGCCCATATATGGCAGTACCCCCCCCCCCCCGGGATTTAGGGTTAAGGTTGATGCGATATACTTCCAAGTCAAACCTCGTCTTCTCAGCTAATCCTTGGTAAGCTGGTGGTTTGGGTGGTGGACTGCAATGTAGCCTGCGTGGCAGGCGTTTGAAGGGGAAGGGAAAGGAATTTTTTCGCGCGAGAAAACGTCTGCCACGCAGGCTAACTGCAATGAGATCCGATGACCTGGAATCCGAATCCTGCTCGTGCTATCCTGGAACTTTCATGAACATTTTATCAGGCAGAAATTTCAATTAGGAAAAGGGAAATGTCTTGTAAGGGCCACCGAGAGGTACATGTCAGTTTGGAGTATGGAGGTAAGTGCTAACCTTTTACATTGTCTGTAGCTCTGCCTCTAGTAACAATAGCCCATAACTTTATTTTGCTGTAGCCTGTGTACAGACCCCCCCCCCCCTCCCCTCAAAAAATCGGGGAGGGAAACTTTGAGGCCGCTATTTTGTTGCCTATGATATTTCGCTTTGACAATAATTAAGAGTGATCCTTGTAAGTGTATATGATACGCCTTTAATTAAATAATTGCTTTTATATCGCTTAGGTAATTTTGCTTGTCTGTCCTGACGACCCGGTCGGGAGAGCTCACTGTAGGGTCTTGAAAACGTATTGTCGCCACTTTTAGAAAGGACTCGGTAGATTTGAGTTCTGTGAGGCAAAATGCCATCTTGAAAAACAAAAGCCTTTGCAAAAGACAATCATTAAATAGTTTCAGCGTTTTATTTGCCTTCTTTCAGACCAGAGGTTCTAGTTAAAACTTCGTATTGTACACTTGTCTATCATGCCGAAAGATAAAGGAAGTGAACCCATTAACTAGGAATTCATTCACGTACAATAAACAACTTGCCCTTCGCACTTTTCACGAATTATTACTTGTATTTAAACTGTCATCACGTTCCACGCGGTGAAAAAGATATCGAGTCTTAAGACCTCTAATTAAGTAACAGCCCAGCTGGCTCTTGCAGACTATTTCTAAAATTCTAAATCTCAACCAGTTTTACAGGCCCAGGAGCGACTGGGAACGAATGACAGTCCACATTAGGAACTACAGACCACACCCTCTAAGGGGAGGGGGGGAGGTCAGTTTGGTGAACATTGTGACAAAGGGTTGGCAAATACCGAGATTCCATACTCGAGACAAAAACCGTAGGATATTGGATATATAGAAATGATAGTAAGGTTGGGTTTTCACAAAATAATCGATACTGTCCTCTCGCGCTTTGACTAAAAATTCAGTCGACGTGTTCTGTTGAGTGATATAAACCGCTGATTCAAGAAAAGCTGTCATATAAAAGCCAAAAGTCTACACGATCCCGTCAGAATAAATTTTCACACCCGCGACGTCTCTAGATTGCAAACCTTTGATCTTGTTTATGGCATATTTTTTCCTTTCCTCTATCTTCTCCTCCTCTGAGGAGCTCAATCAATGGTGGACGGACCACAGCTCAGGATACCTTTAACAATAGCGCCTACTCTTTTGGTTTCCTCAAGTCAAAGTCCGTCAGCCTTTCTCGAATCAGCTGTATAGCTCACAGCTACAACCAAGACAAACCAATCGGATGACAAGGGAACGAATCTGGGAGTAATTCCGTCCCATGTCCTGAGCAAGTTTTCCGATATGTTAAGAGGCTTTTAACCAATGATTTTAAATGCCAAGAAATAAAGGAAAAGTCGACTATCTATTCCAGGCAGAAATATGAGCTAAAAAACAAACCATAACTAAGGGCCGGAAGTGTTATTGGCGTTCTCAAGAAGCGGGACAATGGCACGATTGCTCATGGATTGCTAATTTCTTCTTTTTCTTCCTCAGGGGCCGGCTCTTCAAACTGGTTTTGATCAGCGTTTGAATCAGCACCTTCGGCAACACCACGCGTTAAATTAATGTCTTCCTCTCTCCGTGTTATAATGGATCCATTGTAACCGACATTGATATTATCTTGGTCACACGATTCTAACTGTGATGTATCGTCCCTTTGACATACATGAACTTGATTCTGTGACTCTACAGAAACTTCCTCTACTTTATCGTTGTCACGAACTAGTTGTTCAGGTTTTTCCTCTGCCTCCACAGACACTTGTTGTTCATTTTCTGAAACTAGTTCTCTTTCCTCAAGTTCTTGTTCCGATTTATCGCCAAACAAGTACAAGCATCTATCGTGGCAGCTACACTGAATAACAGGTAAAGGAGCACTGTCCCAGATCCCTGGTCCAGACAGAAGTCCCCGGAGGGAACACGGTATCCCAGGCAACTGCCGGAATTTCAACAGAAGCTGACGAGCAATTCGCAGGACTTTCGTCCCGTCCATTTTCATTGATAGATCTGTAAAATACTGCAAAATATCGTCAGCTTGCATGTCCATCTCCACAATTACTTTGCCATACACTTGCACCATGGCAACACACAAGAAGATATGGAAATAGTCAGTTTGATAGCGAGACCAACATGCTTCCCACATTTTTAACACTTCTTCGTTAAAGAATTCTCGTTTGAATGAGAGAAGAAGCCATCGATGGCAAAACAGCATGTCCATAGCGGCGTCTTGGAGCAGCAGGTGCGCGTAGAAATCTGGTTCCAGCATGCGAAGCAACTCACGAAAATACGTCTGAAAGAAAGTCAAAAGGTTGCTCAGTAGTAATTAAGAACATAAAGGAAAGCCTTGTTTATATGGAGAAAACTTGTCCCGAATAGAAGTATCCCTCGCCAACCTGAGCTAACCTAACGAAGCCAACTTTTCCTACATTTCCTTACAAACGTGGCAAACTGTTTACACGAGAAACAAAAAGTTGGCTTGGCTGGTAGGGTGATCCTCCTTGCTGGGTCACCCTTTTCCCATGAAAGAGTCATCCTCCCAGTAAGACCAACTAATATCCATTTTAACACTGGCTGGTTCACCCATTTGGGGTCAACTCGAACAAGGCGAAACAATCAGAGCATGCATGAGCGATGATGTCAGCTCTTGGCTGGCTTGGGCAAAGAGGTCAACTTTTTTATATGATGATAATGATGATGATGATGATAATAATAATAATAATAATAATAATAATAATAATAATAATAATAATAATAATAATAATAATAATAATAATAAAGATAACAACATGCCAGTCAATACTGATAGAACTATAACAGCGAACAGACCAGATATCATCGTTAAAGATTCAGTGAATTCCACCTGCAAACTTATTGATATGACTATTCCATCAGATAGAAACATCGCACTGAAGGAAACTGAAAAAAAAATGCAAGTACAAAGACCTAGAACTAGAAATACAGAGAATGGGGCATATGAAAACCGTAGTGATCCCTGTGGTTGTTGGTGCGCTTGGTACAGTGAAGAAGGGTATGGTAGAAAAAATAAAAAAAGTATCAGAGAGAGCTAGTATGACAGAGATTCAAAAGATCTGCATGCTGGGATCTGCACGAATCCTCAGAAAAGTGCTCAGTGTATGAACAGAATGATTGACTTGAGTGACTGATGCTCTAGGTGCATGGTTTGCGCCCAGCTGATGCACAAAAAGAACACCAGCAAAGACTGTGATAATAGAGACAATAATAATAATAATAATAGTAATAATAATAATAATGAGACATTTATAAAGCGCCCTTTCTTACGTGCTTAGGTAAACCATGTAGTAACGAATTACATTAGTCAAGCTTTGATGTAACAGGAGCTTGAACAAGAAGCTGGGCTACATCAAAAGTGAGATGTTTACAAATGAGCCTAATTTTACAGGGATGACAGAATGCCGATTTGCACGTTACTGTCACCTGAGGAACCATACTCAAAGATTCGTCGAAGAGAACTCCAATGTTACCCACTCTTGGTGAAGCCAGCACTATCTCATCACAAACGTGAATGTGTGACAAAGGAGGTGGAGCACCGTGTAAAGATGATATGACAAGAAGTTCAGCTTTCTTTTTTTTTTCTCATATAAACGTTCGCTAAAGTTGATTTGGCCGGGAGGGACAACTTTTCTCCATATAAATGGGGCCCAAGTAAGTAAATTTACACAGATCCCTAACAGTTGTCCTTTGTGACCATAAAGAGGTCGCAGTTACCTTTCTCTAAAGGTTTCCTAAGAATGTACGTAATGTTGAGGCTTTGCTATCGACAACATGTACACTCGTACTATCAATACATTTTCTACGGATGTATAATTGTCAGTGGTGGATCCAGGGGAGGGGCCCGGTCCCCCCTATTTTTTAGACCAAACTGAGGCCCCAAAGGCTAAAAAAATTTTTTTCCAACCGCCCCCCCGACCCTTATCTCAGGGTGTGGTTGAGCGGGCCTCCCCTTATCTGAAGGTCTGGATCCGCCACTGAGAGTCTACTAAGTGTAACAGACTTGTTCCTAAAAGACACCCCTGTGGCTTTACTCTTGAAAGGAACCACAAAAAAAACATACTGGGCATCTGCTTATGAACCGTTTGCCTGGATTCTGTTTTTATTCCAAAAGCTATGTGTACCACTGTGAACTTACCAGCTGTCGATCCATAACATCATCCTTTGGCGATGTCACAAATACACTTCCTTCCATTAAACTGACAAAACACCAGAAAGCATCAACTTCATCTTGTACTATTGCTAGTACAGATGCCAAGAGATCAGACATGCCTTGATTGTAGCCAACTACATAATTGTATGTAGCATAATTTAAAAGAATATTCCTGTCAGAGACAAGATAACAATGGAATCAATTAATGTCAAGTCTTTTATTGTCAAACCCTAGGGAATGACCAAATAACTGCTTGACTTAATAGTGGGGCAGCACTTTTGATCTTGTGTTCAAGATCATAAATCAGAAACCCCTTAAAAAAACCGCTTAAAACTGAATTTTATTTATCAATTTACAATAACTGCAGCAAAATCAATCAAACCCACTGTTAAAATTCTCATTATTTCTCTTCTCAGTGCAGCCCAAGGTTTTAATTGGTGTATAGTATTTTGAGTCAGTTACTTTTCATTTCTGAATCTAACTATCATTCTCCTTAAAGGCAATGCTTTGAAAGTGTCTGAATCTGTTAAGTCTCCAATAAATGCCAACGCTTGCTGAATGAATGTTATTGGTCTTGTCATGAAAAATAGTGCAAATATGACTTCTTGCAACATTGTTCATTTTTACTGTGTACTGGCCCATGACCTCAAAGTCTTAGCCCCTGACAGTTCTTATTTAACACACTCCAATATTAATACCTCATTATGGCCACATTGGGATTATTGTCCCCTGAGAAGTAAGGATGCGATCTGTCAGTGCGCACAACATCTTTATCAACAGTACACTGGACAGCCTTCCAAAATTGGTGTTGTTCTTCTTCACTTTTATTTTGTCTACAAAGCAAATAATATAAATAATGAACAGCTTTTGTTACCACAGCAACAGGTGCTGGTAACACAATCTCATCTTACGTATAGCTGTTCACCCAAGACCATCTGCAGTTACATCAAACTCAGACCCTCTCATGGAGACCAGCTTTGCAAAATGCAAATGTGTCCTTAGAGAAAGCAAAATAGTTATAAATTTCTATAGGTGGCCACTTCCTGTGAAAAATGTTTAGGAGTGCTTTAACTCTTTAAGCCACAATATCCAAAAACAAATTCTCCAAACTGATCTCTATATATTTCTTTAAAGAATGAGTTGGCAGAATTTGATAAAAGATCAAACCACTTCTTCTTAGGTGATCATTTCATTAATTCTCATAACCTAATCTCTTGACAATGTATGGATAGTTAGGAGAAAATTGATGTTGGTCACCATTGGGACTTAAAGGGTTAACTGTACATCATAAGGCACTACAGTACTAGCTGCACTCAGGTATACAAATGATAACAAAAGGTTGCAAAGAAAGTCAGTTTTACAGCAACATATTAAACAACAAGTACTGAAAGCATACACTGATAACGTTTGTTTGTGTTTATGAGGTCATGCTATTTTCAGCAGTAAGGGAGCAGACATTGTTTTCTAAGTCAGATGCACTCCTCTTGCAGAGGTGGAGGGGGTTGTCATCGAAATAAGTGTCTGCTCTACCTACAGGCAAATAGCTAAAAAAGGCCATCAACTTGTGAAGATATGTGAGGCAGTTCGGGAATTGGAGTTTCAAGTTAGTATTATTTGTAAACTCGCTTCACCTCATGTGATCTATTTTCATATACTCTTCTTCCTTTGTCTTTCGAAGCACTTCTCTTTGCCGAGTCGTGGAACTAAATGGAAAGTACTGTAACAGGAATTTCCACGCTTCTCCTCTGACTTCAGGACTCAAACCACCAAAGAATGTGGCCTGCAAATTATTTGGAAAAAATAATACATAAACAACAGCCGATTTCGTCAAGAAGATCATTTAATAGAAACTACAGTTGAGTGTTAACACCAGGATGTTGAGGAGCAACAGAACCCATCTTATGAAGACAGAGGTACTGGAGAAATAAAGGGGGTATGTCATATTAAACTGTACTGATCAGAAAACCACATGGAATGAATAACAAGAACCCAAAAATCAAGGAAGTAAGGTACCAGTATTTCTGTAATTTGAATGCCTCAGAAAACTTCACTTGCCCGTCAGTATTCACTAGCCTGATAGCAAAATCCACCAGTACCGGGCTATCGGATACTATTTTCTTTGCACGCTGCTTTACTTTTCATCTTCAGTGCAAACATTGATGGTATGTTTGCTAACCGTAATTAAGAAGAACTTTCTGACCCCAAAAATCCGAAAATGTGCAACCCCACTCTAGTAACTCTATTGAAAATGCGACCCCATTATAGTCAATCCAGTCATGAAAATGCCACCCATCCAGCGGCACATCCCCATTGGACTCTCATAAGGAAGTACTACCCCCCCACACCCTGGACCCTAACTAGAGAATCTAGTTCTCGCGAGGTGAGTGCCATTGTACTAAGGCGTGCAGCATGTGTGATCACATGTGGATCATAGCGGCCTGCAATCTCAAAGGGCCAATATTTCTATGAAAATATCTCTTGGTGTCAGCAATGTAATGACGTAATCAAGTGAGAAACTTGATTGGTGTTGTTTTGATTGTTTTTGTGGCCATTTTGGAATCACCGAAATACTTTCGGTGATTACTTTCGGCAGCAAAAGTATTTTACAGAGAACAATGAGGCAATTTGGGCCAGAACCTTCAAATAAACGAGAGCAAAAATCGAGATAAAAAACATTTGTCCGTGAGCCTCACTTCACAGATGAGTTTATGGTTCAATTAAGCTGATTAATTTAGTAACAGAACAGGAACGTCAGTTGACGACAGCATGCACAAATTAAACAACTGGCTTGACCAATGGCAGAGCAGCTAA
Organism: Porites rus; assembly: GCA_964035705.1. Classification (NCBI taxonomy): domain Eukaryota; kingdom Metazoa; phylum Cnidaria; class Anthozoa; order Scleractinia; family Poritidae; genus Porites; species Porites rus. The sequence goes on along the minus strand of OZ037997.1, from coordinate 9,517,129 downwards.
TTGGGCACCAGAATTCGTGATTAGTCCTTTCCGTGCTCTTTCCCATCGTCAACTGATGTTCAGCCTGATGTAAGGTGGCAAACGTGACATAACGACTTCTCCTCTCTTTGCACTTATTTCTAAGAGTATTTAAATACAATAAAGTGTTTTCATTACTTTGGTTATAAATTCAAAAATCAAAAAAAAAAATTTTAGCTAAAAGTCCACGATTTATGCTACACATGGATTATCTGCTGGATTTTAAAAAATAGTTTTTAAATGATAAGTAAGATATATATGAGGGGGACATTGGGGGTATCCAATACTGCAATACTGTAAGAAAAAATGGCAAATACCGAAATACTGCGTTGAAAATCATCTAAATACCAATACCGCATATTTTAATCACATTTATAATCGGTTCCACATACTTATGGTTGCTTTCATCTAGCGCGTTTAATTATCCCAGGCATTTATGCATCAGATGTCCATGTTTTTTTAAATATTTTGGTAGTTCGCAAATTTCCACTGAAAACTTTTTGGTAGGTCGACCCAACAGCTAATTAACTCCAATAAAAATAACTCTTGAAAGCGCAAAAAACAAACCAACCACACACGTCCAGTGTGAGTTTTGATAAGCAAGTCTAGTCTAGCACAGTCGTCAGTCTCTCAGGGGTCAACTATCTTAACTGTCTCACACGCCGCGCTGGCAAGAGGCAAACTTACCAATTTTTCTCTTTTAACTTTACAAGGCATTTTTCCAATTCTCGAAACCCGACATCTAAACTTATTCTTGTTGTGATTATGTTCACCTCCTTCGCCCTCTTCATAAAAATTACCACACAGTCAATGATAACAACCACGCCGTCTTCAACCTCAGCGACCTCAGCCATTAATTGTGAGAAAATGTGTAAGACCTTGAATTACCGACACAGGTACACAGACTGAAAAGCCTGGTAAGGTAACTTGAGATGACTCATTATCATTGGATGCAACAACAATTTGTATATTATCGACCATTAACTGTCACAAAATGACCTACAAATGGTGTAATCATGTGTTTTGTTTTACGTACTGTATCGAAAGGAAAGCGCAAATAAACGCTGTAATACCGTGAACAATCTTATTTCACCGAATACCGTCAGCCAAAATGATGAAAAACCGCATACCGCGGATCTAGATGATACCGCAATACCGCACGTTAAAATTAAAATTACTTAAATACAGCATGAAAAAAAGTCCTTTACCGTAACCCCCATGTCCCCCTCTATATATGCATGTCAAGGCAGTCAAATCCGACAAGCTCACCTTCCGAAAATTTGCCACGTCCTCGATTTGACCGCTGTCATTGAAGAAAGTTCTCCACTTTTGCGTGGACATTGGATCGAATCTTCCTTCCTCTGGGTGAAATCCATGTTTCAGGTTCTTTTTCGACACCACTGTGAAGGTTTTTCTTCGAAGTTCATCGTGATCCAATGGATCGATTACTAATGAACACCAGTGCCACTCATCTAAAATGTCAGTAACACGATCAAGACCCCCGCGATGAAAGTGAAAAACCTTGTAGTGATTTTCAAAATTCCCGATAACTAGCTGGCCACAAGTGGGATCCTCTTGATTATAAAATATCCTCAAAGTTTTCATTTCACTCAGGTCGACTCTGAATGTCTCTAAAGGGTTGCTTGAAGTGAGCAATCTGCTATTACATTCACAATCATCACTCTTCTCCAAACTAAGTTCCGTGTTGCTGTCACAGAGGAAAGAATTTGGTGTCCACGTTATCAGTAAACGTACATGTCCACTTTGCTGTGTTTTAGAATTAATTCTGAAGTATCCTGGCGTATGTGAATCATTTAAAGAAGAGAGATGAACACAGACATTATTCTTGCAAAAAACAAGCTCGTCGCTTTCCTCGGGGTCATCATCTAAGTCTACGTAAAAGGAACTAGCAATCGAAGAATCGTGTACTGCGGCTCCCTCAACAGCAAACTTGATTAGATGGCTTAGCATTTCCACCTTGAAACACAAAATCTAAGCTTAAATCGACAAATTTGTAATAATTTTTCGGTGAACTCAACTCGTTCACGTGTAAAATCTCGTGATCAGCTGTGATCAGGTGAATTAATTTAGATCACGATAACGAACTCCTGGCGAACTTAACCAAAAATATCTTCGGGTAGAACGAAAATCACTTAGCCGAATCAAAAATTTGATTTCGTTTGAAGGAATTGCTTTTTAAAAACGAATATGAGGGAAATTCGTTCTCTTCTTCTCGTGTTTTGACGACGGCAGTGAGCATGAGATAAGCAATAACTCTTCGGTGAGGTTCGGTGGATAATCGCGAAAACTCGGAGACGTTCGTTTACAGACTACTACTAAGTCTCCAACGTGGCGGACGATCATTGACTTCCCGTGCTTTTTTTGAATAATTAACTTATTTGATTGTATTAAAAAAAAAACAAAGCTAAAAACGTAAAGGAGAAAGGCGGGACATATCTTACACGAGGAATGTCCACTTTTTTCAACGTAACACTGGCCGTTTTGTGTAGTGCAGGAGCCGCTGAGTTAGCTTATTTTTACTTCAAACACGCAAACTTGCAGGGCCTCACTTGTTGAAACGGAGTTTCCGACAAAAAAATACCGAATTGTAGCCCCTATTTTATTGCCGTATAAGTTATCAATTTCAATCTACAAAAACGCCAACAAGAACATCTCAATGCATGCCTGAAACAAATCCATCTGTCTTAGTCCCTGGCTTTATAGTAATATGATCCCCATGATCTTTTCAAACACGTCTTGAAAGTCAATGAAACTATTATGAGGTATTACATTGCATTTCAAAAGCAATTCGCTTTCTACAGAAAACGGCCGAACATCAGGATTGTTCAGTTTTATAACGACTTCATCCCCAAATTTCTCCATTATGATATAAACGCTCTCATAGATTTCACTCAAACGGCTTCGCAAACATCGAGGCAGTCATTAGAGGAAAAAGCCCCCGTGAACGATTTTGGAAAAAAAGTTTCCGATGCCGAGAAATATGGCTGCAGATAAAAAAAAGTAATGAAATCTTTTTGCTGCTATGACCAATCCGATGTCATTGTAGTCTGATCATAACAATTTTACATCTTAATCTGAATACAGCTGTGGTGGTAATTTTTAAGCCACCTTAAAACTTTGATCCACCACAAGTTATAAAAGAACACGGCCGATGTTGTGGATACAGAGGATACTAACACCTGTATCGATTGGTACTGAGCCTGATCTTTCTCTCTTTTTAAGTTGGGTGTGACTCGACAACGTTTATATATCAACAAGAGAAAAAAACTTTCAAACTTGTTCTTTTTACAGAGAAGTAAGAAGCGAGCCAAGAAACAAAAGACCAAACTCATGGCTGCACCTGCGTCAGTGTTCTCGTTGCTTAGAAGCTTAAGCCTGTCTTTCAGTGAGAACCACGCTTGCTTTAATTGTTGGACATGCTTCATGACTGGACTAAGGGTACCGACGGGGAACAGTGCTACTATAAGAACTGCCTTGTTCGATTACCGTAAAGCTTTTGATTTAATTAACCATAGCATTCTTATAAGGAAATTATGCATGTTGGACGTGCCAAATAGTATAGTTCATTGGATAATTGACTTTCTGTCAAACAGATCTCAGAGAATCAAACTTGGTGACGGATATTTGTCTGAGTGGGAATCCGTCCCCTCAGGCGTCCCCCCGGGAACCAAATTAGGACCTTGGCTTTTTTTGATTATGATTAACGACCATATTGTCGAAAGCGCACGTTTATGGAAATATGTAGATGATACCACTATCTCCAAAACAGTGGCGACTATATGGCGAATATCCTTTACAAAATCCCAGCGAGAATTTGAGCGCATTCTCATTAACGACGATGCTTTAGAAGTTGTAGACAGTGTAAAGTTTTTGGGTCTCAATATTTCCAGTGATTTGACCTGGAATATCCATATCAGGAGCCCATGGCTCCTGCCATATTAATGAAATTGTTAAGAAGGCCTCCAAGAAATTATATTTTTTGGTACAACTTAGGAGAGCTCTGAGACTACTCCCACTGACTTAGGGCTCTTCTACTCTACCTCTTGCCCTACCTCACCAACCGACGCCGCCGCCCACCCACCCCTCGAAAGAGGCACATTCTCCCCAAGCTAATACATGGTCAGCGGCTTTCCCGGAGGGCCTTGCTTTTGTTCTTTGTACTCACGGAAAAAAAGTCACATCTGTAGCTGTAATTTTCATCTTCACCAGGTTACTGTTGATCTAGATCTGTTTTAAAATCATCTTTGGGCACAATTTGGAAACAAATGGCCAACATTTTAGCTACAATATTGACAATCGGGATTGTTGTGGCAGCCTACTTTTACTACAAACACGTAACTAGTCAATATAAACGTGTTCTGGCAGTTTTAGATGGACTAAAACTTGTAGAACAAGAAAACCCTTTGAAAGGAACACCCAAGGTGGCATGTGGCTTCGAGGCAAACGTGGATTATTTTGTCGATTCTCTCGACCTCTTAGAAGCGATGAACTTAGAGCCACCTAAAGAAGCAAAGGCGCACGACGTTGTCAAGTCCGAGAAGGAATTTCTAGAAACCTTTGCGTTTTTCTTTAATCATAGTGCAGCTTCATCGTAAGTATTTAATGCCACTAAACTAAACAAACTTTTATGGCAATTATCACATTTTCTTGAAGTTTGGGTTGGCCTACATTACATATGATTGATGCTAATGCATCAGTCAATTCCAGCTGCGCCCAGCACCTCCCCCCCCCGCCCTTGGGTTTCTGCGGGGCATTTGCCTGCCTTGTAAGCCCCGGGGGTGAGGTATTTGCAAATTTTGTGCTGCCCGGGGGCATTCCCAAGCTTTTGTCACGCACTCGTTTTCCTATCAAAATATAACTACACATGGGATTTTACTGGGAAAGGAAGCCGATTGGCTCATCTGTCAAGGACAGTGGGAGGAAAAAACTGAAGGGGCTTGTAAAGGCATGTTCTTGATTTTATGCATGCATTTCTTCATTGCTTATCAAGCCAGAATTACATAGTGAAATTGGGAGGTATCAACGTTTATCAACATTTTTTGGTTATTGAATTAAATTTCTGTTGATATTATTTGAAAAACAAGCTCAATATTTATAAAACTGTTCATAAAATATAACTTTAGAGTGCCTTGTTAATTTAAATGTCAATAATTTTACATCACTACTTAAATTATAAACTGGTGCATGTCGTCACTGCGTGAAGTCTTAGTTAGAATCCAAGCGATATTACGAAAGGAAGATGTTAATTGAAACAAAAAATTGCACATTAAAATGCTTAAAACGGCACTATTCAACTGTGCGATCGATGAAAAATGTTGCAGTGTTGATGGAGGACAGGGCATTTGCCGAAAAATTGATAACAATGAATAGAGGAAAAATTAATTAACTGTTGTGACCAATAATGTTGTTGATTTGGCCAATGTTATCTATTTTAATCAAAGTTACCTGTTGAATTTTATTGGCACAAAATATTGGTCAATGTTTTTCAATGGGTGTCCATGGCAAAGAATGGCTTAATGTTTCGAGAACATAAGGTTTCTATTTTTGTTGCTTTGGATGGACAAGTTGTAGCAATAATTAGTATATTAATTCCATCCAGTGGTTCAAAGAAAGGTTAACATTATCAAATCATAAATGGGGCTGAAGAGAGCTAGTGCTGATCAGAAATCAGTGAAGTGCAAATTGAAAGTAAATGGAAAAGCAAATAAAAACATATGATATCACCGATCACTAGCTGAACACAAGTCTTTCAAACAAATGCCAGTTTTCCTCCTTATTTAGAGACTTATGGTGGGATCCTTGATGGCATTGAAATTGATATTAAATAATGATAAATTGTGAAAATCAATGACGCTAATGGTGAAAAAAGTTGTAACCATCAATTTCTTTCGATTAATCAATAAAATGTTGATATGTATGGTATTTTTTGGGTGTAATTGCAGATGTCTCTCCCTCAAAATGTCCCTAGTGGCACGGAGCAAGGAGAGATTACTGTATTTACAGGCTAAAGATGAATGAGTTATCACTGAGCAACAATGTAACCTTGCCATCCATATTTCTTTTTATGACTAAATATTTGTACTGTTTTTATTTCTGACAGACGCTACATGAAAGATAAGGAACTTTTTCGCAAGATGGTGGTCAAAGCCTTGACCCTAGAAGGAACACGTAAGCTTGTAGGAGGGAGTGGGTTGCAGATCGGTAAAAGACTTGTTAAAGAGGGATGTCATGTCCTTGCTGCAGCTGATTCCTCAGCAGAATTGATAAACATGCTGCCAGATAACATGTCTGCCATCGGAGACAATGTTGACGTTGATGATATCCACCTTATACTGGAATATCTTGCACACTTGCCATGGGGAAAGTATGAGTCACAGCGAGCTAATAGATTGGTTATACACAGTGATGAACATAATCCTTACCTAAAATCACTGACCAAGTTTCAAGAGAAGGTTCAGCAGTTTTCACCATCCATTTTGGTAGTTGCAGGGCTTCATATGCTAGACAACTTTCCAGGATTCCGTCCTGGGGAAAGCAATGAAATGTTGAAAAGGATGTCATCTTTTCTTGACAAATCTCAAGTCCCTATTCATTTTGAAATGGCACCATTTCATCAAGAAACATTTTTTGATGAACTGTTGCAGCATGTAATACCACATGCAGGTTCCATGGGAATGAATGAACAAGAATTGCCGAATTTATGGAGTAAACTACTTTATGGAAATATTACCATGGTATCAAGCCAGAAACCCAGAGTCGCTACTGTACTTGATTTGATGAGAGATGTATACAAAGTTTCTAAAGAAAATTACAAGAATGGAAAAAAGATCAGAGAGCTGACAAGATTACATGTACATACTCTAGCATTTCAAGCCATTCTAACTACTAAAGGATCAAACTGGAAGAATACTCAAGCAGCTGTTGCAAAGGCTTCATTGACAGCCACAAGGCATGTCTGTGGCTCTGAGGAAATCGACCCCAAGAAGTCAAAACTATTCATGGATGATTCATTCTCCAAAAGTGTCGTTCCCGGCAGTCCCAGAGTTCAATTCAATCCCAGTTCACCTGTGTCATGCTGGGAGGAGCATGATTATGAAATCTGTGTGGCACCAGTGCTAGTCTGTACTCAGGTCCTGCAGACTGGAGGTGGTGGAGATCATATCACAGCAGGTGGCTTGTTACTGCAGATTTAGACTGCAGAGCTGTCAAGTGATTATTGAACACTTAATGACTGGTCCAATGAGATTCAAGGGAAACAAAATTAACTGTTTCCTGAGGAACTAGTGTGATTTGTAATATAGCTGGAAATTTTGAAGCTGAAAATTCATTAAACCTCTGTTTAATGGCAGTCGGTGGTCAACATTCGTGGGTAACAGTGCACTGTTACCCTCTGATGTCATAGATTTTGCAATGTTTCCTGCTCAGAGATTTTGTCGGAAAACAGTTTCATTGTTAGATGTCATGTGACATCAAAGTAACCAATAAGAGTGTGCACTGTTGGGAAAAAATTTCCAGCTATATAACAATATAATTTACTAATCCTCTTCACCTTCACAATACTTTATTCACTCTCCTCCACACACAGATGATTTTTTGCATATTAGTGAGGCTTGGAGAGAGGTAAAATAAAGCATTCGGGAGATGATATGAAGGGGAAAGTGAAGGAAGGAGCGGGAGGTATGCTCCTTCCTTCACTCTGTTCTCATTGTTCATGACCCATATGCTCTAGAGGTCTTGTGTCTCAAGGTCAGGACATTACTGCAAGTCCTGGGTTTTACACGCACCATTTACTATCCTTCTTTTAAGAGTAAAATTCAAAGTCGGATCTTTTAGGATCTAAGTCAAGGCGAGTTGTTGTGTCACTGCAGAGTTTTGAACATTTTGATCTCATCTTTGTAAAAGGTCACAAACAAGAGGCTTAAAAAACAAATACTTGTGCCATTATTTCACCATATATATTATCAATACTCTCATTGTCCATCTTGACCAATAAGCGCATCAGAAATTGCTAAGTTATGGTAATTATTTGCTATTGTATACAACTTACAAGACACTCAAATTTCCTCAATAAAATTGTCTGGTGTTAGTTATCCCTGTGACTAACCACTTCACTCACAGGTCATATTTAACAGCTTACCAACGGGAATGATAGGTGATGGGTTTGCAGCAGATTTGAACACTCGCCCCACACTGCTTTACAGGGCATACACATTTTCAAAATGATAGAAATTGTAAATATAGTAATTCATTTAGGCACTTGTTGTTCAAGGGAAAAGAAAACAACGTTTTCAATAACAAATAATGAATGAAATAGTTAATTAACAAGAAAACTGGTAACAAAAAATAAAAACAAAACCGTTTCATGAGCCGAGTTCCTTTATTGAAGCAGTGGCGGATCCAGGGGAGGCCCCCCTTATTTTTAGACCAAACTGAGGCCCCAAAGGCCAAAAAAAATTTTTTTGAGGCCGGGCCCCCCCTTATCTCCGGGTCTGGATGACCGGGCCCCAATTATCTGAAGGTCTGCATCCGCTACATATATATACCTTAATTAAAAAATGTTGCGTCTTTCGATTCGTGCAGCGAAACTCGCCTTTACATTCCTTTGAAATCGCAGCATCTCTGTAAAAATCCAAGCCGCGCTCAAAATACCCGTGGTCTGTCTCTAACATGATTTGATAGTTATTTCTGCATAATATAGGGTATCTGTAGGTTGCTGCGCTATTGTGACAAAGTAATTCTTATGACAACGAAGAGTAAATGTAACCAATTACGCCTTGAGAAATAAAACTAACCAAAGAGTTTAATTTGGCGGTCTGTGTGTGTGCGTGATTTTTTTTCCAAACTATTTCTAATGGTCTGTCGTCTCCAACGTGAAAGGCTTGCCTCATAAGATAAAAGTTAGCGCACCTTTTGCAATACTTTTTTTATAAAGTTAAGTTAAGCAGGATGTTCAAAATGTACTAGGATAGAAGAGAGTAGCGAGGAAATCTGAAGAAATGCAAAGCGGGAAGAGCTGATCAGCACAAGAGTGAAAAATGAGGTTAGCATGGAGTAGGTTATGGTCAGGGTCAAACGGCGAACCCAACGGACGAAACTAATGCTCTGATGAGAGAGAACAATAGACTTTGTTAGCAACATTAGCCTTGTCTAGCTCATAGCCTTAGTGCCAGGAATTTGAAAGGGAAGGGAAAAGGGATTCCGCGCGCGTGAGAAGCTTCCTTCTCTCTTGCGTACGGTCTCGTGCCCAAATTGCCTTCCCCTTCCCTTACGAACGCCTGCTAGTTAGGCTATCCAGCTCATGGGAAGTTCGACGTTTGTCTCTGGCCAAAGTGATAAAAAGTAAAGAATTTGATAGAGGGGATTCTATACACCGCCTCAACCTGGCCTCCCTGAGAAGCTGGCAAGGGCAAGAGAGGCTGGGAAACCGAGAGAGACAACATTACGCTCCCAGACAGAGGGCCCCGTTATTGTGCGCAGAGGCCGGACAAAGGTTGTTGGAAAAAGATCAATTCCTGTTATATTTCCAGCCTTACTGGGGACAAATTAAGACACGGGAGGATGAAACAAAAGTTAGAAATATTAATTGGAAGAATTAAACCATGTTTACGTGCATGAATCGTTTCAAATTTCAATAGCAGTTCGAAGCTGAGTTAAAGAAAAAAAAAAACACCGGTACTCAAGTTTCATACCAGTCCTGAAAACGGGTTACTCAGTTTAATTCGAAGGTCTACAGGGGGATCGGTCTTTTCGCCAAAAAGTCGTTTCGCTAACGTCTGTTCGCTGACGTTTTAAGTAGTTTCGCTAACACGTCAGGTCAAACAATTTGGTACGAAAATTGGTGCTTGACTTGGTAACAAAGTCCAAATTTTTTAAAAAAATTTCATGCGTGCTAACAGGAGCACCCAACGACTAAAGGTTTCCAAAAGCTTCAGTGTCTCAAATGGTTTTCTCTGATTTAGAAGACTGTTTGGAGTTTGAAGTTGCTCTAAAAGATATTTATCTGTTCACGTCCGGATGTTTTAGTGGAACTTTGGTTGTCTCGAACGTTTTAGGTCGCTTTTTCTTCTTATCCGAAATTGTTAGCTATCCTGATAGGTCGAACGTATCTTTCAATATATATCCAAATTTGTGTGTGCGGTGCATATTCTCGTTTTTTTTTTTTTTAATTTTTAATTATCTTAACACTGATTTGTCCTGACTGCGGCCCCTCTATTCAGTTCGTTTGACCGTTTTGTTGTAACTCCCAGTTCTGTCGCTGTGTCATAGACGAGGAGCTGCATCTTAAATATCCGACCGTGTCACGTCCTCATTCTCTACCGTATATTCAGTAAGGGGTGGGGGGAAGAGTGCTACTTCATGTGGCGAATATGGGTGTGGCTCCACTGGTGGACTATCCGGAAGCGCGGGTGAGCGTGATGTAAAAGAATGCAAAATTCTGTATAACTGTGAAAGGTTTGAACCCAGGAGTCATTTTAAAAGTAGGTTGGGTTTGATCGTCCGGGTGAACGTAGTCCTAAATAGGAGTGTTGTTGTTGACAGTGACGGACTATCACTGACTTAACCTACTTTTGAAAATTCTATATGTGAAATACTTTTCCCGATCATTTGAATTAAGACGCAGCCCATCAGGAAATTGAGTAATTTTGATTTTCAGCGGACAAAAATCTTGTACCAGAAAAATTTGAACAATATCGCATTCTTAGATGTAATTAGTTATCTGTAATATAAAAGAGAATGCAGTATTGTTTAATTTATTCTGGTACAAGGCTTTTGTCCACTGAGTTAAAATTACCCAATTTGCTGATGGATTTCTTCACATACTTAACTCTCGTAGAATTACTTGTTTTGGTAAAATTTTTGAGCCCTGCACAGTGGTGGATCAAATTAGTACCGTGCCGACGTTAGCGTTTTTTTTGCTAGGTTCGAGCCCACAGCACAGTGAAAGAAAACCAGCGGCTTATACCACAGGTTACCCACCCAGGACTCTTTCGTTCCTTCCTTGCGATAATTGAGAGGTGCAATATGAACTAAAATGGGTTCGAAAGTATGGAAATTTTCAGTGTGCATAGCTGGCAAGTTACAGCCTAAGGCTTTAGGTCGTGCTGAGTTAAGATTGTCTTCAACTAAACCTTCACTTCCGATCCTAACGTTGTACACCAAGGTAATACTAGCTGAAATTTATATATGAAAAATTTATAAGTATAGCCTATATTGTGTAAGTTAACAGCACAATTTTCAATCCGGGTTTTAATACATTTTCACTCCACAACATCTAAATGCTCTTTGTGTCTCAGAGATTTTGCTCATCTCTGGAAAAATTTTTAAAATTGGAAAATGTTCATAAAGACCAGTTTCTTGAACAAACTGAACATTCTATATTGGCTTATTAGATGCATAGATTAATCATTTCACTCCTTACTTGTAGAACTCTGCTTTCCAGCTGAATACGTAAATCAATATAAGGTTTGAGACTGACCTAGCCACCTGTTCATAGAGGATTTACTGCTGAGAAGCAAAGTTATTCTTATTCCAGTTGTTTATTGTCTTTAGCAGATCTGTCCACTCTGTGATGATGCCAAGGCAGCACTAGAAAGTTTCAAGCACAGGGTCTGTTCATCAATCAATCAATAAATCATCAATCAATCAGTCAGTCAGTGAATCCCAATCCCGCTGAGGCTTTTCAGTTACCCTGACCAAGTTTAAGACAACACTAGTTCATTTTGCCACTCTATTTAAGACATTATATATTGAATTTAGAGCTCTTATTTCTTTAACCCTGATTCACTTTGTTTCCCGTATAGAATTAATGTAATTTTTTAAACTAGCATCACAAAATCAATATTTTTTTGGACCAAAGAAAAAACTGTTGGTTCCACAAATGTAGACCACTCATCCCCAGCCCTCAGGCTGCACTAGGCCAAATAAGGGAGAGTGCCATTTGCTAAAAGGAGTCTCACTTGCTCTGTAAGGGCTGACTTCTGTTATTCAGTTCCTCTTCTTTTAAAAAAAATGTGCTAATGTTGGGTTAAAACTGGTCATTGTTTTTTTGTTTTCAGTTTCATTTTGAGGAAGTGGATATCACAGAAAAGGGCAATGAAGCATGGTTTTCAAAGTATAAATATGAAATTCCAGTGTTTCACTTAAATGGAACATTTTTAATGAAGCACAGAGTGAATGAGGAATTACTTGAGAAGGAGCTGAGAAAGTGTGAGGACAGTCAAGATGCTACATAAATGAGCAATATCAACTTTTGCATTAAAATGTATATGGTGCTCTGAATGTACCTGCAAGTCCCGTGCCATAGTGAATTTAGGACAGAAGTGTACATTAAGCCTCTATTAAATGGTCACTTCTATCAAGCCACTGCGACCTATGACCTTTTGGCCATCCAGCTGAGAGTTCTCTTAATTATTGTTATCACCTCTGTTAAGCAGCCATCAAGTGCTTGATACACTTAGTTAACTTTTGGCTTCATTTTAAAAACGTGTTGAAGAAAAGTACAGTCTGAGATATGAAGGTGACTACTGATTGTGGACCAGTAATGCTGCTCTTGCTGTTTGTTTGTTTCATACTAAAGTGATGTTTCTGCTTAAGATCTTACATTACCTATTTCGCTTCAAAGTTCAAGTTACAAGGGTTCTTCTGTATTTGCATATCCAAGTTCATCCAACTTGGAAATTTTGGGATATTTTCCCCTTTATTCGATCCTTTGAGTTAATTTTTATTACACTGTCTATTGCGGTCCCAAATTCAACATCACCTCTCTACAGAATGCCGTGATCTAAAACTTTGAAGATACTGCTTGTTTTTTTGAAAAATGATCTTCCTTTGGGATGGGGGGGGGGGGGGGGGATGGTGCAGACACCTGTTCTGCAGCATATAAATCATGCCGAAGTTCACCACATACTTTATCTACAATCGTGTTTATCAGATCAGTATTTATTATTTACAGACGATGTTGCTTCAATCAGTCAATTCACACTCATTAGTGCTTTGTACTACTTTCATGAAATTTATTAAAATGACCCTCCAGGTATCGCTTCCTTATTAGAAAATGACCCTCCCCCCTCCAAAAAAAAAAAAAAAAAAAAAAAAAACAATCAAGATTTTGAAAATGATCCCCCAAGCACCATGGCTGCCGGCCGCTGCGACATCAACCCCCAACCCCCCACCCCCCCTCAGAGATAAGAAATGCTCAGCCTCCTTTTACAAAGGATATTTTAAGGGGGAACTCTAAAATGAAGTCTGACATGACTTCTAACCACAACAAAAATTTTAAGAAAAAAATTTTGATGACACACCTTCTTTAAGGCGGGGTGGACAGGGGGTCCAAGCTCCATGTCAGGGTACCTACAGGAGCCCATCACCCTGGTAACTAGCATTTTTAGCTCCTGCCCCTTCATTTTTTCATGGCCTCATTCCTTCAGCCCTCTTTCGATTGTGAAATATAAAGCATTGTTGTGTACTTTTCCCCATTTAATTTCCACCGCTTCCCTTCCGCTTCCCACCATTCTCCCCCGTCCCAGTCCCGCTCCCTATTGTGCCAAATCCGAGTTGCGCGGGAGCGTAGCGCCCTCGGCGCGTCGTACCACTCTGTCGCGCCTGAGTGGATTTTGCATTATACACAAAAACTTTATGCAAATAATAAGAGATTTGATTAAGTATGTGTTAGATAAGATATTTTCACAATCCTGTTTCGGTAAGAAAATAGCCGCCATGACAGATAAAGAGCAAAAGAAGCCCTCGTCACCTTCGAACTTGGTTCGAGTGGGTTCTGGCTTAGTAAACAAGTTGGCACTTTTAAACCCAGTGACCGGCGAATCAGACGAACCCATCTTGGTCGGTTTTGAAGATGTTAGTGCTGCAGCGTATAGGATACGAAAAGGAATTAAAAAAACACCGTGTGAGGTAAATATCTGTTGAAAACTAGCCATAATTTTACAACATGAAGGCTAAATATTGTTAGGGAGTGTTTGTAACCCCGGAAGCGTTCGCCGGTAGCTCATATTTACGCCCCGGGAATAAACATAAAAATCTGCCTGATTATAATAACATCAATTTCCGTTTTATTTAGTGTCTACCCTTTTGGAAGATCGGAAAGTTTACGATTTGGGTAAAAACGTGTTATTTTTAATATTGTTAGAGCATTACTAATAACAATGAATATTTGCCACGTTCCAAACATAGACGTCACAGTATGTTAAAAAGAAAACAAACAAACGACTTCTATATATTTAAAATTTCCAAACCTTTCGTACGAGTTAAATGAATAGGAACCCATTTGGAGGGGACTGGGGGTGGGGGGCTAATAAATCGTTGTTGGTTGTGGGTGATGGGTAAAGTGTCGTGAAACAGAGCCGGCTGCCGGCTAATTTCATCGGCTGAAAAAGAGCTTACCACCCGATCAAATTGCTCTGGAAAACAAAGACAAGGCCGGGGGAATTTTGAAGATGCAGTCAAGTAAAACAGCCGGCTTGACAAATAAAAAAGCCGGCTTATCTTTTCCTTAGCTACATCCTAGTTAATGTGACCACCTTTGGGCCATAAAATCCTGGTCGTAATAATAAGGTCAGGTTGCATTAATGGGGACCTATACAAAACATGGACCCCCTATTCATGGACCCCTTCTAGGACCTGGTCCATGGACTAACCCTGTGGACCACCCCTTATTTTTGAAGATGAATTTTAGCAGAGGTCTTAATGAACTCTAGGAACCTTAAATGAACAATTTACCCTCTCTCAGTTTATATTATCAGGCTTATGGGCTAATCTCATATTATACACCTGTTCAAATTTTCTTGAATTCCATATACGGATTCAGTTTAGTCTGGTGAAGGAGTAACAATACTTGTGGTAGGGGGGAAGTAGTCTCCTATGCAGACATTTTTTTTTGTGTCATCACTTTGCATACCCTCCCCAGACTTAATTTTCTCTCTTCTTTTTAGAGCATCCAATCATCAAATTGTAGGCAAGAAGTCTTAGAATAAAACTGAATTTGCCTTTTAAGCTTTCATATCTGAAATCAAATTTCGCACTCACCCTGGGTTAACTTAACCCTGCTTTGAACAGCCCGTCCCAGGGCTTCCAACAAAACCTCCCCAAAATCCCAGGAACAAAAACCCCCAAAAAATCCCATGTCAAATTTCCTACAGAAAAAGGGCATTCCTTAATAACCTGGCCAATAAACACAGCTACTTGGATGAGAGATCAACTAAATAAATTAAAGTCTTGTTGGATATACGCCCCTGGCCAGTACACTCAGCAAAGTTAAATGTCTAACCAGGGGTAAGTGTGAAGTGTGTGTTAATATCTTGCCTTTTCTGAAAATTCCTTTTGATGAAGTTTATAAAGAAACCGCAAACACCTCTGGTAAATAGTCAAACTGAATCAGATTTGTTACTTCTCAAGGAGTACAGAATTTGAGGATTAAAAACCGTGAAACACACAGTATGATGATTATGAATATAGAGGGCAATTGTCATCGGCTAGTGTCACTTTTTATCGGGAAGTTCTTGACATTAATTATTATTATCTTGATGTTTAGAACTTCAGAATGCCAGTGCCACTAAGATTTTTGAAGCCTGACGCGATTTTTTAACAAAATTGATTTTTAACGCTTTTGAAGGCTATGTAATTACCTGAACATTGAAATGATTGTATCATCTTTCCTACAGTTTTTTAATGCCGAGTCTTATTGACTAAGGTTCTCTTTCTCCTTTGCAAACTGGAGAAACCATCTAAAACATGCACACTAACCAGTTTTGCTTTCTTTTCAGAGATCCAGCATGTCAGAGACTCTAAATATGGATTTGTATTTCAAGAAGGAGTACCTTCAGCATACTGGAAGGTCTGCATGCAGTCATTACATAATTTGTATATGTTGTAGTTAATTTTTATCTCAGGTAATTTTTCTTTTTCTTTTGTTTTTGGATATGTTAATGCATGCTAGTGAAGTTGAAACAACAAAAAAAAAAACCAAAAATAAAGAAAACATTACCTGAAATAAAAAATTAACAACAACATAATTATACCTTAATAGTATACTTAATTTGATATTTTTAATTCACTTTCTTCCTGACCCATAACTGTGTATGTCATTCAGACTGTGAAACCCTTAACCATTGAAGCCTATACCAAATCACCTTTTGATTTTTGAAAAAAATCCCTTTCTTAAATCGGAAACTCAAACTATGGACCAGAAAATTGAATTCTTCATACCACTGATTCAGTCCCTATTTTATGTCACTTAATTCTATACCAACACTATCTGCTTTAAATATTCTCCAAAACAATACCTTAAATACACAATGGTACAAATGCATGTAGCCAAAATTAAAGTGTTCGAGGAGCTGCAATCTGCCATGGTCCGGGGGGGGAGGGGGTACTTTAGGAATTTCTGGGTGGGGATGTGCTGTCGGGACCCTGGAACCTTTAACCTTTTCCAGAGCTAGTTCAGTTGAATTTTGCTACCCTATACTAGAGTAAACTCCCCAAATCCCCCTATCCTAGAGTAGCTGTTTCCCTAGTCTAGATATTAAAATCTTCAACCAACTGATCAGTTTCCTGAAAAATGATGCCCTATTCTAGACCCAAATGATCTGACTTATATCCCCTATCCTAGAGTAAACTGCTTGAAAACCATACCCTTCACAGTGGCACATACCTATATAGCCCATATATGGCAGTACCCCCCCGGGGCCATGGTATTGTGTAATTGCATGCATTGTAAATATCCTGTTGATAAACAGAGCAATTTTGTACATTTGGATTTGTGTAGGAGCAGTGACTAACTTACTATAATTTTGTCAATTATTACCCGCTCGAACAACAGCTACCATCATATCATCAGTTGTGTGACCGGGGGAGGAAAAATGTTTAGCAACGGGTAGATCAGCTTTCTTCGAGACAAATCTGAGGTGTTCGCAGAACCTGTCCCCAAGCCTACTTCCGGTTTCGCCAACGTACGACAGAGTGTATGCCCGACGATAATTTTATCAATTGTTTCTTTGATCAATATGTAATGGGATTTCTTTAAAAGGTGATGATAATTACAATGACCATGACAATATCATTGACGGTTGGTGGTTTTGTGAAGTAAAGGAAAACGGAGATACACTGTATGATCTGCACAGTACGTACTGTAGGCTACAGGCTACTAAAAAAGGTTCAAAAAAGCTCCATGAATGAATAGATTTAATACTGTAACTGGCGAGTATTTGTGATGTGTTCTTTTTAATTTTCTGATATATCATTTTTATGTGATTTATTCATTTTAGCTTCAAAGAAAGAGGTGCTAGGAACACACTGCTCATGTTGTCTAAAGTAGGTGTAAGTGGAAATGTATTTTTCCATGTCTGTTTCCTCATAGACAATGGATGAATTCTTACACCTGTATTTTCCTCAAGGATAAAAAGAATGAGAGGATTGGGAAACTATGTAAAGATTGCCAACTGCATGTTTCTTTTCCTCATGGGAAGCAATTTCTTTGAAGGTGTGCTTTTGGAGCTTGTGCATTTCTCTTGCTTATTATTACCCCTAGGGAAAAAATACAGTGGCACTCGGTTTTAATGTGGATACCTACTGATACCGGTCATGTGGAAAGCTCACATTGTATAAATTTATCTTGGCACACATGACATTTTTTATTGAGACCCTTTCATGACCAATTTGAAACGTTTCCATACAAAGTTAACATCGCTTTCTGGGCAGTGGTATTCTCCAGCCACAAGGTATTACACCCAGTGATAGGTTAACAGTGGGGGACTTATAAGGGTCCAAACTTCCCGACCTCCTACATCTTGCATTCACGGCTCCCGCCCCCTTTTTTCTTGGCTCTCTCCCTTTAGCCCAATTTATTCTGCGAAATATTAAGCACTATTGCATAATTTACCCCTGTTTCTCCTTCTTCCCGCACTTCTGGAACTCGCACCTCCTGGTTTTCCACTAAAGGTGATGTTACACGGGACGATTCGCAACAACGATTTTTAAACAACACGGCGTTACAACATTGTTGTTACATTGTTTCGAATGGCTGCAATATTGTTCCAACATTTGAGCCCTGTGTTGCGCTAAAAATCGTCATTGCGCATCTTCCCGTGTATTAACATCACCTTAAGACTTGAAGTTACTGTACTCATTCGAACCTCTAGCTCAACAATATTTCTACTATTGCCGATGCAAAGTCCTGCTTTTCTGTTACTTTACAGCAGCGTTTTTTTTTCAGGAGCAAAAGACGAAAGGAGTAATAGCAGCTTCGGCTGGGAACCACGCCTTAGCATTATCATATCATGGAAAGGACCTTGGGATTCCTGTGACTGTTGTGATGCCACTGAACGCACCTATCATGAAGATTTCAGCATGCAGGAAACATGGTGCTACTGTGCACGTGAATGGTGCAGATCTTATTGAGGTATAAAGAACCGAATAGTTAACGACGCTTATGAGTTCGACAAGAAACATAAGTTATCATTCTGCATAAAATTGAAAAAATATCTTAAAAGAAAGTGGCTATGCAAATTTGGAGTACATTCAAAATGTGAAGAGACATCTACAGAACCTCTTTAGGCACGTGACCACATATGTTATCAGTTATGTGTCACTATTTCAATATTCAAGAGTTGCTTCCAGGTATTTCACTTGAACCATTACGCTTGAGAAGATAACAAGGTTTCACGGCTCAAATGTCGTGAAAATACATAATAACATCCAACTTAGGCCCTATTTAAATTACAGTCAACTCTCTCATAGCGCCATTTCTCTTAAGCGATCACTTTGTAAATAACCGTTTCGTTTCTCTGTCAAATACTGCTTCAAAAACTCTCCTGTAAGCGACCACTTCTCAGCTATTTAATAGCGGAAGTTTTCCTCAACAGGGCACGATTTTATTGGGTACGTCGGGGTAACATGAACTCTGAGAATACGACTGTTTCCCGCCAAAAGTCTCTGAGTGCTCAACACTGCAAAATCTGAGACGGGCTCATCTACCCGCGAATGTTGATCGTTATATTCATACATTTGAACACGTGGGTCTAGCCTGAGAAAACAGCCGACCTTTGGCGACGCTACCACTGGTTTCCCCGCCAAATGACGTCTGAGAAACGAGCGCAGAAATTCCATACTGATGACGCGTCACTACCCAGATCTGGGTAGTGACGCGTCATCAGTATGGAATTTCTGCGCTCGTTTCTCAGACGTCATTTGGCGGGGAAACCAGTGGTAGCGTCGCCAAATGTGGGCTGTTTTCTCAGGCTAACGTGGGTCATATAACAGAGTACTCAGTGAGGCTATGACAATGTTCATCCAATACCGGATGGCTTTTGCGCCGGCACGAAGACCATACCGGATTGGGCTTCTGTTCACACATAAGAACGGTCATTTCGGCGCGATTTCTGTAACGGAGCGAAGCTGCTCCGCGCCGATCTCCAAAGTGGAGAGTGAGTCACACATCGGATAGGCGTTCACACTATACCGTACAGCTTATCGTGTCGTCACTACAAGCCATCTGGTATAGTGTGAACAGTAGCCCTGTTAATAGACTTTTCACAGTCCCCTATTTCTCCGTGTGATCGTCGAGATCGAGCGCGTCTTACCGTTAATGGCGGCCATCTTGATTTTTAGATGTACCGAGGGGGCGGGCGTCGGGGATTATAGCTCTATTCTATTTTTCTCGCCTCATCCCAAACCGTCCCCCGCCCCCTAAGTAGATTTGATACTCATCCCCAGGTTAGACTCGGTACGACTGAAAATCAAGATGGCCGCCATTAATGGTAAGACGCGCTCGATCTCGACGATCTCACGGAAAAATAGGGGACTGTGAACAGTCTACCCTGTTAATGACTACTGAGCGTTCACTCAGGAAACTAGTTAATTTTGGATAGATTCATTTCCAACATGCCCTGGTAGTTAGCCTGTTCCTGGCGTTCAGATAGTAGAGAGTAGTTGTTTTTTCCTGCTCACTTTTCTTTGCACCCTTCCCTTTATCTTAACGCCTGGAACAGTCTACTGGATAGCCGTCGCATTGGCCTGTTGGAATTTTGTATCAATATTTTGTCTTTAAAATTGAAACACATAAAAGACTTCTAACGTGCAATGCGACGTCTCCTATTAACGTAAGCCGTAAATGAATTTCTCTGTCTGCGTTTACAGTCAAAAGAAATTGCTCTGAAGATGGCGAAGGCAAATGGATTAGCATATATCAATGGGTGAGTTTAATAATTGAACAGTTAAATGATTATGTTCTCGTTTCATTACTGCCGTGATCTCCTCAGGGGCCCGTTGCTCAAAACCTAAGTTACGTCGTTCGTAACTGCCAACCATGGTCTGGAGTTAAGATAAAGTTTTTCACCTGTGTATGTCTGATATGGTAACCAGTGCCGGGGCGACCATAATACGACGAAACTTAATGTACATCAAACGCGACACCCAGTGTTTCATTCTATATCTAAACGCAGAGAAGTGGGTTGAAAAATGAGACGCAGCAAAGTATTTTAAGACCGACTTTAAAGTGTCTGGATGTCGGATGAAACACTTAGAGGAATGTTTGTTTAATGTACAATGGAGGTCAAAAGTGTTGAGACCTTTCCAGTGATATTACTAAAACTAGCGACCCCTCCCCTCTCACCCCAAACAAAGTTGAATTTGGAGCAAAATGTGTGAAAATGAGTGCTTTTTTTGGCCACAACATTGCTAGGGGAAGTGGGGGGACGACGGGATGAACCCAAAGCCGAACAAAACATTGTCCTTAGGGGCAGGGTCCTACGTAACAATTGCTTGGAAGGGCTTTTTCACACAGTCCCAAGTTCTTTTGTCCTCCATTGTAGCTTCTCAAATGAACAATTGTTATTGAAGAAATTGAAAGCTGAAGTTCGCAATTTGGTAATTAGTATCTGATGTCACAACCACCATCACGGTACGTAGTGTTAAGTCTATAAGACCATTTTCAAATTCGAAAATAACTCTCTCTTTCAGAACGAGGCCAAGTGCAAAGCCCTTGTTGTTTTACATTAGCCTCACTTCGAAACAGAGGCTTAAGGCAACTCGAAAATAGCTAGCCTGGGACCAGGCTAATCCGTATTGGGGGAAAAAGTAGAAAAAAATCGGCGTGGGCTGCCTTTTTCCCCCACTGCAGAGCCTGGTCCCAGGCTAGAAAATGGCCTGTTTCCTTTGTTTCGTCTTAGTTTGGGAATGTTAATACCTGTAATTGTAAGGCTCGGTTGACACCTCGCATTTTACATACATGTATGCCCAATCTAATGCTAATAAGCCAGAAGAAAAGATTTTCTTCGGCACATGTGAAATGCTGCGTTTAAACTGGGCCCAAGAGAGCTATGGCAAGAGTTCTTGTGACATTACACGTAAAAAGGTGAAGTCGTTTCTGTGAGCTGCAGTTTTCAGATGGTTCTGTTTTTCTTTTTAAGGTACGATCATCCTAACATTCTTTCTGGCCAGGGTACGTTGGGTCTGGAGATCGTGGAAGAGGTACCTGGTTTGGATGCAGTTGTGATCCCTGTGGGCGGTGGAGGCTTATTGGCTGGTGTGGCTGTGGCAGTCAAAGGATTACGTCCTGATGTTCAAATAATCGTAAGAAGAACCCTCAATAAAGTTTTTCGTCATAGCAGAACTGGGTTCAGAAAAGTTTGCAGCAATTCATAGATCATTCGGCCTAAAGGCAAAATTCTAAGAATGTTCTTAAACAAAATATTCTCAAAAAAATGCAGAAACAATTTCGAATGCACTGTCTACGAGATGCTATTTATACAAGAACGCAAACCATCACTAAGAAAAAAAACCATCAAAAATCTAGGCCTAAAATTATGAGTGCAGATGTAGACCAGCTACGGCGAAAGTGAAGTCTTCTGAGACCTCTGACGAACCTCTGACGCATCTGTGTACAGTTCTTATATATAGCAAATGAGAGCTGTATTCGAAGCCAGGAAATAACGCTGGCGTAGGGTTCATCGTTCTTAGTCGAAAGCTTATTTGCGAGAGTTCTTAAAAAGTTCTGACAGTCGAGTCCCTATGCCCCCGTTTGTACCAAACACCAGTGGTGTAAGGGTTCCCATCTCTACATCCATCACTCTCTGGTTGTATTTCCTTTTCTTCTCGTTTTCTTGCTCTTTGAAGATCGTAGCTGTGTACTTGCCCTGGTTGGACCGGGAGTTAACATGCGTTACACGTACGTCAAAGAATGCCGTTACTCCTGGTGTCCAAAAACCTCCCGCCTTCATATTCAGCCTCGCTTCTCGACTTGTAACAGTGGACTGAAGGTTGAATACTTCATTGTCGAGTGGTTGCAGGAGTGGCTCTGTCTCCACATTTCTGCACACTTTACTGATGTGTGATGTCAGAAGATCTCGGATTGTATCATGTCTCTGAGCTACAAAACCTCCCTTCTTACATGACAACGCGTGGTTGACAGTAAACATTTCTCCACAAGCACAGTAACTAGGGAGATTAGGCAGAGGGAGGTTGTAGCGAAGGCAAAGGGAGTCCCTAAACTCCTGCTTGTTCAAAGCCAGTCCGTGTTCTTCGTTACTACTACTACTACAATCTTATTCTAAGATATCTTTAAGAAAAAATGTCCCGAAAATCGCTCGAAAATACAAACGAAATGTGCTCATGTCCCCTCTACTACTACTACTACTACTACTACTACTACTACTACCACTACCACTACCACTACCACTACCACTACCACTACCGCTACCGCTACCGCTACCGCTACCGCTACCGCTACCGCTACCGCTACCGCTACCGCTACCGCTACCGCTACCGCTACCGCTACCGCTACCACTACCACTACTACTACTAATAATAATAACAATAATAAGAGTAGTAAATACATTCTTATATGACGCATTTACAAAGCTCAGTACGCCGACATCCCCTTTTATTGCAAACAAACTTGAACAGAATTGCCGTGTAGAGTAGCCCTCGTCCAGGATCAGGATGGGTCCTAGTAAGGGAGATTTTCCTGTAGATTATATTTAAGCGTCGTTTAGTTAGCAGCATTAATCGTGTCTGTTTCTCTACAGGGAGTTGAATCAGAACGCTGCGCCAGCTTTCAGGCAGCAATGGCTGCTGGTCATCCAGTTAAAATAGAAGCCAATCAGTCTCTGACATTAGCCGATGGTAAGGCTCTGTCCTTACTGTATAGATCTTTTAAAATGACCTCTTCTACTCCCAAGATAGTTTTGTAAGAGTTGCAAGCTGATGCAAAATCGTAAAATGCTAAAAAAGAGATAGCAAGAAGGTTTCATTTGAATGACACGCCCTCAGTTTTAAAGTGCTTCGACTGGTTCGACCAGTATTTTGGTAGGCAGCCTTCAACCTTTGAACCTCTTATACCTAACGGCTTCATCTTTGTTTTACGTCGATTACACAGAGTCTGTCCAATATTTTGAGATCAGAATACATATCGATCGCTCGACAAGGACGTCTTGTTTCAGCTCTGTATTGAATTTTAGCCCTTATCCGTAAGTTCTCTGGAAATGCTTAACCCTACGTATACATTGGCAGGCGTCTGCTCAGAGAAGTTTCACAAAATTCAATGCAGGAAATTTTGAGATATTTTGGAATTACTACAAAAATGTATAATTTATGCGTGAACCTAGGACATCTGAGAAAATTTCCTTCTTCTCATTTATTATTTTTTAAGAAATGTCACGTATGTACTTTATCCAAACCAGCTCAAACCGCTGGAAGCAGGCACCGCTTCGCGATCTAGAAAACATGACAATGAATCAGAACCACTCTGGGTAGAACACAATGCTGAGCTCTTTCATATAATTTCTACTTTCACGAAAAGAGCGATGAAATTGAAATTCGCGGATTGATTTTCTTTGCTATTGACCAGTGTTAGATACAATCAGTGAGTTTGATGTCTGCGCGCAAATAGCAAAAGCTTAACAAGGTGGGCAGTGGTTATGGTTATAAAGTCCATTATGGTTATAAACTAAGTCTATTTTTATTAGCTTTTTTGTGTTTCTTTTGTTTCCTTCTGTAGTTATAAAATCCTATTTAACGCTGTACTCTAGGAACAATTGAAGGGAGCCCGGTGCTCTGAACTTGTAAAATCCAAGGTGCCGCCCAGCATAGGATTTTTATGAAACGACTAAGATTTCCTAGTGGCCCAAGAGCAAAACTAGTTAATACACCAGGGGCCGTTGGGCGCTGCTAAGGCACAGCCCTACAATTTGGTTTCTATTTTAGTTTATTGCGTCACAGATTTAAAACGTTTTTATACCCTATTGTGACTTCTTTCCTTACATGTCCCCTGCAGGGCTGTGTGTATCCAAGGTTGGCTCCAACGCCTTTGCAACTGCCACAGGGATCGTTGATAAAGTAATAAGTGTCAGGTAAGATTCACAGGAACACCAACTTTCATCCACTTTAAGAGGCTGTCCGCGTAAGAACCGATAATGCAAATTTCGGTCTGTCACGGATTGCCCTGATTTTTTCAGTGGAAGATAACTATCCTATCCCATGAAGAAATATCACATTTATTTGGACCAACTCAATTTTTTCTTTATTTTACAGGAAGATTTTCTCGGTCACCTAAAACTAGTCAGTTTGCCGTCGGAAGCAGTGCGATTTTGGTGAAACTTTAGGGCTCTGTCAAACCTACCTTACCTAGCCGAATAATCTGATTATTTTACACACAAAAGTTTTAACTCTCATTAATAGTTTCAAGGTTTAATGGTTGCATTCTGTGGAAAGTTGGCTGAGATATGATTTTTTGAAAATGACCGTTAATTTGCTCAGCGGGAAAAGTAATTTGCATAACTAGAGCTGAACGGTAATTTCGCAAAAGTGGCACCTGACCCAGACTCAAGTCTATGATAAATCAGAAGTACTAAGACCAGTCTACTTCTTGACGCAATAAAATTTGTGGGCACTCTTCTTTATGTGCCGTGCAAAGTTCCGTTAATGTTCCAAAATTCGCCATTTTGACAGCAAAGCTGGAATTGTAACGTGTCCGCATCTGATCGACTAATTTCCACAGCTTTAACGTTTCCAGTTATCACTAAATATCATTAGACCCTTTAAATGTTGGACGTTTGAAAACATGTGGAGTTAACTTAGTATTCGCTTTTCCTTAGTCTTTTTCTTGTCGACGATGAACGTGACTTCGTTCTCGGTATGCAAATTAGCCTTAGATGCGTTGTTTCAACAAATTGACAGGAAATATAATCTTTACATACACATTTCTGAGGGGAAAAATAATTCTCCTTTCCACAAAAAAAACACAAACCATGACTTAGAATCCCCTTAAGGTCTCTCTCTTTTTTTTAACGAGGAAGAAGCAGCTGAATAATGTATCATGACAGATGTTTGCGGCTTAAAATAATTCAATTACTGTGGCCTGTCACGCATTCCTAAAGAGGGGTGGTCGATTAGAAAACAATAGCGTTGTGTCGATCAATTCGATAATATTATCATCTTTTTTTTAAATGATAGTTATTGGTAATAATAAAAAATAAGAGTTCACTTGCAAGGTAATTTCTCCTGTCAGCACACGAAAATGTTTGGGCACTCTTTTTTGCGTGCCTTTATAAAAAATAGCGTTAACGTGGAAAGCTTTATTATGATATTTGCTTATCGGGAGAACGCAGATCTTTGTACATGGCACTATGATAATAAAAAAAAAATGCCCCACACTTTTTCTATCTTAAATTAGCGGTAAATTTCAGTTTCATTCAAAGATCTTTAAAGCGTTTATCGGTAGCAGAATGAAACGGGAAAAATAGTTCCTTTTTTCAGTGAATAAACGC
This sequence comes from Porites rus, assembly GCA_964035705.1. Classification (NCBI taxonomy): domain Eukaryota; kingdom Metazoa; phylum Cnidaria; class Anthozoa; order Scleractinia; family Poritidae; genus Porites; species Porites rus. The sequence continues at coordinate 9,491,318 of OZ037997.1, read as the reverse complement.
AAAAGGGAGTATCTTTTTAATTTTTGTTAGGGTATAACATCCGAATTCCAACGATGATCTTGTTTTGGTTTCAGTCTGATTGAATTATAATGCAACAGGTGCCAGTTTCAAATTAAATATAATTATGTCACTGAAATCGCCGAAGAGATCAATTGTGAAAAATGGCTTTTTCGGCTATTTCATCAAGCAGTTCTTCCGCGAGATCGTAGACAGAGTGAGGTCCCAGAAGGGGTGTGGAGGAAAATGTGTTGGTCACAGAGTGCATGGATGATATTACCTCGCACTTAGCCAGCTGTCACTTGTCTAAGTGTAGCAAGTGTAGCAAATGACAATGAAAATGAACTCATTTTAGCGAGAGTACGTACTCGAGACTTGGTGGGTATTCGGAACTGAAATGACAATCTGCCCAAGGCACAGACACTAAATAGCTTCTGTACAGACCCCCTCCTCTCAGGAAAAACTGGAGAAGGGGCCTCTTCTCCCAACGGGGGGAGGGTAGTGTGTACTCAGGCTAACACTAAAATGACAATCTGCTTTAGGCACAGGTTTTTGCGAGCGCCAAAGTCTTGTTAGGCTCGATTGTAAGCCGCTGTTCTGGAAAACGAGCCCCCAACGGACGGGGAGGGGGCGGAAACCGAGCCTAAGGTCTTGTCAATACCCCGGTCACACTCTGGATCATACTGGCAAAATAGGACACGTCGTAAATTTCAAGATAGCCAGCGAAATAAGTTTTGTTGCATCATGTAAGTATCATTCTTTTTTCTTCTTCATGCAAACAATTGTCTTAACGTGCAGAGATATTCTAATTTCTCTATTTAATATTTTATCTTGCGATGTTTTCTGAAGTGCGTTTCCAGTTTATTCGAGCTTGCAAAGATAGTTTTTGTTATTTCTATTTTTTTGACAGCCGTGTATCTTGCCAGGCTAATCAATTCTTACCTTTAAAATACTATACATACTGGTTAATCCGTGTGTTGTAAAAGATTGTTTTCTGATGATTGTTTGAAGAGCATTATAAATGGGGAAAAAAGAACTTTCTACACGGAGTCAGGATTCAACCTCGTCCCCAGGGCTTTCCCGCCCCTGTCATTTTCTAAGAAGAATGTCCTGGGGACGAGGCTAGGAATGATTGTGGTCGAGGTGTCGTTCACGTGTATGAAAAGCATTTCATTCTTGCAATAAAAATAACTTTTTTGAACTTAAACAGTGTTTAAAACATGTCTCTGGGTTTTGTAAAAGTTAGTGATACTTTAAAGTACCTTAGTGTTCAGTTCAACTTTATATAGCCGATTTGCTCCTCCTGTCGCAAGAAACTTGAAAAAACTTGACGCCGAAGGGTCGAGAAGAGCACGATTGAACAGTCTGCAACCATGTCCACACATTTGCCGGAGAGGTTTATTGGACAAGATTTCTCTGTTTTTCTTGTTTGATAACGTTTTCATTAAGTCTTCAAAAATGCCTCCAGATTGCTGGTTTTTTTTTTGTATTTATACCCTCTTGAACAATGTGCTTCATCTCATCTCTCCATTTTTAACCTACTTTACCATCCACCCTCTCTCCCCACTGTTCCACCTCTACTTTAATAAGCATTTGTATTTAAGGGGGTGAAATTTCTCCCGTGTATATTAATTTCTGAAAAAATAAGTCCTTCCACTTTTTCCTTAAATTCTTAAACTTAGTTCTTTTTTCTTTAAGAACCACCAAAGATGCTGCTAAGGCTGCAATAAGCGCACTCGCCCTTTTATATACTTCATCTAGTGAAATGCCCACCCTTTCATATACCTGAAGCCTGAAAAAGATACTCCTTTCGGGCGGAACCTTCCCGTATAGGCCATCATAGGGAGTTCCCCCCATCCCCGTTCCAATTCCGTGCTCACCTATTGCCAGCCCATGTTGGACTCTAGGCCCGTTTGAGTCAACACGTAAACATAGTCTCAAGTGTATGCAAGTTGAACTTGACCATAGAGATCTGTTGCAAGAAGACGAGGAGTTCGAAAGGCAAAAGCTTGTTGCAGAAATCGCTGAAGAATTGAGACCACAACACCCTCAACCAGAATCTTTCAACCTATCTGTATGTCAAAGGAAGAACAACCTACAGTTGTAGTCAGTTCAACGTGGTAATGCTAAAAAAGTCTTGTGTCACTTTAAAATACCATTCAAATCCAGGGAAAGAAAAGGAGACCTAATTGACAAACTTTCGTCTTTCATACAAGATTGCACGTGCTTTTCTCCAACAGCTCAGGAGTGAACATATGCATCCTTAATTTAGTGTGATTAACAACCGGCAAAAACTTTTGGGATTTAACAGGAGAAGGACCGTAAACAATAACTATGCCTTTTTCTGCATACCATTCCTCATTTTTACTGAAATGTTGTTAATTGGCGATAAAAACAATGCTCTGTTAATACCACCCTAACGTTTGTATAGCCTATGGTTAGCAAGGGATCTAGGAAATGTGTATGCTGCTTAAAGGACTTTGCAGGTGTGGTCCATGGTGTCGCACGGTATTTCTAAAGTTGTTTGCGAGCTATTTCCAAAATATTAATTGTTGATTCTGTAATTGAAAATATTGTGCTAGTGCTCGTGAATAAGAGTGGCCGTGTCCAAGTGACTACTTTGTAGCTAATTGTGGTGTATTACACCATGGGCTATCATATTAAACCCTATCCTCACGGTGGCGCCCGAGGATACTGACTCAGTTAAAACGGTCGTAGAATGAATAAATACAACAGCACGGTATTTCCCACCCAGTAAAGAATCGGAATTAACAGTGATTAAATTGTATGATTATCAATAACTATCACTTCAAAAAAAATATAATCAGATAAAAGAACTGATCGATACACAGCCACTCTCGGGGAATGCGTGACGGGCCACAGTAATTAAATTATTTTAATTCGCGTAAAGATATCTTCTTCTACTACTTCTTCCTCGTGAAACAGACCTAAGGGGATTCTAAGTCATATGTCGTTCGTGTTTTTCCGTGGGAAGTTCTAAGAGATATTTTCCCTTAAAAATGTGAAATATAAGCAGTTATGTTTCCTGTCAATTCAATTTGTTGAAACGACGCATCTCAGGCTAATTTGCATACGGAGAATGAAGTCGCGTTCTGATCGTCAACAAGGAAAAAAAACAAGAAAAGCGATTACCAAGTTTTCTCTTCATGTTTTCAAAAGTCCAACATTTAAAGGGTCTAATGAAATTTGGTGATAACTAGAAACGTTAAAACTGTGGAAATTAGTCGATCAAATGCGGACCGTTACAATTCCAGCTTTGCTGTCAAAATGGCGAATTTGTAACATTAACGGAACTTTGTACAGCGCGCAGAGAAGAGTGCCCACAAATTTTATTGCATTAAGAAGTAGACTGGTCTTAGTACTTCTGATTTATCACAGACTTGAGTCTCGGTCAGGTGCCACTTTCGCGAAATTACCGTTCAGCTCTAGTTACGCAAATTACTTTTCCTACTGAGCAAATTAACGGTCATTTTCAAAAAATCATATCTCAGCCAGATTTCCACAGAATGCAACCATTAAACTTTGAAACTGTTAATGAGAGTTAAAACTTTTGTGTGTAAAATAATCAGATTATTCGGCTATGTAAGGTAACTTTGACAGAGCCCTAAACTTTCACCAAAATCGCACCACTTCTGAAGGCAAACGGGCCAGTTTTAGGTGACCGAGAAAATCTTCCTGTAATATAGAGAAAAAATTGAGTTGGTCCAAATAAATGTGATATTTCTTCATGGGATAGGGTAGTTATCTTCCACTGAAAAAATCAGGGCAATCCGTGATAGACCGAAATTTGCCTTTATCGGTTCTTACGCGGACAGCCTCTTAATACTCTGCTTACAAGCAGCCATGGTAGCTCCTATAAAGAAGAGGTTATCCTTTTACAAACGGATTACCCTACTTTAGTATATACACACTCAGCGGTCTTGGTGATTTAAGCAATCTGATTGGTTCGCTATCTCGGACTATTCAACATTAGTAAAATCCAACCAGTGGTCTATTATCAATGCTGCGTTCTGATTGGTTGAGTTACTACTAGGCTATATGTTATAGCCCACTAGTAGCGAAAGCGCCGGCTTTTTGGTGGCAAAAAAAGGATTAAAATATTGCTTTAACCAGCTAAAGTTGTTTTGTCTCGATATTTTTGACCAGCTAGTTGGATTTTACTAAAACAATTATTCCTCTCGCCCTCATGGCCTCTAAGTCAATAGCCCAGCCCATTCGGGCTCGAGGAATAATTGTTAAGTATTCGCCTCCGAGCGAGTGGATAATGTGTGAGCTCGGTGTTTTTCCCATCTTTTAAAAGTCGACAAAATCCTAGGGCTGATTTTTTTTTTAAGGCAATTAAAGACTTCGAAGGATTCAAAACGGCGTTTTTCCATTTACTGTGGTTGAGTTTTGTGTTCGATGGATTGTTTACAACTCCCGTTTTTTCGCGTAGAAGAGACCGTTTCGTGAACTCAGCGTTTCCTAACAAGAAAAATTTGGCCCAAAAATCGAAGTACATTTATGACAAACAAATTTGAAAGCAAATGTTTGCAGAAATTCTACGTTTCAACCAAATAGGAAAAAGAATGCTACAAGAAGACGACGCCTTACCTCGAGCAACCGCGCCGCCATTTTTGTCAGCACTTCACGCGAAGAACGACACAACAAACCTTTTTGACTATAAACTTGGTGAATCAAAAGAAAACAACCAAGCTCTACTTTTCTTCTCAGTTAAGGAAACAATTCAAACTTTTCACGGTTCATTTTAAGCCATTACGCTGTTTTTTGCGAAGTTATAAACTTGTAAATTGGCATGCCGGTTTGAAAATCTGCAAACATCTACAGTTTTTAAACTTTCGCGTGATTTGATCCGTCAATCAAATCGTACTTTTTAATGGTTTTCTCTCTGATTTGTTGAGATCACTTCGTGTGTATACTAAAACAATTATTCTTTTCAATCTCAGTGAATAGTGGCTTTAGGAATATTTACCTCGCCGCTTCCCGGCTCGGTAAATAAGTAGCCACTTTTCACCTCGATTCAAAGAATAATTGTTAAGTAGTATCGGAAACCGCCACGCTTTTTAATTCATCAAGGCCACCCTTACACTCATTAACAACACTTTTCGCGCGCTCCCTTACTTTAATCAGTCCTGGCCGCCTCAGTTCTTAAGAATATGGATAGCGCTTTCCGCCGGATTAATCACCAGGGAAAAAAACTAGTGAAACCGTTTGCGCTATCCACTGAAAGTAGAGTTTTACCTCCGGTGAATAGCGTTATCCGCCTGTTGGCCACTGAGGCCTGGATCCAACTCCCGGATGTGAGCCATGGAAAACCGCTCTACCTTACACCTACCCAAGGTAATTCTAAAGGCAGCACACTAGGGGTGGTGACTGCCAGAGATTTGTCCTACAAACCTTGTGGTTTTTCCGCCCTGCAAACAGTTTGGTTATTCGCATGTACAGATGCCTAGGTAGAAACGACACTGGTCCGGGCGTGTCCAGCACTGAGAGAACTTTTATAAAGTCGGTAAATAAGGTATTAGATCCGGAGTTGTCAGCTTAACAAAGTATCAGTGGTTATTGTTTTTTGTTAGAACTCTTTAAAGCTCTTCTTCTCGAGAAAGTCATGATTCTCTTTCATGAAAACCGAAATTAACCTTGTTATTTCAGTGAAGACTTCATTGCCCTTGCCATTTTGCGTTTGATTGAGGAAGAGAAAGCAGTTGTTGAAGGTGCCGGAGTTACTGCCTTTGCTGCTGTTCTGGCTGGAATGTTGCCCGAGCTACAGGCTAAAAAGTAGGTGGATGAATGATATTACGGTAAATGTACGAGAGGTCGTGTAATTAGTTTCCGAAATTAAATCGATAAAGGATCCTGGCAGTAATGTGGGTGCATTAATTAATGACAGCGTTGTTCTAAAGTTAGAGCTACAACTGGTTTGCTAAAAACGAGCGGTATAGTGTCAACACTAATACTCGCCATTCACCGTTTTGCATTAGAAGGATATATCACTGATTTCTCAAACAACGTAAGCCGTAATTTCATATCTTGTCCAAGATCTTATTTTGTCTGGAGTATTTCAGGCTTTATCTTAGACCGTAAATAAGCGTCGCGAGCGATATTGTCTGTATTTAAGATTGTTTGTAAATTGGCTTTTGGTTTTATCTTAATATCCCTGTGTTGGTTTAGGTGTGGCACATAGAAAAATAGTATGATCACTTAAGGTTATAGGATAAGTGTTAATGTTTCGGGTGCTAGACCCTCGTCAAAGCGCTCTAACGGCTTCGACCTGACAAAAGATCTAGGGACTAAAGCGTCCAATTTGAAATAAATCTTTTTACTTTGGCCAGTTGTTGTTAGAGAGTTGGTAAATCAAACCTCAAGCTAAGTTTAAGGTCGCAGGGAAAAGTCGTTTTATGGTGGTATGAAAGATTGCTACTGAAAATAACTTAACTACGTAAACACTTTTGTCAGCTGAAGCAACACTGTTACTTCCTGTTTTTTCTTAACTTATTTCACACTTCTTAACTTATATTCACACTAGAGAATGATTATCCGACTGACACTGGTTATCCATTGGATAATTCGCGTCAGACAGATAATACATCTTAGAGAATTTGAAAATGGAACGGTCTTAACTTTGGATGGACAATCCGCCTGTTAATTTCAGGGTTCGCACAGTCTTGAAAAGTCCTTGGATTCAATTTTTCCTTGAAAAGTCCTTGAATTTTCTTCAACTTTGATTCTAGTGGCCTGGAAAGAGTTTTTTGATGGTTTTTGGTTGTCCAAGACAGAATATAAATCGTAGCTCAGAGTATTTAAAGGTTATTTACGTAAAGTTCTCTTTGTTTTATGCCAATTAACTATCAATTCAAGACCAGTGAACTGAAAAATGTAGAGAAGTTGGTGTAGCAAACAGTTCAAGCCTTGAAGTCTTATTAGAATAGACTGGGAATGTGCATTTTTGTACAATCTGTGAAGTTATATTCCTTGTAGGTGGTCCTTGAAAATCTAATGTGGCCCTTGAAAAGTCCTTGAAAAATGGTTGCAATTTTTTGTATGAACCCTAAATTTTGATGGATCTTGAAGATGGATTATCCGTCTCTAGTGTGAATACTGTTACAGCCAATGAAAGGTCACTTTGCAAAAATCTGTATTTGCCAACACATTTTTGGAAACCATTAATGAGAATTTAAGGGTGCCTCAGAGTGACAAGTTATTCATCTGATATTTAATCAAACGTCTCTCCTAGGGTAGTTATACCATTGTGTGGAGGGAATATCGACTCCACAGTGCTGGGTCGCTGTATTGATCGTGGTTTAGCCGCCGATGGAAGGCTCTGTAGATTTATCGTCACCGTTAGTGATAGACCAGGAGGAATTGCAGAACTAACAAGGCTGTTGGCTTCAATGGGAGCAAGGTAACCTAAACTTATTAAGCGATTTTCTGAAAACTGGTTTCTTTAATACTTTACCGTGTTTGTGATCGGCTGAATTTTTTTCGTCAAGTCAAAAATTATAACCTCCCCATCTAGACAGTTTCCCGCGCTTTGCGTCAGCTGCCTGTTTTTACCTCACTTCGGATTGGTTCACCGTAGTCTCCCGTAGAAGCCTCTCTCTAACTTCCTTCCCAGCATGGCTTTTTTCTCTGAAGTTCCTTTGCCCCAGAGAGACCTCAGGAATTAGGATGGCCGTTTCCGTTTGTGTCTCAATTGGCTCTAAAACGTGCGGGCAAGGGAGAGGGGAAAGCGCGAGGGGAATACTGGGAAGAAAGAATAATTAATATTTGTTGTGAGTTTATTTGTTTATGAAAGAAATCCTCCTATTCGGAGAAGACAACCAGAGTTTTCGTTTGGTTTCGGTTTTTTGACAGTTGGAAAAAAAAGCTAGTGCTGCTAGAATGCAAGTAGATTACATTTCATACGGTTTGATTTCTTTTATTTTTTTGCTTGTAGTTATCAGAACCTAGTTTGGAAGAAAAAACTTGCGCATTTCTTACGTCACCAACGATCCCGCCAACAATATGCCGATTAACCTTTTCCGGTATCATTTTTCACCGTTCTCCGACCCTCTCCCCCCACTCCTTTCTTCCAACCTCCCGGTTTTCGATCAACAATGGTTACCGTATGATCGACTGTTTTTAAAATCTTTTTTCGTCGCTTGTCTCTTTTGTTGCAAGAAAAGTTGTCTGGTTATCTCTGTTTTGTGTCTTTTTATCTCAACAACAACGAAGTGTTCTTATTCTCTCAATTTAATTTTAGCGTAAAAGATATTTTTCATGAACGGGCGTGGCTTATGTCGAGTGTGTTTAGCGTACAGGTGAGTGGTTACAGTCTTATCTGTGTTTATTCACTCTTTTGAGTGCAATTTAACACTTTAAAACTTGTATTTCGTTGTTGTGACAGATCAAAGTTGTAGTGGAAGTTCGGGATCAGCAGCATGGACTTCAAGTCAAAGAGGCATTGGAACTGCAATATCCGGATAGTCTGCTTTGGGGACTGGACTCGGGCCTTAAGAGCTTCTCTTGTAAAAAGACAGAAACATAACCAAAAACAAATTCTCCAGGACTCCATTCCAATATAATATAGCTTAAAAATCTTCGGTGTAAAAGATGGTTCCCTATTTTCCGTGCCACTGCTCTGTAGTACATGTATAAAGTGGGTTATTTCATAAATATTTATGTCGCCGGCAATTCATAGAGATTGTAGGCGTGAGAATACAGGCGATATCACGCGGAAACTGTCGCCTCTTATTTTTAGAATACTTTTAGATAATTCAAATAACTGTTGTATGGGTAGCAGTCAATTCAGTGCAGTGGTGGTATTACCTGATTGATACCTTCCGATACTTTCGAGCAATTTTAACATTTGCGATTCTTTTGTGTCGTAATATCTTTCTGAAAACAAAACTCTTCTTTCAAAGTGGGCCACACCCTGCAAGCGGAGTCTCTTCGGTCTTCTTGAGTGAGAAAGAGAACAAGGAGGCTCTGTCTGAATTGTGTCAAACCTTTGAATTCGCCCAGCTTCAGCTACTGGACCTGTCAATCTTGTTCTGTATGGTCAAACTTATTTTCCGAGTGCGAGCATCCTTTTGTTGATAATCCAATGGTTGTAACTGAGCCCGCTGAACCAAGCGCGTGGCTATTAGGCCTGGGTTCAAAACGGGATCCAAGCAACAAGCGGCACTTGCTAAAAAACGATTTTACTCGATTCACGCAAAGTCTTTCTCTAGTACGCAAAATCGAGACCAAGTGAGGGAAATGCTCTGCTAGCAGGGTGAGTGGGCCATTAAATCTGATTAGAAGCAAAGGGATAAATCAAGGTTCCTATAAGCCAACTTGTAAGTAGGTCATAACGCGAATAATTTCTTTGTAAAAGTTCACAAAGTGAATTTACAGGGAAAAGAGTGTAAAGAGTGGAAGACAAAGAAAAGACCCTTGAAAGCCAACTCATTCATACCGTGTGATCAAATTGTTGTAGTTTTACAAATTCACATGCAGCTCCGAAACCGACATGTGGTCAAGGTGAAGTTATTTGAACAAAGGGCCAAAAATTGGTAAAATTGCTAATCTGTTTGCCCAGGCAAACAAACAAGCCTGAATCAAACAAAATAAACCAAGGCAAACAAAAAAGGTTAAGAGGCAAATGTTACTCGTACGGCCCGACATCCTTTTTTGGTCCGAAAAGCCTTTTATGTTTGAAATGTTTCAATGATAATTTAAGATCCCATAATGCGATAAAAGTGTAAACTAACAAAAAAAAAACATACTGGCTAGAGGGCTGAACAATCACTATTTTGCATTTTATATATGACTTTTGGTATGGAAACAAGTTACAAAACCAAGATAGTCCGGTAGCATGTGTACTCCCGTAGGCATTTCGTGAAGAAAGCAATGCCACTTAGCTAGTTGAGTTCAGGGGATGTAGAAGAACACTGAAAGAACAAGAAAAACGTTGCAACCCGCAAAGAGGCGTTTTACGGAGTATTTGAAAAACGATGTCAAACGCGCTGCGAACGTCTTCGAAAGTTTTGAAGCTTGGGGTTTTTGTCCTCGGAAAAAGGCAAATGAGGCATAACCTTTCAAGAATGACCACCTCTGTCTTCCCCATAAAGTAAGTTTGAAGTTCGAAGCTCGTGAATTGATTGGCAACTTTTCACGTTAATTGTCTGGTTGCTACCCTCGGAAATTCCGAAAACTCTTCGGACCTTTCCTAGCGCCTGCTACGCAGGCTACCGAGGCCAAAGACTTAGTAGTCACCTTAGAAAAGCGAACAATATCGTACCTTTCTGTCTCAGCCCGGATCAGGGTCACGGAACCCTTTAACCAAAAGAAACGAGAATATAATACGTTGTTGGTCGATGCAGACCTGCGAATCTTAATACAGTAACTTTGTCCCATCTCAGTGTTTTGCATGATGCTCTCCGGGAAACTTTTCTCAAGGTGACCAAAACTAAACTCCTAAACGGTACCGAAACCAGCTTTAGGCGCGCACTGATTTCAAATAACTGTCACTTGTGTTAAACAAAGAATTGTGGGTAACGAAAAAAAATAGGGGGGGGGGGGGGGAGGTGTAAGATAGTAATTCTGTCTACATCCACTTCTGCACAAATCCCTAACCACAAAACAAGCAGAAAAAAAAAAAAACGACATAAGCAAACAACACAGTAAACAAGCTATTAGACTGGGGAAGTTGAGAAAGATTACAAAATGTTTGTGAACCCGGTTTTCATAACTTCAGGTATAAGTACTTTCCTGAATAGACGCTGGAGTTACTAGAGTGCCTCCTCAGGATTTCGCCTTCTGGGCGAAATCCCTGCGGGGGCAATAATCAATGATGATAACTAGTAGTTTCCAATGGAAACCGAACTGCTGCGAGTAAAGCATGGCATTTCAAATAGTTTGAGTCAGTTGCAGTGTATTTCGATTGTCGATATTTTATTTTGACATTAACATCTGTTAACATGTGCATGTAACGCTTCAACACGACACGTAGGCGATCGATAAAAACTTAACTCTGGACTTATTTTTATCAAGCTAGCTGCATTGTGTAAAAGTCCGTAAAAACAAATCAGCGTATTATTTGTCTGAAACCTGTCCACGATAAGGTGTTTAGCGTACGCGAGCGATGGAGTGAGTGAAAGAGTGAATTTCCAATCGAGTTCAATATTAAACTGGTTCATAACGTTTCGCGAGCATATCAAATCATGTCAAATCATTTTCAATCTTTGCTTCCGTCGTGTACTGATAAACGTTTCACTACCAAAGGAGAACAAACCTTGTCAGACGTTCCAGAAAACCTCTCAATAAAATTTATCAATTAAATAAATACTTCAAAGCCTGGCTGAATACAAATTTAGACAAAACACAGAATTTATTTACCGTAGAGTTTCACAAATCACTTCAAATATTCTGAGAAACGTATCGCTACAATTCACGGGAATTTTTCACCTTCACTTGCACGTTCTACACGAAACAGGATTTCTGCGCCTTTAGTTTTCCACAACCCGCTTTAACCACAGTCGAGTGTTCTAGGATGTTCTAGTTGTGTTCTACAGGATACAATATTTACTTTCCGTTTCGAGTGTAATTCTGAATCAATTGCTGCGAACAAAAGAGCCTCGATTTCGAGGGCCATACGAGGCAAATGCGGTGATATACAACATGTTTACATCCAACTCAAACGTGGGTCGTACACTACCTGAATTAGTCTGCTGCGACGCCTGGTGGCTTGGCAGCAATAATATCTTAGTTGACAAAATTACTCCTTGATTTAAGCGCGAAATTTCAGCGAAATGGCAACTTTCCGTACGTGTCACTACCAAGATGTCAACAACAACAACAACAACAACTTTGTTAGGAACACATCAACAATACAATAGAGTTCAATCTCTAATGTTTCCCCGCAAATAGAAAAATCTAATCGAGGCGGGGAAAGGCGAAAAAGAGAAAGAAATATTAATGATATAAGAAACAAAAAACTTGAAAAAACGAAAAACAAAAAGCAAAATCAAAAAGCATATTCACTATATGATTAGATTAAATAAATAAATAATGGCGGCAAAGTTTTAAAAAGCTGTAAATGAAGATGTCAGGGCATTGATGGACGCTCTAGAAAATCTAAACATACTAAAGAGCACATCAAGAAGGATTCTGTTAGGTATTTTGTCGAAAAGTTCTGAAAATTATGAGCTAAATTCAAAATTTAAGCTGGTTCGATGAACAATGTCAAAAAACCTACGATTGTGATCGTAATTTGTCACCCATGATATGGTACACTTGTGAAATTAGGGAATAATTTCACTTGCGTTTTGTCCAAATCCTAATAATTTAGGATTTGGACAAGCTCAACATGATTTGCAGCGCTTCATATCGTGACATCATGTCTCAAACGGCTTTAATTAAAGCAATAATTTAATGAGTGCCTGCGAGTGTTCTTGAAAATGATGTAACATGCGAAATTGCTGTTTACTGAGTCGTTAAAAAAGCTCATTAATAATTCATAAGCCCATTGACCTATCGAATGGTCGATAATACATCACGTGCGGTTACTTTATATTAATAAAACCTCCCTTTATTAGTATGCGGTGTTTTATCAGATATAATATCGCTCGACGTGACTTATGAATATTAATTATCAGCACAGCAACTGACACAATAAATGGTGGGTGAATATTTAATGTTCTTTAAAAATAACAGACGCAGTCATTAAACTTTGTGCTTTCACCAATTTAATCAGCCAAAAGTTCAGCTACTTAGCGCAAGAGCCGCTTAGATAATCGCTTTCGTTGATGAAACGCACCTCCACGCGGGACGCCATTATCTTCTCCCTTCACTCCCTTCTTGACAGCGCTGAATTAAAGTTTGCGGACCTCTCCGGAAACCAATTTCCAATTTCAATTTATTGGTCTCAAAATAACTTTGGTAAAATTAACATACCCCAAGGGCTAGACTGGGCGTTTCCATCTCTGTCCCATTACGGCTCTTGCTCAGCGTCGTGCACAAGACTTGCCAGCAAGACTCGAGTACTGGATTTTTGTTTACCTACCATTCGGCCATTCCGGAAAATTTTTTCAAACACTACTTTTTCCCTGCACTTGTTGACTTTTGGGTACCATCTTGTTCCTCTCTTCCTCGAAATTTTGAGGCTTCCGAAAAGCTCTGGAACAAGACGCCATGTCAAAAATGGTTAGTGTCGTTCGTAGACTGTAAAATTTCTAAACACGTGTGAGATTTGAGTTTCTTGCATAATAATTTCATACGTAACGTTTTTTTCGTATGCTGATTTCACCAAAGCGTCATGGTTATCAACTCCACTGAGATACGCTTTTCCAGAAATATCTTTGAAGTCGTTTAATAAGCACGCAGCACGTGTTTTATCGGATCTAAAATCACTCGCCAAAACACGCCAGAAAAGCAAAGGCTATAACTACAGCGTTCTTTTACGAATGGAGGCAGTTGCATGTTGGAACCTCTGAAAATAAATGAGAAGTGTAATACTTCCCATAGCCGCACGCAAAACTCCTGTGAATAGTTTACTTTTACGCGGGCACTTTACTAGGTATTTAAGGGCGTCGCTGCCACAATCACACATCATATTATCGACTAACCACCGAACGTGCATGGTAAAGCTAAGAAAAAACATACTAATTTTTAACCACTTGCAAATGGGAAATTCAAAATACTTTCAGAAAACACTGAAATCTAGGTCACTGACCTCTTTTTTTTAAATTTTTGTTGTAGCTTATGGCTATTATACTGCTTTGTGTTGTATTCATTAGGTTATTGTGCTTCCGGGCTGTTAAACTTCATAAAGCGAAGCAAAGCAGGGCATTTTATCCAATATCCTCTCCAAAATCACTCTGGCATCAAAACAACCAGCTTAAAATCCATAGTCCCCCGGTAAATTTCCTATGCCTTGCACTCGTCAGGGAGCTTCAGGATTTCCGATTATATGGCGGGAATTACTGTAAATTAAAGGCCTTTACGAAAATAAGTGAGACAACAAAACCACTTAAACACTGTACTATTTGTTGGTCTTTGAATTTTAACGACTACTGCGTAAACTGCACGTAGAACATGCATTTTCTTGACTGAAATTTGAAATCGGAACTTAGCTGACTTTAAATTTTCACAAGAGTTTGCCCCTTTTTAATTTTTTTTTTTTTTGCTTGGCAAAAAAACGAGATATTCCTTTTCAAAAGATAAATAGAATTAATGAATTTTTAGATTAATGCACTCGAAACACAAATTATCAACCATTCACTTACTAGTCTTTCTTTGGATCATGTCTAGATCGAGTTACGCCTTCCTAAAAATGTGTTCAACATTCCAGAACCCAAGCCAGCTTTTAAAGTACAAAATCATTTAATGAAAAACAAACTTGAAGCAATCCTGGGGTGAAAAAAGATTACATGAACTTGCACCATACTCTTAACTAAAAACTAACAGGATATTACTTCCTTGCTAAAATATAGTTACGTTTTTGTTGAACTTTGAGGTTACGTTCACTTCGTAGCTATAGTGCACAACTCAACGGCGAAAAGTTACAAGGACACATGCAAACAGCAGGAGAGTGCTCATCAATGGGGCTTTGGCTCCATTGCACAGATCAGTGACGCAGCAGTCGAACTTACACTTGGTGATTTTGTTATCTTCGTCAGGCGCCAGCTCCAGACTGCCGCAGAAATCTTTGTCGCAGTATGCTTTAGCGTAACATCCCTTGAGGAAAGCTTTAAACTGGTCTGGTCCTTCACCATAAGCATTCATACAGCTCATTTCATACGGCCCGGTTGCCGGACAATCCTCTTCACTATGTTTTGTAGCACAGTCATCCCAACTCTTTAAAGACGAACACTTGTAGCACTTGAGGCCGTATCCTGCGAAACAAAGCAGATCATTGTTATTCAGTATTAGATTCACACACTCAATCGTAGATGCGCTTGTCTTTTTGGCCATCTTAGCTTAAGAAAAAAACAAAAAAGAAAACTACGGTGATAAACATACATTTCCTAGATATACTCATGGTCATAAAACACAGCAACCATGCTTTTTCAATACCGAAAGAAGATCTTATCATTAAACTGGCCTTTATATTAAATGGGAGTCTTTCACACAGTGGGGGAGGGGGGAGAGGAGGTCTGGGACCGAGGAACGATGCCCTCACAACTTGCAAAGCGGTCACCTTGCGTTCTGGTCAATTGTAGTATGATTGTAGTATTTTCCTAAAGTAAATGTTTTACAAACGAGAAACGAGCCGTTCAGTAATTAAAAAAATAATATCATGGCTTTTTGTTTTTCTCGCATATCGTACTTGTCCTTTGGTACTAAAATTGCAAAACGCAAGCGACAGTCACTGCAACCGTTTATTCTTAACCGACAACAAAGCGAGCTGGACTATCGATCGAGTTTATAGGTTTAATACATCGTTTTTGCTGGGCGAGGACATCAGAAGGTTATAGAAGTTATGATGCTGATTAAAATTCCTAGATAAAGTGTCACTGAAAGTTATAGGAAGTAAGTCTATCCAAGAGAGCTTTATAAATGTGATCGTTGAGCTTTTCCATCCTGAATAAGCCGATTCACACTTCATAACAGCAGTACAGTGAAAACATTTCACTTCGTTTTAAATTTATTTCGATCAGTCAACACCTTGAATTCAATTGAAAAAAATAGATGTGATCTTTGTAAAAATTTCTTTGTGAACTCCAACACGTTTTCTAGCGCCCAAACTCGCAAAACCTAATTCGTACAACAACGGCTGTCGTGTAAGTATGTCAGCTCTCTACTACTGAATTCAAAGTTAGATTCACGAAACCACAAATCATCCATGAAAGCTAACAAGAAAACTTGCGAAGTTGCTATACACTTTAACAGAACACCGCACACTTTCTTTGACTTTACTTTTCAATGCGTAGATCAAATCCGTACTGGTTCAAATCACGACACAGACAAACTACTGATCACCAAAGAAGCACACTGGAACGCGCAATTATTTTCTCTTGCGCCTTTTGGATTAAATAAACGACAAGAATGTCACTCAAAAAATCGCTTTTACTATGCATAAAACTATGGATTTGTCGTGCTGGGTGGGGTTCTCGTAAACATCTTTTTAACCAGCTTTAAACCATGTTTGATCCTTTTAGTCTTTTACTATATTCATAGTTATAGCCGGTTGCTGCCGGTGCCGGCTTAGGGGCCCTTTTCAGGGATCCTGTTATGTTTGTGCTGGTCTTTCTACTCATAGGCCTTTGGTCGGGATTTTACTACGTCTAGTTTAAAGGCTCTACTTCAGGATTATGTCTTAGTGTTAACCTATATGAATGTTCACGGGCCATGAATCGGGAACCTATTGCGCTTTGGCAGCTTTATTATGTCATTGCTTACCTTAGCTCATTACTATCTTTTGATTTAGACTTCTATATGTTACGAAAGCTACATTCAATAGTATCTTTAGTTTTATTTGTGTGCTGTGTATTTTGTATTTCAATTCTCTACGTACCCTTTATTCTGTTCAACTTTTTATGTAATATATCAAACATGAGACGCAGTGTTTCATCACCAGATGAAACACCGAGAAGAGAGTTGAAAATACGACGCGTAGCGGAGTATTTTTGACGAACTTCGAGGTGTTTCATCTGGTGATGAAACACTGTGTCGAATGTTTGATATTTCTTCTCAAACAAAATCATTTTTGAAGGAGAAATTAAGGATGCAAAAATGAGCAGTTTTTCATCCGATATCCAAACACTCATTAAACATTAATTTCCTTTGAATTTTCTTTATGAATTATTGAGGAGTTTGAGAAGTAACCTTTGTACATTTAGTGTTAATTTAGTTATTGTTGTACCGAGTATATATGTCTTGTTTAAAGTATTATTATTTGTAACTGATGAAGGTCTTGTGACCGAAACGTTCATGTAAAATTTATTTTTTATCTCTTGTTATCATCCAAACGTTGTCCACTTTTGGTCTTCTTTAATTTTTTTATCATTCGTACACCAAAATCGGACTGTGAATCTTTCTTGATCCGTTTGGATAGACATCTACGGCAGCTACGTTTCAACCAGTCTATATATTACATAAATATATTATATATCTTTTTTTTTGACGTGTTGATCTACAATGAGCACATTACCTTCCTGTAAGGAATGACTTTCACAAGGAGAGCAAGAATCGCAATAAGAGACATTAGAGCCGTCACATTTAAAACGGTTTAAACTTCAACGTAAAGTGAAGAGAAACCTCCAAAGCGACTCATCCTACAATCTTTTGAAAAACTCAAAAAAAGTGCCAATCCACAGTGATCGCGTGAGAGACGTCTTAATTCAATGGATGCCACACACACACACACACACACACACTAGCTACACACTCAGAGAAATTTGTAATCACGTTTTAGAAGGGAAAAATTTCATCAAAAAGTTTAAACTTCAACTAAAAGTGAAAAAAAAAAAACAGAAAAGGTAGTCATCGTAGCATCTTTTGAAGGAGACGGCGAAAAAGCACAATACTCTAGCTTCAAACACATCCTTCTTTAATAGCTACCATCGTTTAACATGCTTTATCATTACCACGTTAATAACTGATGGTGTTTATCGTCATGACAACGAAAATCCCCGAGGCAGTACTCCCTTACTTTGCCTTATAGGTGTTGATCTGAAATAAGATTTAGGGTCAGGATTTGGAGAGCCAGACAACACACCCCACTACGAATTCCCAGGAATACGCCCCAGAGCAGTCCGGGCCCAGGAGCCCATCAAATGGAGCCTCCATCTCCATTAATTTCTTGAGTCAACCCTTTCCCGAGTAGATTTATAAATAGAGCGGCTTGTTTCCCGCGAAAAGTGTCATATTTCCGTGAGTCTCGTATGTCAGCGTGAAAAAATGAAGTTGGATGAAGTCGAACTCTAGCCTGCGTAGCATGGCGGTTTTGGTTGGACGCGCTAAGTAATAAAGGCGGGCGAGGGGAGAGAAACCGCGAGGAGATTGGGGCGGGAGCCACTTGAAAAACCGCCTGCACGGACGGGGGGCTTTTTTGAGTCGGTCCGTAGGCCAGCGTACGGATCGTTCCGATTGGTTCGGAATGTTCGCCTGTCAATCAAATATTTTGGTAATCTCCCATGGGAGAGTTTCGAGGGACTGAACAAATCATCTCCGCAAAACAAAATCAAAATATCAAAGAAGCGTTGACCGGAGCGTCGTCGATCTTG